>JAPYKE020000082.1:3655000-4110000 GCA_028554795.2 Sinohyriopsis cumingii
AACAAGAACCGATATCCCCCGCTCAGACATCCTCCTCTTCAACACCTATTGCCGGTCGCACACGCAAAGCATTGCAATCCAAGAAAATACCCCAAGAGAAAAAGAGTAGCATCCTGCAAGAGTGGCTGTCTTATTAACACACCAACCAACACAAAAAATGGAAAAAGTCTTAGCCAGCATTTACTACGATCCCTCCCATCCTGCAGGTTACGCAGGAGTTCAAAAATTGTATCGTGCTGCCAAAACGCGACTGAAAAGTCTCCATTTACCTCAAGTGCAACGATGGTTACAAGAACAAGCTACCTACACTTTACACAAACCCATTCGACGCAAGTTTGCCAGAAGTCGCACCCGAGTGGAAGGCATCGATCATCAATGGCAAGCCGATTTAGCCGATGTCTCTCATTTGGCCAGCTACAATCGTGGCTACAAATATTTGTTTTGTGTCATCGACGTCTTTTCCAAATTTGCCTGGGTCGTGCCCTTGACTTCCAAATCGAGCAGCGAGTTAGTGCGAGCCCTGCAACGAGTGTTGAAACAAAGCGGTCGTCACCCTCTTCGATGGCAAACGGACAAAGGCACCGAATTTCTGAACCAAGCTTTCCAAAAAGAATTAAAGAAACGTGACATTCATTTTTTTACCACCGAGAATCCCGAAACCAAAGCCAGCATCGTGGAACGTTTTCAACGCACTTTGAAAGAACGCATGTGGAAATATTTTACGCATCACCACACTCTGAAGTACATCGACATCTTACCGCACCTGGTGCAAGCGTACAACCAATCTTACCATCGAAGCATCGGACGTGCCCCGCAAGACGTGACTCCCGACAACGAAGTGTTGGTGTTTGAGCGCCTGTTTGGTACGTCCCCGACGAGGGCTGTCCCCAAGAAAAGTGGAGAGTTGACCGTAGGAGATTGGGTGCGCATTGGCAAAACCAAACGCACTTTCGACAAAGGTTACTTACCTAACTGGACGACCGAATTGTTTCGCGTCACTGGACGAGTGCATGGCCGTCATCCTGCCGTCTATAAATTGGAAGACATGAACGGAGAAGTGCTCAAAGGAACGTTTTATTTGCCCGAGTTACAACGTGTGACCAAAAAAGAAGACGACGTGTACGACATCGAAAGCATTCTCGAACGCAGAACCCGTAAAGTGGGCAAACGACGTGTCAAAGAAGTCAAAGTACGTTGGAAAGGATATCCACCCAGTTTTGATTCTTGGATCGACGCTTCGCAAGTCATCGACTATAAAAAGAAGTGACCATCATGCCCTTTCACACAGCAGACGCAGCTACGTCGACCACTCCTCCTTCACCTAGTTCTTCTGTGCAAGATTTACAAAAACAACCCTTGTGGGTGTGGTGTGGAGAACGTGTGCCTAAAACGCAAATCGTCTTTTTCTGCCAAATCTTCGTGGTGTATTGTGTCATCGGGGCAGCCATCGCCAATTTGAGTTTGCAACAAGGAGACAAACAATTGTGGACCATTTTATTGAGCAGTTGCATCGGTTACCTGCTTCCCAATCCCTTCCTGAAATTCTCCTCGAACGGGAACCACGGGAACCTTGTGTCCAGTGCCAGTGCCAGTCACCACCCCAACAACAATCACAACCAGAACCTCATTTTGGGCGGAGACAGGCCTCTGACGTCCAGTAACCCCTCGGACAGCCACAGAACTCTGGAATTATGAGTCACGAAAACCAATTTTACTTGACCTTACGCAGTGACAGTTCCATGGAGGTGTTCCCCAACAACACGTTGTGCTGTTACACGGCCAAATTACCTCAAGCCATCCAGTTAGATCACGAAGCCCATTGGAAAGTGGCTTTGGTAGAAATGATTCACCCTACACAAATCCAAAACATCACCGAAAAGCAAAACACTTTTGAGGTCGAAATCCTGAACCAACAATTACAAGAAGCCATGAATGACATCGGGTTTTCAGGGGACACAAGACCATCCAACTATTCACCCTTCAATATCTACACCTTGAAAATTACGGCAGGGTTTTATTTTAGTGGTCAACATTTGGTGGACACCATTACTTCCAGGTTCGAGTTAGCCTTTGGCAAAGCCCTGAACAGAGTCAAAAAAAGTGTCACCTTGGAGTACCATCAAGTGGCTCGTCGCTTACTGATGAAATTTCAGGATACCCAAACGTTGTCCATCAGTTTTAATCGTGAAATGTTTTATATTTTAGGTGGAGACACAAAAATGGCTCCAAATTTTAAACCGAAGATCAACAGCAATACGGTAATTTTACAAGTTTTTTCGATTCCCTGTAGAACTGAACCAAGGACTGAATTTGATGTTCGTGTACTCCGATGTGGTGGAGTATAACGTGGTGGGACACACCTCTGTGCCGTTACTGCGTGTCATTCCTTTCAAAGTGGATAGTACCATAACCAGTGACCAGGAAGGTGGAAACACTTACCACGTCCACCGAGAATTTGTACATCCTCATTATTTGCCTGTCAGCAAGTCGTATTTGGACACGGTCAACATTGCTATAAAAGATTTGGGACAAAATATTCCATTCACCAAAGGAAAAGTCACGGTGAAACTCCATTTTCGAAAACGGTTCTCTCACGACTCGTAAGTCATGTATCCAGTGTATCGAGGGGTTGCTCGACAGCGAGGACACGGTTTGGGAGATATGTTAAAATCGGCCTTTCGTTCGGTGGCCCCAGTGTTGAAACCGATGGTGACACGCGGATTGCACGCCTTGAAAGATGCGGCACTGACGCAAGGCAAAGAATTTCTCCAAAATGTCATCATCGACAAACAAAACCCTAAAGAAGCCTTCATGAGGGCAGGCAAAAATGTCTTGCTGCAAACAGGCAAAGACCTTTTGGGCCGACGCAAAACACCTATAAATGCCCTGCACGCTACCGAGTCAGGCATTCAGCAAGGACAAGGCAGAAAGAGACGACGAAGAAAACACCCTTTCACCAGACTTCAAGCTAGACAGGCCAAGAAAAGAAGAACCGTTCGAGACTTAGACGTTTTCGATTATTGAGACACAGCAACAAAAAAAAATGATGCACCGAGAGTCTTGCGCCTGTTCCAAGACGAAACTGGATCTGTTTGCCATGCCACCCACCATGATGACCATGCAAGAATCCCAATGGGTGGAATTTCATCCCGTCTCCTCATTGACCGATTCCGCTCCCATCGAGTTTGAAATCAAAGGACAGCCCGAAGATTACATCGATTTGAATAGCAGTTACTTGTACTTGAAAGTCAAAGTTCAAGATAAGGATGGAAATGCTATAGACACTGAGCCAGTAGCTCCCGTCAACAATTTCATGCATTCCTTGTTTAGCGGAGTGGACTTGTACTTGAATAAGAAACTAGTCAGTAGCAGCATGGATACTTACCCTTATCGAGCGTACCTGGAAAATCTCTTGACGTACGGAATAGACGCCAAGAACACTCATCTCAATGCCTGTGTGGTATGGGAAGCTGACGATGCAGGCGAATTTGAAACATTCAAAACTGATACAGCCAAAGACCACAATGCGGGATTTGTAGAACGAAGAGACAGAATCAAAGACGGACACAGTTTAGAACTGATGGATCGTTTGCATTTGGACATGTGGTTGCAAGAAAAGTATTTGCTGAACGGGGTGGATGTCCGCCTGAGACTGAATCGTAGCAGTGCCGCTTTCCATTTAATAGCTGATAGTGACGATAATTACAAAACCAAAATCCAAGAAGCCAGACTCTACGTACGCCGTGTGGAAGTGTTACCTAAAGTGGGAAACGACATCAATCAGACGTTGAGCAGAACGACCACCAAGTATCCGATCCGACGCGTAGAAGGGAAAACCTTCACCATTCCTAGGGGACAGCGATCCATGATTGAAGATCATCTGTTCCAAGGACAGTTACCCAAACGTTTGATTGTTTGTATGGTCGAGAATACAGCCTTCAACGGAACTATCGCTAAAAATCCTTTCTACTTTCAACACTTTGACGTGTCCAAGATCGAAGTCAGTCGCGATGGCAAGACCTTGTGTACCCGACCCTTTGAGCCCAACTTTGTTTCGAACCTAACTTTGACAAGAACAATTACTTGAGGTCGTACTTGTCGCTGTACGAAGCCACCGGACAGTTAGGAACCAACACCAGTCACGGCATTGCGTACGAGGATTATGCAGGAGGCTACGCTTTGTGGGCTTTCGATTTCACTCCAGACCAAGGCAGCGACGAGGGACATTTCCACCCTATAAAATCTGGCCAGATTCGTGTGGAACTTCAGTTTGAAAAGCCACTGGACGAGACAGTGAACGTCATCCTGTATGCAGAATTCGATAATACCATAGAAATCAACAGTTTGAGAGAACTCATTCTAGATTACTAGAAGACATGGAAGACTGTTCTCCCTCTTTACCTAGTGGAGAAACTTTGGAGATGGAATGTGAGGAGACCATGGAAAAAGAAGAAGTGATCATGATCAAGTCAAGATGGCCAGAACAAGAAGCCCATTTAGTCTGCTGTTTTGCCAAACACTTGGCTGAAAAAATAACAGAATTGATCAAGAAAAATTGCTATGGATGTCAAAACGATCATCCCAGTCAAATTCAACACGATAAATGCCTGATGTTGAATCAAGAAGAAAAATTGGACGAGTATCTGGACGAGGCTTGGAGTCTCATCTCGGACGAAGTCGTGTTGCACCAGTGGTATAAAGACTTGCGTGAACATTCTTGTCCACCATTAACCACTCAAGAGATCCATCGTATCGAAGCTCTCCTGAATCAGAGTGTGGAGACGAAACTCAGAAACGGTTACTTGTCAGACATTTTCAGGCAAAAAGTCAGGATCGAATTGACAACGTATTATTACCTGTGAAGAAGAAAAAAAGCACACAAATCAATGGATACTTGGGAACTTTATTACCTTTTGAACCACAGTTCGTATACGGCTTCTTGGAATCCTGTCGTCTGTGCTAAAGATGAACTCCCTCATCGCAAACCTAAAGACCATCAAGCTTACGTGATCAACACGGACGACAGTCATCTCCCAGGAACCCACTGGGTAGCCGTCTACTTTCCTCAAGAAGGATGTGTGGAATATTTCGATTCGTACGGATTGCCCCCTTTGGAAGACGATATCATTGACTTTATGAGAAGAAATGCTCAGACCACCCGATTCAATAATGTGAAATTACAAGGCACAGATTCCTTGGTGTGTGGACAGTACTGTGTGTATTTTCTGCATCATCGCAGCCTGGGCTATTCCTTAGAACATTTAGTAACTCATTTTGATCCTCGTTCTTCTTCTAGAAATGATGTGAAAGTAGATCGATGGTTTTGTGACCATTATGCTTATCTTTTGTCTCAAGCTAGGAAACGTAGTGTCCATCAATCGCCTAATGATTTCCAACAGTGGAAATCACAATTTCATTCACAACGTTGTCAGCCCTGTTTAAAGTAGACTGTATTTGAAGAAAAAAATGTTTGATGTTATAATGTTGGATTATTGTTTAAAATATGTTAGAGTTGTTGTTGGTTAGTGTTAAGTGATTTTTGAATTAAAAATGTTGTCTTTTGAAAAAAAATGCCTTTGTGGTTTGTTTAGCTATAAGAATGTTGGATTGATGCTCTTTCATTTCTTACTATCCCTCTCATGACACTCACTGAACGTTGCGACTCGAAAACCGTGTGGGGATGTTTTCCTTCACGTCCGCGCTTTGACTTTAAGAACCGGGTTGTTTCCAGTGAAATACTCCAGGAATGCCCACTCAACCTAGCAGTAATGATAGCCACCATAGTGGGCCATCACCACGGGTTGGAAGCAGCACCAGTAATAGCATACCAAGTTAGAATGCACGACTGGATTCTGAAAGACATAACGGAACCAGGCCCACCGGTAGACCGTCCCCGGAGACGATATACACCACCATCAAGATTCGTCGATATGAGTAGAGTAACATACCGGGCTATCAAATTGCCTCCTTATCTAATAGGGAAACCTAAATTGGCTTGGTTTCCCTCTTTGAATTTACCAAAATACCTACAAATTGGAACCATTGGACCACCGCTCAAAATTCATAACTATCGAAAACCTACTAGTGACAAAACTCTAAAATGTCGCATAGACATATTACTTTAAATAAGGCACAATAGGGAGTTCATTTATGTACACTACTGTACTAGATTAGATAGAACGTTTAGGGATAGGAAATTCAACAGACTAATAGGATTTGATCTAATTGCACAGGTGGCTTACACATTATTGGTTTTATCATTGTCCACTAGTACAACTGGACTCTATTTGAAATAAGTACGGGCTGGCGTTTCGGGAGTACAACATCCAGGGCTGGCTGCCGAGCACTTTTTCCTCCTTTACCACGCTCGGACATCGTACCTCACGTGGCAAGATGTGGAACTATTTCCACTTGCCACAAGACCAGGTGTCCTAATGTGACGTCATAGCTGCCGACCAATGGCAGCTGGCGTTACATACTGCTTGGTTGACACCTGGGGCGGTTCAATGCAGCTGAAATACATGAGTGTGGGTTTGCACTATTCCTACTCATGACTTGGCCTTACATTTAGTTTTGTCGGGCACATCACTACTGCCCACAAGACTAACGGCCCAATCAAAAAGTACTCCATGAGTACATAAATGCCTGAGGGGTGTGGCACTATTCCTCCCCTCAGGAGTAATCAAAAATTGCACTGTGTGCAAACAAACCAGTGGTACATGCTCATGGCGAGCGAACACCACTTAAATTCAACGCAACAACAACAAAGTCTAACCATCCATTGTCGACTCATCCTCCTACGAAGATGTGCTCCAAACTAGCTAAGCTCAACGAAGCCTACGTGAATTTGCATAGGGTCAGACACAGTCTGATACCGAAGCCAGAAGAGATAGAGAATGTGAGAATGTTAAAAGTCACTGAAGACCTGATAGAAGAGCTCTTCAGAGAAGAAGTGAACAGGGAAAAAGAAGAATGGACAGAGAAGTACAGACTTCAGAGACAGCAGCAACAGCAGCAACAGCAACAACAACAACAACAACAGCAGCAGGAACCTGAACCTGAGAGAGGCTTTGTCGATTGTCTTATCGACACCAAAGAGTTCTTCTTCTCTTTCCGAAGAAGCAGACCTATCGCCAGAAAGTCTATCCTCAGAGGACATCGCATTCTTAGAAACTAAAAGATTGCCATAGCAAACAAAAAAAAAACAACAGAAAACAGCCCTTTTCAGGGCTACCCAATACTCTAGAAAAGAAATAACAATCCATTTGCCAATGTGTGTAGGTAGAGTAGTGTGAATATAAACACTAACTCTTTTTTCATAGTGTGAGGGGATGTGTTTGTGTATAAGAATGTGTATTTGTAAGTGCTCAGGTACGTTGGTGTGGATAGTAGATTAAGATGATATTTGTTTTTTTGGCTGTTGGAGGTGTGGGGAGAGTAGATTTGGGGGTTTGATTTTATTTCTTTGCGTATGTGAATAGTATATTGGAGTGATTAATGAAAAATTTTTTTAGAAGAGTGATGAGCAGTATAAAAAAGTGAATGAGTGTTTCTTTTAGGTCCGCGCGTTGTTTTTTTTTTGGTCATGATCTAGGTAAGATCAATTTTATGTTTTTCAAGGGGATGTTTTCCTTCACGTCCGCAGTTTTAGTATAAATTGAAACTCGTTCGGCAGTCCATACAAGCCACGGAATTATCCTTCACTTCCTCAACCCCGCACTTTGAATTGATAAGAGCACAGGCAGTAAAACTCAGCCCTAGTTCTCCCATCATATTCAATACTTACGATACCTTGCCGGGCGGGGGGGAGGTTTTGGAAAGTACCTTGGCCATGGAAAACAACACGATAGACCTTTCTTTTAGAACACCAACCCCCAATTTCCAAACATTGGCATTATCCCCTAGAAAGCTACCTATAACTATACAAATTGAGACAAAAACAGCAGGGGCAGGAAGTTATAGCGAGATAGCACAGCAGGGGATTAAGCAGACTAACAAAGGAAACTCAACAATAACGCCTACGGGCAAAACCCAAACAAAACCCTTAAATCCGACCAAAAGCTGTGCAATTAAATACCACAATAGTCAAACCCCGGGGCCATCCAAACCATTAACGGAAAAAGACTTACTCTATAGTCCAACCGATTTAGAATCCACCCCCACCCCCGTTTTTACAACAATCAAACAAAAGGGATATTTAGGAAAAGGAAAAGGACCCTTGAAACAAAAATTGGAACCAACTAACATGACTAAGACAAAACGGACTCCAGCAAACCAAATACCACAAATAGAAGAAATTACCAAATTAGAGAAAACCACTTACCCCCAAACAAACTGTACAAAACACGCAAATCAAAAACCAAAATCTAAGTACCACCCTTTAGAACTAACACTATACATTAAAAGTAGAAACCCCAGATTTACCAACATGAAGCAGCAGGGAAGTTGAACAGACCAGTGCGTCCAGCCAAAATAAACCTTCCTACGCGAACTTTCTCCGTAGAAGCCTCAGAATTCAAAAATAAAGCCTTCTACGGGAGCTAATTTTCGTGCATTTCAGACCGGATGCAATCGGGTGGTCGCGCCGGTGTGTTAGTAAATATAGCGTCCGAGACAGGAAAAATAAAAGTCGGGAAATAAATTTTTTGTGTTATGTTGCAATGTGGGGCTGCTTTCTCATGAATAAATTTGATCGAGACCAATTCGATACCGACTGCGTGGATCGTGAAGATTTATCGTGATGAAACCATGCGGCGTTGCCTGAGCGCGGCTGAACAAATTCTTAAATTTATTTATATCCATGTCGCCGTTGCACCAGGTCTGATGAATATTTCTCAGCGTGTGCGTGTCCACGCCATTGAACACCGATAAAATATTGCAATTGTCCCTAATCACCTTTGGAATCTGCGTATATCTCTGTGTTACGTAAATAACATCGGTGTTCTTGTGTCTGCCACGCGAGAATATTCTAGCCGGGTTGGTCTGCTTGTCCAGCATAACATCGTCGAAAACAACAAGATTATTAACATCGCCGTCCAAATTCTCCACGGATGAAGCTTCATTTATGTCTGTGATAAATTCGATTGTGCCTTCGTCGGTATTGTCGCTAAATTCTTTTAACACTTGATAACAACGTTGATTATCGACGGATGGTGCAACCAAATACAATTTGTCCCATTTTAGCCATCGCATGATCAAATTTAGTAACAATTGCGTCTTACCAGATCCTGACGGGCCGATGATTATCATTCTAATCGAATTCGGTAATACCGCATGATGTTTCACTTGCTCGCGTCGTTTCGTGGCTGAAAAATCAATTACATTCATGTTACTAGAATACATGGATCTATATTGTGTTAAGTGTCGCACACACACAGCTACGATAAATCCAACCGAAATCGTTACACGCAACAACAGAAATGCAATCGCACGAGAATGCGAAGTTTGCAAGACACGCAAGTTCAGATTTGTAAAAAAAAACCTAGAAGAACCGGAGGAGACATTGCCGCCTCCTTGACAAATCTACCTGGAACGCCCTGGGCAAAATATCCCGGAGAAAAGCATCTACCTGGATATAATTATTGTGGACCCGGAACAAGGCTCGATATCAGACTCGACGATAATGACCAACCATTTCAGTGTGAAAATCCGGTAAACGCTATCGATAAAGCTTGTTACTACCACGATCTTGCATATCGCAGCGGAGATTTACAACAAAGGCATCTCGCTGATATCAAGCTAATTCACGCATTAGACGCGATTCCTAATAAAAGTTTCAAAGAGAAATTAGCAACCTGGCTGGTAAAAGGCGCGATGAAAGGTAAATTAGTACTCGGCGCTGGTAAATAATATGGAGCAGATATATTATTCTCCGCGAGGATTTTGGCGAGGAAAATCAGCGATTGCCAAACTTGCCAAGGCCGCTAAAGTAAAACAATCCGTCGCTGAATCGTGGCTATCGAAACAGGCAATTTGGCAAATATATCTTCCTCCGCCTAAGAAAATACCATACGCAAGTTTCACTGTCAGTGTCCCTAATGAGGTCCATCAAGCGTATCTTATGTTTCTTCCTCACGATACCGTTGACGGCGTCACGTACAAATATGTTCTGACAATCGTTGATATCGCTAGTAGGTATAAAGAAGCAGAGCCGTTATCGAATAAAACAGCAACGGAAATTGCAAAGGCATTTAACGAAATTTATTCACGATCCCCGTTAACATGGCCGAATCTTCTCCAGGTTGATCCGGGTCGAGAATTTCTTGGCGTGGTTACTTCATTGATGAAGAAGAATAATGTGAAAATCCGACGCGGTATTGTAGGTGTTCATCACAATCAAGCTATCGTCGAAAGATTCAACAAAACGCTCGCAGAACGATTATTTGGATACCAATACGCGCGTGAATTTATTCAAGATAATCGATCTCACGATTGGGTATCAAGATTGCCTCATGTAATTAACGCGCTAAATAACGAGACGACTCGAACAATAGCAATGAAACCCGCAATTGCAATTACAAAATCGAATATACCCCTAAAGCGAGATTCCACAATTCAGCCTGTACTAGGTAGCGTCACAGTCAGGTATTTATATAAAGAAGGCGAGGCTGAAGGAGGAAGAAAAAGAGCAACCGACCCAACCTGGAGCGTTACAACGCACAAAATATCTGCCGTAACAAGACCGTCAGGAAGACCAGCGATTTATATCCTAGATTCGTTAGCGCCTCAACGCGGATTTACCAAAGAAGAATTACAAATAGTACCAGAAGATACTTAACTACCACCAGCGTCACTTATGTAGTTTACTCGAATTCGTCCTAGTTGAGATAATTTTCTTACTCTCGACACGGCCAAATACACTAGATTTGACCAAGAAATTCTATCATCGACGATCCAAACTTGGCCATCTACGGTCAATCCCTGCGACGAGTGTATCGTTGTTGCGTATCCTAATTTCCACGGTGATTTTTCTGCATTTAACGTTTCATTAACGAGACTAATATCAACGAAGATAATATCATTCAAGACCAAGTTTTTTTCTTTTCCGCATGGCAAAGTAATATTAATATTTTGTCGTCGAGTATTAGCGGGCCTATAGCATAACGGTACCCGCAGCGTTGGAAATTTCTCGCAATGCAGCTTGAATAACATTTCCTGAATAATATCACGAATAATTTTTCTACTAGCGACGATCAGATGATCGGGACGCCACAAATTTAGAAAATCGCTCATCGGAGTTTCGTCGATTATTTTTCTCATGACGTCGCACTGAATCTTATTCGGTTGTAATCGAATCAATTTCTTAAATTCGGTCAACAAAATATCCGTCGATCTATAATCAGCGTCGATTTCCTCGTAATAATCAACGAAGTTTCTGAGCCATCCGTGAGGAGATTCGCCATCGATAGGATTAGGTTGGCCGTGATCACCGCACATTATCACAGCGGTATTTTTCCCTTCCAACCAAGTCAAGACCGATTTTAATATATCTAAATTTACCGTGCAAATCTCATCAAATATTATGATTTTGTTGACATATTTGTCTCCCATGCGTGCCGAGTCCCATGATCCGCCACTGTACTTGAAATAACTGTGATACGTGCAAGAATTAACTCCACGCTGCTTTATTTCTCGCGCTAATCTATGTGTCGGAGTCAACACAATCATATCGGAGTTCGCAAATAAATTTATTACTCGCGTTGTTTTACCGCTACCACCAGGTCCATTTAGGTAAACGAATTTGCTGCGTGAAATTGGGTCAAATGCATCTGCGGCTGTCGAAGATTCCAGAATCGAAGATTCTTCAAATCTACCCCGATGAAATTCATCGCAATCTTCAACATCGGCGTCTTCGCAATAATCTAGGATATCTTCATTTTTTATCCTCCACGTTCCCATGAACTACCATCGGTGATTAAATTTTCCAGCCTATCTTGGTATTTTTTATCGATATAAAACGAATCCGTCGAGACTCTTACCGCGATATCAGAAAATTTGTTTATCATCGAGAGCAAATTTATACTAACATAAGCGAGCATCGACGATCGCAGATGTGTATATTGCGCTGATTCTCCGTCAAGGTAGTTAATCACGGTACCTAACTTTGCTCCATCAATGATAATATTCTCTCTGTTACAAAATATTCCTCGTGATACCGTATCGGCGATTATAAAATCCATCTCCGCATCGTTGATAAACAACCTAGCGTGTCGATGTTTGTGATCAACGGATCCACCTTGAGTAAATTTACCAAGTATCTTTCTTCCTATATCTTTCGCGTTGTCACAGTCCGTCGGCAACCACACATCGGTCTGTTTTCTATACGATATAATCGCCTCACTCACCGTCAACGACACTAACATCGACGAATCTAGCATATGTCTCAACAACACCGTAGGGACCCAACGGCGCTGAGATAAATGCCTACCGAACCAAATATAGCAGATTTTATGTAGATTTTCAGCAAACTCAAACGACGTTACACAAGCGAATCCGGTCATGACAAAATCAGGCAACGGTCCGTTAATTGCTACTCTTGTCATCTCGCTGGTAGGATGGCCGAATTTAGCAAAATAATTTGCACAATCGCCATATCCGAGAAAACTTCCAGGATAACACGCGCTCATGTCAACGGAGATCATATCTTCGAAATCGTACTTGGTATTCCACAATCCACCATGGCCATACTCAATACAGCTAAGTTGAATATCAGCGACAAATTCGTTCCTTGTAGGCTTCCACGAGTTTTTCTCTCTAGCGGCATGAGCGGCAACAGACGGAACTGTAAAGCAATTCGTTAGTAACTGATCGGAATTCGACGAATATTTCACCGCAAGATTTCTCATCCACTCATGTAATATTTCATCCCTGTAAATATCACCGCATGGCAAAATAAATTGATCGTATCTTTCTTCACTCGAAAATAACCATATCGATATTGGATCAGATGCGCTTAATTTTTTGATAAATCTGAACATGGAATCGGAATTATCTTTCGCGGTGTCAACGGGATAAAATTTAACCATACGATCCCGCGGAAATATCATTACCGATTGCGACCACGCATGGGAATTGTGATCGACAATCTCGATTGGTGCTCCTCGGGATCTATACGGCGACGAGTATAATATTTCTCCCGATAACGTTTTCACCGTAATTGGAAATTTAAGATTTTTACTCAACGCAGCTACATCGTCCACCGATTCACCATCAGCGACAGTCTTCGCCCACGCATTAATTTTATCTAGCCTCAATTGAGTCAAACCAGATCCACGTCGAGCGTTTTTCATATGTTCGATAACACGCTCAGCCACGCAATTTATCATCGGTGATTCTTTCATCGCAGGTAGGTTTTTTACGTCCGGATTGTTATTCAGCCGATAAATTCCATAAACAACAGCGCTGGCTGGATAGGATCTAGCATAATAAGGGCCATCGATTCCCAGTAACAATCCGGGTTTAGAATTTTTATCAAAAACAACGTTTTTCTTACCACCACGCACAGGATCTCGCTTATCGCGAATAATCCAGGTATCATCAGGCATTTGCGCGATAAATTTTATTCCAAAGATAAATCGCTCTTCTTTGTGTTCGGTTTTTATATGCTCGATTATTTTCTTAGCTCGCTCCAGGTTCATCGTGGCATCGATGGAATTTGTTTTCCATGTCGACCAAGTGTGAACCGCTCCATCATCGAAGAACTCTTTCTTGGCCCGATCAACTTCAGGTATAATATATTCTGCCTCATCAAGATCAAATGCGTCCATGATTATATTTTAGACATATGTTTAAATTATAATGCATTGCAAATGGATACTAATCGGTTCAACAAATAATTGTGACAAATCCTGCAGAGGCGATTATTGCGGCGCTCACATACATGCGATTCGGCGTGGTAGCAAAGGACCACAGCGATGTTTAGTTTGTCAAGTTGGCACGCGAGGGAAAACTCGGTTGTGTTTGGCTTGTGGAGGAAAGAATTATCGAGAATTGCGTCGGTATTACGAAAAAAAATCCTCGTCCGTGATAACATGCGAAGAAGATTATATTAATCGATTTCAAGCTAATAACGATTTAGACATATAGATTATCATATATGAGCCTGAATTCAGAGATTCCTGAATCAACAATGACACACGAGTTTAAATCTCACCCAACGATCACTGGATACGAGGCGTCGTCCGATGGTATCGTTAGAAATATTAGAACAAAGAATCGGGTCGGTAAGGTTTGTAATTCAGGTTATCTTATTTTTACCATTAACAAAAACAAAAAACGAAGATGCGCAAGTTATTTTTGTCATAAGTTTGTATTTTAATGTTTTCACGGACCAATAAAAGTCGGTCTTGTTATCGACCACATCGAAGGAGATAAGCTTAACAACAAGATATTCAATCTTCGCGCGGTAACTCCGAGTGAAAATTCCAAATTTGGTAATACCGGTGGCGTACGGCGACCATCTAAGGCGGTTAAATCAGTAAATCGAGAAACAAGCGAGGAAATTGTATTCACGTCGATGAGTGCCGCTGCAAGATATTTTAGTATTAATCCAGCATCGGTGCAACGTGCGACAGAAAAAATAATCAACGCGACGTTTTCCTACAAATTCGGCGAATGGTTCGAATTTTACTATATTCCGATAATATCCGATTAAAAATCTCAGGATTTTCTAAAATTAAATTGAAGATTACAAATATAAATATAAATGAACGAGGAGAATATAAATAACATCATCGAAGCCATCGAGGATTTAAAAAATAAAAATGTAAATTTATCTTCTGATTTGGACGCAGGTAAAATCCGGTCCGAATTTTGAAACGATCGTCCAAGGAAAACTCGAATACAGGTACACGCTGCCATCCGAATACAAGTTTATAAAGAAAATCCAGATTGCGATGTATCAATCGCTTGCGACTGTCAGTGATGATCAAATCGAGGATTTTGTTAAATTATCGACGCTGGTAGAAAAAGTAAGGTCGAGTTTATCAGACGAGTACGAGTCGAGAAAAAGTACAAGTTCGCGCGTCAGGCAGCTAAAAAAGCTGGTCGATGAAAGTAAAATTAGAATTGGAATCGAAGATTCTTAAGATTCTTAAAAATTTCTATCAACAAAAAAAAAAACAACAAAATTTCAAGAATCTCCGATTCTAATTTTTATTATTTTTTTTAATTCATTTTACTGAAATTGTACAATTTTCTTATTTCTGACTACCATTTACCCCATCAAATTTACGAAATTATATAAATTACTCAATTTGACGGGTATCTACCCCAGCAGATTCACGAAATTATGTAAATTACACAATTTGTTGGGTATTTACCCCATCAAAAACATAAAATTACACAAATTTCTTAATTTCCCTGATTTTTATTATTTTTTTTTATTATTTATTAAATTAATTTATTTACTGAAATTGTACAATTTTCTTAATTTTGACGGGTATTTACCCCATCAAAAACATAAAATATATAAATTACTCAATTTGACGGGTATTTACCCCAACAGATTTACGAAATTATATAAATTACTCAATTTGACGGGTATTTACCCCATCAAAATTAAATTTTTTTACTAATTTTGAAAAATTTCCTGGTTTTTATTTATTTTTTTGGCCATTTTTCTTTGGCGGAAAGATTACGATCTCACCAGCAAGTTGATACTCAACGTTTCTTTGCGTATATCAAGTAAATTTCCGTTTTGATCCGTCAGTTTGAAATTTATCTTCGATAATAATCGATTGTGACATCGCAGATAAAACGGATTTACTGGCTCTTTTATTATCAAAAAACCCGGAGATGCGCTAGGTGAAAACGAATATAAGATAAATCCCTGCTGTGCCTGCTCTGACACAGACGAATCCACGTTGTAGCTACCTTCGACGACATCCGCGTGAAGATAAATCGCGATAACTTCCGTTATATTGACGATACCCGGCGAGATATGCCGCCCTTGCTCGACAGGATCATTATTATGTTTGAGAATCGATTCTGATTGTATTTTTTTAGCCCACGCGGCATGTAATTTCGGAAATAAATCATCGATGGTATCAGTGACGGATTTTCTCATTTTATCAACATCATAATCGGGAAATTTGAAATTTGGTAGCGTTTCCTCGGTTAATCCAAATACTGTCATGAATTTTTGTTTTTCTCCTGAATTTTTGATCAACGTGAAGCTGCTAATAGGAAGAACATAATCGGCAATTGATATATCATCAAGTATCGCCCGAATGAACATACCATGATAATATTCAACATCATTCGCGAGTTGATTTAAAAACTTCACGCGTCCGATAATTTCGCTGCATGAGCCTGATTTATTTAAGATACATTCATGAAAGAATCCCCGCAATAAATTTAAATGTATTTTATGTTCTTGATTAAAATCGTCGATGGTTCTTCTTATCAAGATACCGTCTATGGGGGCTATTATCCTGTTAATGTTGGTAGCGTCGAAGATTTCCACACCAGGGGGAATTTTAGGAAGAGGCAACCACGAGAGAATTTTGTTGTCCCTGAAAGTAAAAGCGAACGTTACCAGGTTAAATTTGTGGTTATTCATGAGGTTGATGGCATTGTGGATCGTAATCCTGTGTCCAACATCTCCGTACCATCCTTCGTCGGTGATAAAATCTGATTTTTTTGGCTCCGGTAGTTCTGGAGGAGCTTCTTCGTGCCAACCTGGAATAATAAAATCAGATTTTTCTGGTTTTGCCAGAGGTGCGATTTCGGGCCAACCTAGAACTGTCCTAATCGATGACTGGTAAATGTCGACGACATATGGCGATTTTACTTCGATTATCGATGACAACGTTGGTTCGTGTGCTAATATTTTTATTCCTGGCTTAGCATCGCCGGTTATATTCGATATTCTACTGGTAAGTTCCTTGTCGATTTGCTCAATTTCGTAACTGCCTGTTGGTATGCCAACGACGATCCAATCGGGAGTTCCATCGGGACGGTTTTTATTGGCAAAAACAAGCGAATTATTCGATGATAATCTACCGAATGATTTCGATCTAACATTGGGCCAGCTGTTATAGACGCGTAACTGTGACAGCGCAATTTCCTTGACGCTAATTGGTATTGGAAAATCGATACTAAATTCTGGCCTGGTTGAGCTTGCCGATATCAGCGTTGTTATCGGCGGTGTCGTGTTTGTCACGATTTGAGTTAGTTCCGACATTATTGATATTCATTTGTTCAATCTCAGAGTAGATATTTACCATCACAGAAAATTCTAGATCGGATATAACGCCGTCGTTGAGACTCTCAGAAAGCAACGACGATAATTTCGAATACGTCTCGTTGACCTGGGATAGTTTACTCGTGTACAAGGACAATTTTTCATTTGTACATGAGGATATTTTTTTTGCGATGATATTGAGAACACCGGCGATTGTTGTTGTCGACGAGATCATTATCGTTGCTACGATTGGCGCGATTGTTGTCACCGCGGATAAGATTATTCCCGCACCGGCGATTATTGCACTTACCGCGTACACAGCAACATCGATGGCAATTAATCTGCGTTGATATTTTTTTATTTTTACCTGATACTCGTCGAGGAGCTTTTTTAGCGAATCCTGTCATAAACGCGCCTGATTGTATCGGTAATCCGATGCAGTCATTTATTAGTTAGGTTATCTAACCAATTGCGTGTATTCCGGATAAATATTCGAAAATTACTTGACAATCGGCCATCATCATGGTTCTAGTTGGTGGTTCTAGCCTAAAAGTTTTCGTTATATTTTTAAATATAGTCATAACAAAAAACCCAGGATAATATTCACGAAAATCATAACCATCGTCTATTGTTACATTGAATTTTGTCATCAAGGAGATAATATATACTCGATATACGCCAGTAATTGGCGAGGTAAAGCTAAATGTGTTATTCTCAGGTGTCCAAGTAAGATCCTGTATTTTTACCACAAATGGTACATGACAAGGAATATTCTCTGTTTCTACCTCCGCTGGTATCGAAATACGCGCTAATATTACAAGATTCATTGACGATATTTTTGTGTTAATATCGCTAATTTTTGTAGCTGCGTCAAGAAGTTTCGTGTTAAAATCTCGAATTTCTCCGTCGTACAACGATACATCGATCTTTTGACGCGCCAATTCACGTACCACGTTAATTTCCTCGTTGATTTTAGTAATATCCTCGTTGATTTTTTTCGTTTTCTCGCTGATATCATCGTGCGATGTTTTATCGCTTTTCTGACTCATTACGATATTTATTTCGGTAATATCGGCGAGAATATTAGTAATATCCTCGTTGATTTTTCTTACTTTATCGCTAAGATCGTCATGCGATGCTTGATCGGCTTTTTTCTTTGCTAGTTCGTTTGCGGCGGAGGAAGTATCGCTGGATGTTTTTATATCTTCCTCGATTTTTTTACTAAATTTAGTTAAGGTATCGTCGAGTTTTTTAAGATCGTTATTTAGCCTGTTAAGTCTTTTTGTCACTCTGTCCTGAAGATCGTCGTATAATGTTTTATCGGCCTTCAGAAGCAACGTTGCTGATAACTCGTTGTCCTTTTTTCCACATCCGCGATATTAGCCTTCAGGGGTAACTTCGCTATAATATCGGCGATATCAGCGATGGATTTTGATACTGAATCTGACAGGCTAGTAAATTGATTAATGCGATCGTTATATTCGTCTCGCTTGATTATATCGGTTATTTTCACGTTGCTGGTTTGTAATCTTCCTTCGCGGCTCTGAAAAACAGCAACTTCGCCAGGATCTACTTCTGACAGCGACAAAAGATTATTAATATCATCAGTAGTTAAGTGGGATACATTAGCGTCAATGGGAATTAGCATTACAGAGACCCCTGGGACAGATTAGCGTCAAGGGAAATTTAACATGGAGAAAAATCGTGGGTCAGATTAGCGTCAAGGGAAATTAACATGGAGAAAAATCGTGGGACGGTTTAGCGTCAAAGGAATTTAAACAGGGTGGGACTTTATAGCGTCAAGGGAAATTGAACATGGGATTTTTTGTTTAAAATTTTTTTTTTAAAAAAAGGGTAGGCAATGGAAAGGCTATCTCTTTTCGAGAAATATGGCTGGCCCTGAAAAGGGCCTTTGGGTTTTCTTCTTCTTCTGCTTCTAATTTCTTCTTTTTCTCCACCAAGTTCTTATTTTATCTCCAACACTCTTTCTCTTCTTCTCTTTCTTTTTCTCCTGCTCTTCTTTCTTCTTCTTCTCTTCCTCCTCTTCTTTCTTCCTCTTCTCATTTTCTTCTTCTTTTTCAATCTTTTCGTTCCATTTGCTTATTCTTATTCTTTCCTCTTCATCCTCCTTCTCCTCCTTTATCTCTTTCATGACACCACTAATCTTGTCCTTTACCTTTTTTAAGTTATTAATTTCCATCTTTACACGATGGGGACTATAGGAATAATGGTCTTCAACCAGTCTTATTAACATCTGCTCCATCATTCCTAAGTTGTCTAAAACGTCTTGTAATGTTTGTATTTTGTCCATTTGGTTAGAAGCCATCTTCTTTTTTTATTCTTTGCAGAATGGTTTGAACGACGAATACTGTGGGTTCTTATACTTAAAGCGCGTACGTGAAGGAAAACATCCCCCTAAAACGTAAAATTGATCTTACCTAGATCATGACCAAACAACGCGCGAACGTGAAGGAAAACATCCCCCTACTTTTTCATTTCATATAATAAAACCCAAACTATACTTTCTCATTTCATATAATAAAAACCCAAACTATACTCTCCACATACGCTAAGAAACAATAAACAAAATCCATAATCTACTATCCACACAATCTTACGTGAGCGCTTACAAAACCCAAACTATACTCTTCACATACGCTAAGAACAATAAACAAATTCATAATCTACTATTCACACAATCGTACGTGAGCGGGTACAAACACAAACACACAAACACAAACACATACGCTAAGAAACAATAAACAAATCCATAATCTACTATCCACACAATCGTACGTGAGCGGGTACAAACACAAACACACAAACACAAACACACAAACACAAACACACAAACACATACCCTCACACTATCTTAAAAAAGAGTTAGTGTTTATATTCACACTACTCTACCTACACATTGGCAAATTGATGGTTATTTCTTTTCTAGAGTATTGGGTAGCCCTGAAAAGGGCTGTTTTTTTGGAACTTCATGGACACCTGGTTAATGGTGGCACCTTCCAGGCCTGGCGCCACATACACATCTTATCCCCCAGTTACTTTTTACTTTTTTGGGGGAGAGAGCAGAGGCAGGATATGTCGCTTCAGAATCCCAATTTTCGGTTTCTGGGATTCTGAAATTTATTCTTCTTCTCTTCTTTTCCTTCTCCTCCTCCTCTTCTTTGTTTCTTCTCTCCTCCTCTTTGTATATTCTTTCCTCTTCTTTATATCTTCTCTCCTCCTCTTCTTTTTTCTTCTTTCCTCCTCCTCTCTTATCCTTCCCTCCTCCACAATGGCTTCCGCGGCCAGTTCATTCAACAGGCGCCTGGCATATTCCAGATGCACATGAAGTTCCAACAGTTTAGACAGTCTCGTGTTCATTTTTGGTGTTGATCAATGAACAAGGGTAGCTAGACTGCCCAGCGAGTTTCAATTTATAGTGAAAGCGCGGACGTGAAGGAAAACATCCCCCTAAAAAAACATAAAATTGATGTTACCTACATCATGACCAAAAACAACAACGCGCGGACCTAAAAGAAACACTCACTCACTTTTTTATGCTACCCATCACTATTTTAAAATTTTTTATAAATCACTTCATTAGACTATTCACATACGCAAAGCAATCCAATCTAACTCCAAATATACACCTCAAACACCAAAAAAACATGATTTTAATCTACTATTCATACCAACTTACTTAAGCACTTACTAACACACAAACACATACCCTCACATTTTTTAAAAAAGAGTTAGTGTTTATTTTCACACTACTCTACCTACACACATTGGCAAATCGATCGTTATTTCTTTTCTAGAGTATTGGGGTAGCCCTGAAAAGGGCTGTTTTTTTGTTTGCTATGGCATTCTTTTTTTAGTTTCTAAGAATGCGATGTCCTCTGAGGATAGACTTTCTGGCGATATGTCTGCTTCTTCGGAAAGAAAAGAAGAACTCTTTGGTGTCGATACGGCAATCGACAAAGCCTCTGTCAGGTTCAGGTTGCTGATGCTGCTGCTCTTGTTGTTGTTGTTGCTGCTGTCTCTGAAGTCTGTACTTCTCTGTCCATTCTTCTTTTTCCCTGTTCATTTCTTCTCTGAAGAGCTCTTCTATCAGGTCTTCAGTGATTTTTAACATTCTCACATTCTCTATTTCTTCTGGCTTCGGTATCAGACTGTGTCTGACCCTATGCAAATTCACGTAGGCTTCGTTGAGTTTAGCTAGTTTGGAGCACATCTTCTTAGGAGGATGAGTCGACAATGGATGGTTAGACTGGAAACAACCCGGTTCTTAAAGTTAAAGCGCGGACGTGAAGGAAAACATCCCCCACACGGTTTTTGAGTCGCAACGTTTAGTGAGTGTCATGAGAGGGATAGTAAGAAATTAAAGAGCATCAATCCAACATTCTTATAGCTAAACAAAAGACAAAGGCATTTTTTTCAAAACACAACAATTTTTATTCAAAAATCATTTAACACTAAACAACAACTCTAACATTTTTAACAATAATCCAACAATATAACATCAAACAATTTTTTCAAAACACAACATTTTTTATTCAAAAATCACTTAACACTAAACAACAACTCTAACATTTTTTAACAACAATGCAACACTAAAAGTTTCTCCACTAGGTAAAGAGGGATAACAGTCTTCCATGGTTTCTAGTAATCTAGGATGACTTCTCTCAAACTGTTGATTTCTATGGTATTATCGAATTCTGCATACAGGATGACGTTCACCGTTTCATCAGGGTCTCGGTCTTTAAACTGAATTTCCACACGAATCTGGCCGGATTTTATAGGGTGGAAATGTCCCTTGTCGCTGCCTTGGTCTGGAGTGAAATCGAAAGCCCACAAAGCGTAGCCTCCTGCATAATCCTCGTACGTAATACCGTGACTGGTATTGGTTCCTAACTGTCCGGTGGCTTCGTACAGGGACAAGTACGATCTCAAGTAATTCTTCTTGGTAAAGTCAGGTTCGAAAGGTCGGGTACACAAGGTCTTGCCATCGCGACTGACTTCGATTTTTGACACGCCAAAGTGTTGAAAGTAGAAAGGATTTTTTTCGGCAGCTCCGTTGAAGGCTGTATTCTCGACGATACCAACGATCAAACGTTTGGGTAACTGTCCTTGGAACAGATGATCTTCGATCATGGATCGCTGTCCCTTGGGAATGGTGAAGGTTTTCACTTCCACGCGTCGTATGGGATACTTGGCAGTCGTTCTGCTCAACGTCTGACTGATGTCGTTTCCCACTTTAGGTAACACTTCCACACGGCGTACGTAGAGTCTGGCTTCTAGGATTTTGGTTTTGTAACCGTCACTATCAGCCATCAAATGGAAAGCGGCACTGCTACGATTCAGTCTCAGGCGGACATCCACCCCGTTCAGCAAATACTTTTCTTGCAACCACATGTCCAAATGCAAACGATCCATCAGTTCTAAACTTGTGTCGGCTCCCGTGATTCTCTTTCTTCGTTCTACAAATCCATCATTGTTGCTTTCTTTTCATCAGTTTCCAATATTTCAAACTTGGTAGGTTCGTCAGCTTCCCATACCACACAGGCATTGAGATGAGTGTTCTTGGCATCTATTCCGTACGTCAAGAGATTTTCCAGGTAGGCACGATAAGGGTAAGTATCCATGCTGCTACTGACCAGTTTGTTATTCAAGTACAAGTCCACTCCACTGAACAAGGAATGCATGAAATTGTTGACGGGAGCTACTGCTTCATCGTCTATAGCACCTCCAGTCTTATCTAGAATTTTGACTTTCAGGTACAAGTAACTGCTATTCAGATCGATGTAATCTTCGGGCTGTCCTTTGATTTCAAACTCGATGGGAGCGGAATCGGTCAGTGAGGAGACGGGGTGAAATTCCACCCACTGGGATTCTTGCATCGTCATCATGGTGGGGGGCATGGCAAACAGATCCAGTTCCGTCTTGGAACAAGCGCAAGATTCTCGGTGCATCATTTTTTTGTCTCTTTTTTCTCAATAATCGAAAACGTCTAAGTCTCGAACGGTTCTTCTTTTCTTGGCCTGTCTAGCTTGAAGTCTGGTGAAAGGGTATTTTCTTCGTCGTCTCTTTCTGCCTTGTCCTTGCTGAATGCCTGACTCGGTAGCGTGCAGGGCATTTATAGGTGTTTCTCGTTGGCCTAAAATGTCTTTGCCCGTTTGCAGCAAGACATTTTTGCCTGCCCTCATGAAGGCTTCTTTAGGGTTTTGTTTGTCGATGATGACATTTTGGAGAAATTCTTTGCCTTGCGTCAGTGCCGCATCTTTCAAGGCGTGCAATCCGCGTGTCACCATTGGTTTCAACACCGGGGCCACCGAACGAAAGGCCGATTTTAACATGTCTCCTAAACCGTGTCCTCGCTGTCGAGCAACCCCTCGGTACACTGGATACATGACTTACTTACGAGTCGTGAGAGAACCGTTTTCGAAAATGGAGTTTCACCGTGACTTTTCCTTTGGTGAATGGAATATTTGGTCCCAGATCTCCTTTTATAGCAATGTTGACCGTGTCCAAATACGACTTACTGACAGGCAAATAGTGAGGATGTACAAATTCGCGGTGGACGTGGTAAGTGTTTCCACCTTCCTCGTCAGCGTCCGTGGCAGAATCCACTTTGAAAGGAATGACACGCAGTAACGGTACGGAGGTGTGTCCCACCACGTTGTACTCCACCACATCGGAATACACAAACATCAAATTCAGTCCTTGGTTCAGTTCTACCGGGGCACGAAATAACTTGCTAAAAGACTCGTTGTCGTAAACGATGGGTAATTCATTTTTCTTGAGCATGGTCTTTCTCATGTCCATGTCTCCGCCCAACATGTCAAACAATTCAGGACAAAATAAAATGGACAGGATTTTACTTCGTTCAAATTTCATCAAGAAGCGACGAGCTGCTTTGTGGTACTCCATGGTGACACTTTTGTTGACATGCTCCAAAGCTTTCAGAAACACGACATTAAACCTGGAGGTTATGGTGCCGACCAAATGTTGACCACTAAAATAATAGCCTGGGGGAATGAACAAGTGATAGGTGGTGTACTTTTGTGTACGGGTTTTCTTGTCATATTTGACATTGCTATCCATCCACTGTTGCAATTGCTCGTCATGAACTTCCACATCAAAAAAATTTTGATTGGGAAGGACATTGAGGACTTGGGTCGGGTGAATCATTTCTACTAAAGCCACTTCCCAATGGGCTTCGTGATCTAAGGGTATGGCTTGAGGTAATTTGGCCGTGTAACAGCACAACGTGTTTTTGGGAAACACCTCCATGGAACTGTCACTGGGTAAAGTTAAGTAAAATTGGTTTTGGTGACTCATAATTCCAGAGTTCTGTGGCTGTCCGAGGGGTTAGTGGACGTCAGAGGCGTGTCTCCGCCCAAAATGGGGTTCTGGTTGTGATTGAAGTGGTGACTGGCACTGGCACTGGACACAAGGTTCCCGGGGTTCCCGTTCGAGGTGAATTTCAGGGAGGGATTAGGAAGCAGGTAACCGATGCAACTGCTCAATAAAATGGTCCACAATTGTTTGTCTCCTTGTTGCAAACTCAAATTGGCGATGGCTGCCCCGATGAAACAATACACCACGAAGATTTGGCAGAAAAAGACGATTTGCGTTTTAGGCACACGTTCTCCACACCACACCCACAAGGGTTGTTTTTGTAAATCTTGCACAGAAGAACTAGGTGAAGGAGGAGTGGTCGACGTAGCTGTGTCTGCTGTGTGAAAGGGCATGATGGTCACTTCTTTTTATAGTCGATGACTTGCGAAGCGTCGATCCAAGAATCAAAACTGGGTGGATATCCTTTCCAACGTACTTTGACTTCTTTGACACGTCGTTTGCCCACTTTACGGGTTCTGCGTTCGAGAATGCTTTCGATGTCGTACACGTCGTCTTCTTTTTTGGTCACACGTTGTAACTCGGGCAAATAAAACGTTCCTTTGAGCACTTCTCCGTTCATGTCTTCCAATTTATAGACGGCAGGATGACGACCATGCACTCGTCCAGTGACGCGAAACAATTCGGTCGTCCAGTTAGGTAAGTAACCTTTGTCGAAAGTGCGTTTGGTTTTGCCAATGCGCACCCAATCTCCTACGGCCAACTCTCCACTTTTCTTGGGGACAGCCCTCGTCGGGGACGTACCAAACAGACGCTCAAACACCAGCACTTCGCTGTCGGGAGTCACGTCTTGCGGGACACGTCCGATGCTTCGATGGTAAGATTGGTTGTACGCTTGCACCAGGTGCGGTAAGATGTCGATGTACTTCAGAGTGTGGTGATGCGTAAAATATTTCCACATGCGTTCTTTCAAAGTGCGTTGAAAACGTTTCACGATGCTGGCTTTGGTTTCGGGATTCTCGGTGGTAAAAAAATGAATGTCACGTTTCTTTAATTCTTTTTGGAAAGCTTGGTTCAGAAATTCGGTGCCTTTGTCCGTTTGCCATCGAAGAGGGTGACGACCGCTTTGTTTCAACACCCGTTGCAGGGCTCGCACTAACTCGCTGCTCGATTTGGAAGTCAAGGGCACGACCCAGGCAAATTTGGAAAAGACGTCGATGACACAAAACAAATATTTGTAGCCACGATTGTAGCTGGCCAAATGAGAGACATCGGCTAAATCGGCTTGCCATTGATGATCGATGCCTTCCACTCGGGTGCGACTTCTGGCAAACTTGCGTCGAATGGGTTTGTGTAAAGTGTAGGTAGCTTGTTCTTGTAACCATCGTTGCACTTGAGGTAAACGGAGACTTTTCAGTCGCGTTTTGGCAGCACGATACAATTTTTGAACTCCTGCGTAACCTGCAGGATGGGAGGGATCGTAGTAAATGCTGGCTAAGACTTTATCCATTTTTATTTTTTGTGTTAATAAGACAGCCACTCTTGGAGGATGCTACTCTTTTTCTCTTGGGGTATTTTCTTGGATTGCAATGCTTTGCGTGTGCGGCCAGCAATAGGTGTCGAAGAGGAGAAGGATGTCTGAGCGGGGGATATCGGTTCTTGTTTCACTTCTGTCTTCACTTCTGTCTTCACTTTCTTTTTGTCTTGTGAGGAAGAAGGGGTGGCCATCATCTTTTTAATCCATCCAATTCTGGAGGTAGGTGGTGTTGTTAACTTGCGTACTTTTTCTGGTGGAGTTTGAAACCCTTCCTCTTCTTCTCCTTTTTCTGTCTTGGTCACGGGTACTGGTGGTACTGGTACTGGTACTGGTACTGGTGATGGTGCTGGACTTTTCATCAAGCTCTTAAAATCTTTCAGAGTGGGTAGAGCTGTTTCGTCTAAAGCTTTCTGGTGAAATAGTTGCAGTCGTTGCAAGAGTTGACTGTACTTTTGCGATTTTTCTGTTTCGGACAAATCTTGGCGATCCATCAAGGACTGCAATTCGTGTTGTAACTGGGACATCTCGCTCAAATGGGGATTGGGAGGTAAATGCGGGGTGTGTTGTTCTTGCCACCGATGGTATTCCATCCATCGTTTGTAAGGCACTAAAGCTAGTTTTCGTCCTTCCATGGGGTTGTCAGGGGTCGATTCTGAGATCTTGGAACTTCCGAGGCCTTTTTATCTTGCTCCCACCAGTCCTCCAAACATGGTTCCCAAGACTCCTTTCAGTATGGGGCCTAACAAGAGAGATAAAATACCTCCACGTTGCACTAACATCTTTTTTTGACGAATGGGAATTTTCTTTTGAACCATTTGGCGAAGAACGTGACGATGTTTGCCTAAGCATTGTTTCTGGTGTTTGGACAAAGGGATCGTGCCTTTCAAAACGTTCAAACAACATTCGCACACGGTATCGATGACCTCTTTGGAGGCTGTTTGAATGAGTTTTTTTCGTAGGGGTGGAGAAGCTTTGGACAGAACAGATAACATGTCCCCATGTTTGGCTAAACGTGGTGGCAGTCCTTTCCTTTTCTTTCCTTGGGGTTTTCTGGAGGGTGACATCTTTGAGTCTTCAGGAGCACCAAAAAACACTGATACCCGACTTGGTCACAGGCCTTTTTTATACTGGAACGCGTCGCCACTGATTGTCTTTACGTCGTATTAGTTTGAGGACAGGCATGACACGTCGTGCAGGGGTACGTAACGGACTAAATCGAGCCAGTTCTTGCTTGGACAAATCCAGTAAACTTTGTAACATGCCCGATCTTTCTTGAACTTTGATTTTGGGAGAAGGTACTTTGTGAGCAGCAGCCACTGCCACTAAATTGGAAGGTCCTGCCACTGGGGAAGTTCTTTTGGGGGTCATCAACGGAGAAGTTCTTGGTGTGATCAACTTCTCCAAGTACTCTTCAGTTCTGGGTGTCATTAACGGAGACGTGGACAAACGTGAAGCTGCCGGAGACGCGTCACCGCCGTGGCAGGTCGTGGTTTGCGAGTGTAAGGTTGCGTCCTGGCCGAAGTGCCTCTCTTGCGACTAGTTTTCTGTGGACTTTTCTTTTCCTGGGGGCTTCTTTTCTTTTTCCGGGGTGGTGGTGGTGTCTGGTCAGAGGAGCGTCCTGCCACTGGAGAAGTTCTCCTTGGGGACCTGGTCTTTTTCTTCTTGGGGCTTCGTTGGACTTTTGTCTTGGGTATAACTTTGGGGGCATTAGGATCCCATCTTAAGAGTGAGCGAATGATGACCCCTCCTAGAGTACCGCTCCCTCCAGGTTTCAAAATGATTTGTTTTTTGGTTTGAGTGTCGATGCGGGGATCGGCCAGTTGGACCAAAGCGACTTTGTTTCGATCGAAAAAGCGTTTGGTTTGATGAGGAATCTGAATGATTCCTTGGAGTAATTGACGTGCCGTCACCGTGAACCATCGTAAGACTTCTTTGAGACTAGCTTCTAAGACACGAGCTCGTGTTTGTGGATTTTTTTCTCGACTGATGCCATACAAGGCACGAATCAATTTGACGGGAAGATGCGACTGAAGGGACGTCATGTTCAAACTGTGTGAGACAGACGAAAAAGGGTCTGAGGTTTTTATAGATTTTTTTATGGGGAGGGAAATGAAGTCGAGGACGGAGACGTGTACAGGACAGGCCCTCCGTCTTGGCACCAGTGGTGAAACAAGTGGGTACGAAATCGCAAATCCTCGGGAGTCGTAGGTTTCAAATCGACGAGTAAATAGGCGTGTGGCGTTTGAGTGGCATCGTCGTACGCCTGAGTCAGCCAAGGTGTTCCTAACTGTTTGGCTAAGACTTGCACTTGCGATTTATCTCGAGGGCTTTTAAACAAGACCACGTAATACGCATTGAGACTGATGGTGCGATGGGCTTTACTTTGTTGAAACAAATTTTGGGTGATGTAAACGACACTGGCATTACGGTGATGCCCTTTGCGCGTGAACCACAGTTTAATTTCTTCTTCGTCTTCTCCTAACATGTCGTCGAAAATGACCAAATGGGTTTGACGGGAGTCAGAGACGATGCCGTCGTCTTCTTTAGGAATGCCTTCCACAAACACGATGGAATCGCCTTGACTTTCTCGCAAGAGGCTGTACGCCGATTGCCACTCTTTGTAACACCACACGATCCGTTGAGGGGGCCGATCGATCAAATGATGTTTATGTTCGATCAAACGTTTGACGAATTCGGTTTTGCCAGAACCGCTAGGTCCAGCAATGAGCATGTTAAAGGGATGGCGAAGATACAAAGCCTCCCAACTGGCACGATCTAAGTGTTCGTCGATGACTTTGACAGTAGAGGAAGAGGGAGCAGAGACAGTAGAGGTAGCCATGGTGTGAGGAATGTCACTTGTGACACGAAAAAACAAACAAGACAAGAGTTTATATACTTTTTCAGAACACGTTTATTGAATATTTTTTTCAAACATGAATACGAAAGACAAAAATACATAAAAGCCAAAGGCTTAAGTACAAGAATAAAAGGCACATGAACGTGGAATAAAAAACAAGTGTCTGTACAACAACCACATGTTTTGGGCAAAGTTCTAACCAGTTCTATAGTAGGGGTAAGGTCACACAAGTGTCCTCCCGAAAGGGTCTTTCAGGCCTGTCCACGACAGTCCTGTCCTGGGTGACGGGTTCTTCTGGCACCGTCACTAACACAGGTTGAAAAGTAACTCTTTTCCTTGAATAACTCTCGTGGATACTGGGCCACCTCTTGTGTCCAAGCCTCAAAACCCTGGTCTCGGTGATGTCCAACATTTGACTCCTAACCAATCTGGTTTCTTCTTCGTCAACGACATGGTAAGTTACTTCAATGAACAATGAACTATTGGTCTTGGACGTTGTCCCTTTTTATATGCTGACCAATATCGATGTGACCGTACGGCAACGTAAAGTGATTGGGAAGTCTCACTCGCTTCTGGTACACGATTTGATAGATTTTTTCCAGGGGCCGACTGACGATGTGGTGAGTGGGTAAACGTACAATCTTGTTCGGTTGATAAGTGGTCACTTTAAAGTTTCCATCCTCTCCCGATTGCAAGGCTTCTTTCAATACCCCAAAGTTGACCACTCGACTGGTACGATGATTCAGAGTCAGTCCTTTCACTTTGCACGTCGTGTGCACTTCTCCTTGTTTGTCCCGGTATTCGTAGCCGTAATTTTTGGGACCACCACTGACGAAACTTAGAATCTTGTCGTCGGGATGCTCGTCTGTCCAGGCTCCTAAACGGTCTCCTTCGATGTCAGGGTGCTGTTGAATCGGGTGATGGATGTAAATGCAACTGTCCGTGTCAAAGTACAGGACGCGTTCTTCTAACAGTTCTAAAGCTTCGTACAATTTTAAGCGAGCATGAGCTGTCACGTAAGCCGCAATGATGACATTTCCAAAAGGGTCGTCTTGTACAAAGTCCAGATCTTCTTCGTAATTGACCAAGATCAAATTCTCTCGAACGACGTCCACGTGTTTCATGTATTTGGTTTTGTCGTGAATCATCTGGAAGTAGCGGGAAGGTTCTGTCAAATATTCCGTCTTGGGTAAACACGGTCGTTGTGCCATTTTACCCCACAAGCAATTTAACATCACTTTGGCAAACGATCGCCTGCCTTCGTTTTTTTCGATGTGGTCTAAAGAGATGCCTTCTTGTTCGTAGTATTTCTCTTTGAATTGTATTTGGTCTTCGTGAGTGTGACACCAGGAAGGATAGCCGCTGGCTTCTTGTTTCAGTTTCAAAAAGGCATCCACGTAGTCGGCGAAAATGCCTTTCTGAGTAGGGTCACCCTTGTGGTACTGTTGTGTCTTGGGAAAGTGGCAAATTTCGTACACTTCTAACAGTTGGTATCCCATGTCCAGAGCTTTGAACAATTCCACGCTGACCCAGGTTCCCGTCAAGGCACGTTCTTCCTGGCTGTGATCGCAAGGTTGGTCCTGGTTGCACGTTTCGGCACAAGTACGGCACAAGGGAAACATCAGTTTGCCTTGACAATGGTGAGGTAAGACGGGATGGTATAGGTTCGTGGGAGGCAAAACTTTGCACTTGATCAAGCCTTCGTATTGTCGAATGTTTTTGAGGTCGATGTGTTCCGTCAGCAATTGCGGGTGCCCTACAGGAAAGCGACAATATTTGCACACGTAGGGATACAACGAACACACGTCCAAGTATTTGATTTCTTCTCCTTTCTCTTCGTCGGCTTGGTACAGCAAACAGGTGGCATTGGTCCTTCCTCCGTACAAACTATCCCTCGGGTTCAGCGGGTCCATGAACTGGTAACTTTCCACGAGGCGTTTAAACTCGGGATCGGTTTTCATACGGTGATCGTACTCGTGTTCCCACATTTCCACCACTTGGTATCCTTGCTGTTCTAACTTTAGGCGTCGCTGACAAGTGTCCTGCTACAGGTCTTCCATGGTCCGTTGTAAAAACTGATTTTTAGTGTCACGGTCAGGGTAGCAGACGGGACATCCGTGAAATAAGCAACCGTTAAACTCGTACACGATCTTGGGGTTTTCTAAGTCCCAGCCATCGACCGAATACGTTCCGATGGTCTTTTCGCCTCCTCCGTTGCGGGCATGCTGAATCCACTTGTCTTCCTTGTCGCACAAGTAATGTAACCAACGTAGGGCTTTGACCGAGTATTGACGTTTGACATAGTGGGACTGATGACAGCCACGGTGTTTTCAGGCATGAATCGTTGGCGGTACACTAAGGAACACGCTTTGGCAATGGTGCAAGCTTCTTTCAAAGGATCGACCCCTCCGTGTTCCATGAACAGTTCTCGAAATTTTCCACAGCAACGTCGTAAAATGTCCACGTCGGAACGACAATACTTTAACATTTCTTCCTGAAAGTCGAAAGGGTCAGAGGCGTGGTACCAAGCGTAGAAAGCTTCTCGTTGTTCGGTACGCATGTTGTCGGGGTCGGAATAGTGAGCCTCAGGCAAATGGGGTAGAACGGCGTGTTGATTGGCTTCCGTATTGAAAAAGTGTGGAAAGTACCCTTTAGCCATTTCTGTCATTCCAAACGTTTTAGGCATTCGGCTCAAAGGCATGGCCAAATAGCTCATCGAATCTTTAAACTGTACTTGTCCCACTTGCATGAAAATGATTTTGGCTCCATTCAAAATCACTTTAGGACGTTCGGTGCCTTGTTCCGTATAGTATCTGAGAAGAAACTGTCCATCGTATCCGGAGAAATTGTGAGCCATCACCGTGGCATGACGATGACAATCTCCGTAACGTTCGATGTCCTCTTGGTTCCACGTCTTGTCGATGGGGTCTAAGACCCATTGGGCAAAATCGGCTAACGTGTTTGGTCCCCGAAAGATTTTTTCACGTCCTCCAGGAATCTTGCTGCAGTGAGGGCAATGACTGAAGATAGGTTCTTGAATGCACTTCTCGCACGCTCGATGAGCCACGCAGAAATTAGGGATGTGAATGCCAGTCTCTTGCATGCATTCGAAATCGAAAAAGATGAAATTGCCTTTCTTCTTGTGACCGTCCTCTTTCTCTGGTGGGGGTTGGTATTTTTGCACGTAACATTCGTGTTCCAAGTCCACGATGTGGTGACAAATGTGACATTTTTTCTTTCCTCGACATACGTGTGCCTTGGCATTGTTGGTAAGTATGCCTTGTCCACACGTAGGGCACAATCTCAGGAGTTGACAAGCACATTTCTTCTGTGAACCTTGTGTTTTCAAATGTTGTTGGTAACAGGTAGGACTGACAAACGTGCGCAAACAAGTCGAACAAGGCACTGGTTCTTCGCTCAGACAGGGTGGAGAGGCCAAACATCCTGGGCATTTCATTCCACAATGCTTGTGTTGCTCTCGATTGTTATAACCATAGTCACATTTCTCACAATAATAACCGTATCCAAGGAATCCAGTGATACTGGTAATGGTATCGAAATGATCATCGTGATGATAGACATGAATGTATTTTCCGTCCTTAAAATCTTGGCCTCGAAACAACAGAGTTCCACGCATTTCTTGAGGGTGCACTTTCAAGGTGTAGCGTGGAGCTAGGGCATCTTGCAATTTTTGCATCTCAGGAATGCCACAGGGTGTGTCTTTGGACAGTCCGGCTTGTTGCAACAGGAGTTCTGCTTCATTTCGTTGTTTGGCTCGGTCGGATTGTTGAATAGTTTTCCAGGTTCTTTTCCATTCTACCGTGTCGTTCTTGTTGGCATAGGTTCGTCCCACCACGATGGCACGGGCTAAACACATTTGGTCTTGAGGGTTGTTAATTCGGACGAGACTCTTTTTGGTGTTGCGAAGGTCGTCCACCAATAACATCTTTTTGCGTCCTGTCCCTTGAGGAAGAGAGACGTGGGCCATTTTCAGTGTGGCTTTACCATCGGTGATGTCAAACTGGTCATTAGATTGTTGTACGTGTTGAATCTTGTCCATGATTTTGGAAGGGGTTAGTTCTGCAGGTCTGCTAAACTCGATCCAAACAGGGGATTTCAAACCGTCGTGATCTATGGATAGTGTCAAGCGATCGTCTTCTTTGGGTTGACATTGTCGCTTGAGTGCGGTGAGCAAAGAATCCCACATCTCAGTGGTAAACCCTTCTGCTTTCTCCAAGGGTACGTCGGCCTTGAAATCTTTAAACTTCACCGTGTAGGTGTAAGCCGTGGTTCTAAATTTTCTAGAGGAGCGCTTTTCCGTCTCTCGAATGGAATAGTATTTTTCAGGGTTGACTAAGGGTGGTGAACTTGGTTTAGAGGTTTCAAATTCTGGTTCACTCATGTCCTCTTCAAAATCACTGGCATGAATTTGTGCCAAGATTTCAGCCCTGGTACGAGGCGATAGATCACGTTTCTGCCTCTTACTTTCTTCTTCTTCTTCTTTCTTCTCGAATGAATGGGATCGTTTCATCTTGAGTGCAAAACGTCAAATGACTCAAGTTTAAACACCATAGACTAATTTATAGTCTTGGCAAACCAGCGTATATAAAAAGGGTGTGTGTCTTGTCCTTTCACTATTCATTTCACTCTCAAGCCGAGCACAACGATGGAAGAGACTACCCAGATGGAACGTTTCGTCAGAGCTTTGCGAGGGGTCATTAGAAAATTCTCTTCAGACCAGCCTACGGACTACTCTCCTTCCTTTCGAGATAAAAGTCAAGATACTTGTTATATCTGTCAGAAGAAAAGGCATTGGTCTTCAGAGTGTCCAGACCGTCAAAAAAGAACAAAAACAGGGGCTAAAAAAGACAAAAGTCAAGATACCTGTTATTATTGTCAAGAAAAAGGACATTGGTCTCCAGATTACCCAAAAAAGAAACAAGAGGAGTCAGAAGAAAAGAAGGATTCTTCAGAAGAAGAGTGGGATTCTTCGGAAGAAGAGAGGGATTATTCAGAGGAAGAAGAGGAAGAAAGAAGACAATTCCATTTAAAAGAGGCAAAGAAACAGGAGAAGAAAAGAAGAAGGGAAGAAAATGAGGTAAAAACGGTGAAGAAATTCAAAAAACAGAGAGACTAAACAAGGAGAAAGAAGAAGTCAATGAACCTTTAATTAAAGTGTTCTGTGGTGAATTGTGAATTGGATTGTAAAAAATGGATAAAAGAATACATGAATGATATAAGGTAAGTGTCTTTGAATTTTGATTTTAAAATAAGAAGCTAAACTCAAGCACTCATACACAGACACGTACTATAAGGGTAAAATGGGTGGGGTTTATTTTTGAGTTATTGGCAAATTGAAATTGTATTTCTTTTCGAGAAATGTGGGTGGCCCTGAAAAGGGCCTTTTTATTTTGGTGTAGGGGTGAGTTTAACCAATCAACTTTAACTGCCTTAAGCCTTTGCCACGGCCAAGGCCTACTTCTGATGATTGGGTTGAAATCACTAAGGGTGGTACGACAGGCTTAGTCACAGGGTTGGCGTGTTTAGCTCGGGAAGGTCGTATTCTCTTCGGTCGTGATAAAGAAGTTTGATACATTTGTTTCAGACTTCTTAACTCCGCTAAAATGTCCAACAGTACCGTAGCCGTTTGATTTTCACCCTCTTGTTTCTTTGCTGCTACTTCTTCTTGCTGTTGTTGCTGTTGTTTTTTTCTTACCTCTTCTTGTTGCTGTTGCTGTTGCTGTAGGAGAAAAGCTTGTTCCGCTTCCTTTTGTCGTTGCATAAATTTCTCCAATTCTTCTTTCTGTCTCTGTCTAAAATTCTCCACTTGCGGTAATGAAGAAGGTAACGAAGGTTCCGGAACAAATTCTTGCGAGGTAAGAAAATCCACAAAATCCCAATGTACCTCTTCTGAAAGTAAGTCCGGGTTCCCTTGGGCAGTCTCCCCTGCTGGTGCACCCCAATGGATCGTTTTCTGAGTTTCCGTCATGTTGAATCACTGTCGCATAGATTGACTGCACACAAGCGCTAGCGAATCTATATAGATCAACTGACGTCACAGACTACTCTCTTCGGATTGGATGCGGGCTGACTGAATTTTGTAACGCGTGTTTGGATTGGTGAATGAACTGAATCCGTTTCAATCCTGCCTCTACCTATAAATAAGCGCAGTTCAGTGCATTGATTCACTTGTTCTCGTCGCTTCAAGATGTGGACCGATGTGCAATCTTCTACGCTTGTGTCTTCCATGATGTTCCGGACGGACATACCCATGTATGTCCGATCCAAGTGGACAGTTGTCCACAGGACAAACACCAGTCTGTGGATACGTAGGATCTACGTAGAAAGACAAGGATGCCTGAAAAGAGTGCTGATTTACGGACCAACAGTGAGACGTAGTCTAAGGACAAGAAGAAGACCAATGCGGTGCCCTTTATGTTAATGAATACATTAACATAAACCCAAAGGCCCTTTTCAGGGCCAGCCATATTTCTCGAAAAGAGATAGCCTTTCCATTGCCTACCCCTTTTTTTTAAAAAAAAAATTTAAAAAAAAAAATCCCATTTCAATTTCCCTTGACGCTATAAAGTCCCACCCTGTTTAAATTCCTTTGACGCTAAACCGTCCCACGATTTTTCTCCATGTTAATTTCCCTTGACGCTAATCTGACCCACGATTTTTCTCCATGTTAAATTTCCCTTGACGCTAATCTGTCCCAGGGGTCTCTGTAATGCTAATTCCCATTGACGCTAATGTATCCCACTTAACTACTATCATCCCTCGTGGCGAACTTTGATAGATCGACGTCAGCTACTTCCTTCTTCCTATACAGGAACCTTCCGTAAATATCAACCATGATACTTATCTGCGACGTATTCAAATACGATTCTATGATACGGACCGGATGATTTTGAAATTGCATCAAGGACATTAATTGATTCAGGACCGCATATCGGTGGATCCATTAACGTCTGCGTCGGAAGTGTCGAATACCAAATTGGAATATTTAACTTTGATACGTAATTGATAAATTCTTTTTGGTGGCGCTAGTCCGTACGAGTCAAAGTAAGCAACTTCGCGAGGATTAATCGCGTAGGCGACCCAGTGTGTGCCAGGGCCAGTATTTGAATCGAGATTTATTATTCCTGTCTCGGTGGAATTTGGTTTTTCTGGTAGTTGATCCCGCATAAATACGCCTCTGAAAAATTTTATTTTTTTATTTTTTGCTTCGTTGAATAAATCTAAATTTGAATAGGCCGTGCTAATCTTAGGCCGGACCCGTATGGGGGGCGTCTTAGATAAAGGCCGCTTCCCTTTTTTTTACCATATCGCCCTCCCATTACTTTGTGTACTAGTTTGTCGCCTACAGCTCCGGCCGCACCTAATCCTATCGCTTTTGCAATTGCCGGAAGAGCCCCGGATAATAATCCAGGAATAGCAGCTAGGAAAGGGAAAATTCCGCCCGTTTTGACCATGTCTCTGATGGCACCTATACTAAGATTCACATGAACGCCGGAATTCGCTGATTTGGCTTTGGTGAAACGTTCACGTTGATTCTTAGTTAGCGATAGTTTGTTAGGTCCGCCCTGAATTTGATCATTTTTCAGGGTTAATTTCACACCGCATCGCTTTGCTGTTGCTGTTTGGAGTTTTTTCATCTGACCCGGGGTCAGAGTTACGCTGACGTGTTCGTATGGCATATTAATAATCGTTTAATCTAAATTTAGAAAATCTTCAAAGTTACATTTTCTCGACAGGAGCGTCGATGATTCTCATTCTGCCACTAATTCCTTCCAAGATCATTGTTCTATCGCTGAGAATAACCGCGATCGCTTTGTGATTACGTCCACCTGTGTTAATTCTGGCTTTGAAATGGATATCATCGACAGATTGCTTTACCAGATCGAGATGCTCCAGGGAAAAGTAATAGATAGGATAAAGTTTATTAAAATCTAGCTGCGATATTTGCAATCCGGTATCGATATTTTGATCACGACCCATGAAACTTAGCAAGCGATGATACGCGCGGGCCGTCGAATGATTTTCAAAATCAATCGATATTTCCTCGGATGGTTCTTGTTGGCCATTTACTCTCAGAGACACATTTGTTGCTCCAATGTGATCAAATATCATGTGACTGTATAATTGATTATATCTTTCGGTACGCAAAAAAGCGATAAAGATATGCCTAGGCGCAGAGGTACCCTGCTGCGATGCAATACGCCAGGTAAAATCGCCATTAATATTGATAGTTGTGGAATCTGTTGTTGTTGTCAGCCAAGACATAACAGATTTACCGCCTTGGTTCATAAATGACAATAATTTTTCTTCCTCGATTATTGATGGAGTTATCGCTGGCATCCACAACGTAAATTTGAGTAATTTTACCTGGCCGCCATTTTGCGCGACGTCATTGGGACCTATCACGCCGGTAGCGTAATCGATAGCACCTTCTCGCCAGATAGCATCGTTGCTATTTTCCTTTCTGACAAACGTAACGGTGTGTTTTGCTCCGTAGATAATTTTCCTGAAATGCCTGCAAAATCCGAATATATGGGATAACGGAATAGCACAAGAGAATCTTCTGTTACCTGGTGCTAGCATAGACTTTCGCGTGAAAAATCCGAGATTATAATCAGGATAAGATGTAATGATCATATTTTCGATATCAGCGGGAGCGACAGGAGCGGCGCGATCGTTGGGTTGTCTGATAAGAAACGGCCTACTTTCGGGACGATCAGAATTATCCTTGGCAAACATCATACTAGGGCCAGCTGATCTAGTAAAATCATCCGAGTATCTAGCTAGGCCTATTATCGTTGTTGCTAAGTCAACATCATTAGTAATTGACTCAATTTCTCTTCCGTCAATCATGTAAGTGGCACTCTTGAATAATGCCATAATACCGTTATTAACAAATCCGACCCTAAAATCTGCTGCATAGGCGGTATTATCTGTTTTAACAACTTCCCCAACAACTTCGATATACGCCTCAGATGGAAGAAAATATCTTGTTGTATCGTGAACCTGAATTTCCAAGCGATTAGATGTGTTTGGTTCAACTGCGTCGTACGAGAAATATTGGAAATCACGCACGGAGGTGTCCTTGCCTACAGGCTCGTCCATGTCGAACACTTCGTTTGACACTTGTGCGAACATTTATTATTAAGAATTATCGTCTAAAACGAAGACCACTACCCGAAATAAAACTTGTATTTGCAACTTCCTGTACTAGATCATTTATTTTTTTATTTGCTGCGTCGTTTATAACTTTACTAACATCAGCGGGCATTTCGCTGGTGCTAGGTAATTTGACAGGCTGCTTTTTTTGCGCATTAAGTTTGATATTTTACCTTTGACAACATCGAAGCCTTTACTGGCCAAATTACCAACGCCAGAAATAGCAGTCTCGCCGATCTTTCCTATTGCTTTTGATGCGATTTGCTTAGCTACAGGTCCGATTTTAGGGACTATCCTTGTAACAAAACTTTTAACGATATCACCTAATCCGTTGCCGTGAATATATTTATATACAGGCAATCGAGAGTTAACTATGCGGACCTGTCTAGGTCTGCGTTGATGTTTGTGAACAATCATGTTATTTCAATTATGTTGTTTTAATCGATGAGTTCGTCAACGAGCTCTTTGTAAATGTAAGAATCGATGACACCGCCGCGAAACAATCGCTGACAAATATCTGAGGCCTCGTTGATTATTTCAGAAGAATTGTTTCCGGCTCGTTTTCCTCCGATTAATATTTCGAGGCGAGATACGTCGTTGACAACGCTGTCAGGGCAAATGGTATATCCGCTTCCTATTTTAGTATCTTGTGGTGGTGGCGTACCTGGTCTAGGATAAGGTTCTCCCCATGTTATCCCGCTAGGATGTTGTGGAAATGATCTTCTTTTTACAATTAGTTCTTTATATTCATCGAGCTCCTTTTTAAAATCCGAATATCCGAGATCGAATAAATTCATCGGCTTTCTTAAGCTACCAAAATAAATTAACTGCGGCCATGTTCCTGGTCCAAACGAATCACGGAACTCTTCTTTCACGTATGTTCTTACATTCGCTGGAGTATAATTCGCAGCGACGTCTAACCTTTCACCTTCATCTTTGAGCTCATCAATATGGTCTTCTCTCAAATAAATATTAGCAGGTTTAGTATAATCAACTTTTCCTCTTAAACGAGATTCAATATCCTCCTCCTTAGTTAATAATCGAACTCCCTTGTCCGCAGGTGGTTTGTAATCGCTTGGTTGAACTATTGGTTCCTGGTTGCTCTTACCTTTTTTCTTTGGTTTTTTCTATTTTTCCTGAGGCTGACTTCTTTCTTTTGGTCTGGCCCCTAATTCCTGTGGTTGAAATTCTTCTTTCAATTCCTGTGGTCGAAATTCAAACTCCTGTGGTTGAATATCTTCTTCTTGTGGTTGAATATCTTCTTCCTGTGGTTGAACTTTTTCTTTTGGTTCTGTTTTCCTTCTTCGTGAAGTTTTAGCCTTTTCTTCTTTCTCCTGTCGTCTTTTTTCTTTCGCTTGTTGAATTTCTTCTTCCCTTTGTCGCCTTCCTTCTTCCGCCTGTCTCATATTATAATTATACGTTCCCTTTGCGGCTGTTAAAAATCTTCTGTAATATGGATCCGTTTCTCTCGCCTGTGATTTTCCCGAGTAAACTTTATATAACATATTATACCAATTTTCACGGTTTGCGTATCTTTTTTCCCTATATCAGTCAGATATCCTCTTCGAATATCAAAATAATTTTCCGCAAATTCACCAAATTGATCTATATTACTATACAACGTCGAGAGCGGCTGTGATATTATTCCCCATCCCTCCTCGGTGAAATTTTCTCTTAAATTCTCGAGATGGAACGCTTTTCTTCCTATAAGTGGTTTTCTTCCTCCAGATTTTCCTTTACTTATTTTAAAACCAATTGCAGGGGTTCCTCCTCCTGGTTGTTGCCCGTGTTGTTGTGCTAGTATTGCTAGTCGTTCCGGTAATACTCGTGAGTGTTCATCGATACCATTCAACATGGGAACAATTCCGCGTTTCCTGATATCCGGACCTTTTTCGTCACCGTATGCGATTCGCTCGGTTGTTTCGGTAACTGGCTTTAACCATTTTGACGATATCTCGGTAATTCCATATTGCGTATCTTCGTAATCACGAACATTTTTCTTGAATAATTTTGTTACTGGAATACGTTTCTTTAGTGCCACTAATTGTTCTCGCGCTAATCTAGCAGAATGAGGCTCTCCAACTGTACTAGTTTTCGAACTCATATTATTTTCAAGTATATCATTTTAATGTGACGTAAAATGGACCAAAGCAGCCCCACGTTGCAACAACAAAAAAAAAAAATAACACAAAAATTATTCCCTGACATTTATTTTTCCTGTCTCGGATGCTATATTTACTAACACACCGGCGCGACCACCCGATTGCATCCGGTCTGAAATGCACGAAAATTAGCTCCCGTAGAAGGCTTTATTTTTGAATTCTGAGGCTTCTACGGAGAAAGTTCGCGTAGGAAGGTTTATTTTGGCTGGACGCACTGGTCTGTTCAACTTCCCTGCTGCTAACATGACTACAAACAGTATCATAGGAGCCCTACAAAGAAATCACTCAGGGCAGCTCAAAATAATTAGACCTAACACAGGATACATAATAGTGCACTGCGGCACTCAAAGGCAAATGGCCAAATATTTAGAAATAAGGGACATCAACACTATACCAGTCCAAGTAGAAAAACACCACCAAACAACCACAGGAGCCACTCTCAACTCAAATATCAGAATTCCAAACAAACCTAGGTATCCAACACAGGAAAAGGCAGAGCCACCAAAAACAATTTTCAAATCTATCCTGAAGTTAACCAGGAATCTGCAAAAATTAAACAATGAACAAATCACTGCTCAAATCAAGGAAGGTGGAACCAAAATCAATAGAGCCTTCAAACTAAGGAACCACCATGGATTCGAAACTAACACAGCAGTAATAGAATCTAACCTACCCCTATCTACAATAATTAAACTAAACCCCACAGGAATCAGATATAAGCTTGAAGCATATATCAATAAACCCAGACTATGTAACAATTGTCAATTCTGGGGCCACAATGTCACTAAATGCAAATACCAACACACATGTAAACAGTGCGGAGGTAACCACAGAGGGCAATGCAAAAGGGAAACCCCACTATGTATAAACTGTAAGGGAAACCACCTCCCCGACACACCAAACTGCCCCCATGCTATTAGAGAAGAACAAATTATACAACTAATGAACTCTAAAAACATGAGCTACCATCTAGCTAAACAGGAAATATTACTAAGCAAGCCGAAGCAAACCGTATCTAACAGCATAACAAACTTGAAAGCTGTCACTTCAAAATCCTCAAAAACTTCTAGTAGACCTACCATCCCACACCCACCCTCCCCACAAAGGTCGCATATCATTAACACCACTCAAATCAAGGATCCAACAAATATTACAAATAACAAACTAGATGCACTAGAAAGTAGGATCAAACACCTAGAAACTATACTAAAACTCATATTGGAACAAGTAGGATATAAAACTCCACAACACCATAGACCAATAAATGAACATAACCATCATGTATAGTACAACAAATAGGGACTTAACAATATGGCAATGGAATGCGAGGGGACCGTCAGGCAATATAGATGAGCTAAGACTAAAGTTACAAAACTTATCTATAAAACCTGACATAATCTGCATTCAAGAGACAAAAATCACCAACAAAATAAGGGCCCTACCAAAAATTCAGGGTTACGCCCCAGGGTACTTTCAAAATAGACTCAAAGGGCAAGGACGGGGGTTAGCTATCTTCATTATAAATAACATGCCCAACGTAACACCAGTGCCCATACCTCTTGAAGTAGACGAAAATCAGTTAGTGGAAATTCAATCACTAATAATAAACACTGGAATAGAGAACATCCAAATATTTAATTTATACGATCCAAGAGGCAGTAGTAAAAATTCAAACATAGACTTATACCGACAAATTAATGACAACAAACAGGTGGACCGAGAAGTCATATGCGGAAATTTCAATGCGCATAACGAGATATGGGGAAGTGATCGAACGGACAAAAGAGGCAGGTTGGTTGAAACTTGGATACCAGAATCCAACCTGACCATACTAAACAACGGTACCAGAACTCGATTAAACCCCGAAAATGGTACCCTCACCGCCATCGATCTAACCATATGCTCCACATCAATAGCACAGGTGGCGGAATGGAGAGTGGATCAAACTGACACCATAGGCAGTGACCACTTCCCATTGATAACCACCCTGCAAATGACTACTCAGTTCAACTCACAACAAACACAACCCAAGTGGAAATACGAAAAAGCAGATTGGAAAATGTATAAAACCTTACTCAGCACAATAGACCACAAGGATATAGAAAATGATAATTTAAACACATACTATGATAACCTGATTAATACTATCAATCTAGCTGCAACATCTAGCATACCTAAAACAAATGGCCGCCCCAACAAACAACCAGTCCCGTGGTGGAGCGAACTATGCCAACAAACACATAAAGATAAGAAAAAAGTACTCAATAAATTTAGACGCACAGGAAACTCACTGGATTTCACCACTTACAAAAACAAAGAACAGGAACTCAAAAAAATCATTAAACAAGCCAAAGAAACTACTTGGCAAAAATACTGCAAAAGTATAAATATCAAAACCAGTACCAAACAAGTCTGGGACAAAATTAGAGCCATTAGAGGAAAAACATATAATAGCACACCAAAATTACCAGGGGCAATTACAAACAAAGATAAGGCTGAAACACTAGCTAAGCACTTTGCAAAAATGAGCAGTAATAAAAACCACACCAACTCATTTCAACAACATAGAAACAAGGTAGAAAGAACCCATAGTAAACTATTTACTGACCTTGACAATAAAAATTCCTACTTAAACAAAGATATTACAACTGCTGAGTGAGATAAGGCACTAAGCACCAAAAAAGAACCTTCCCCTGGAGAGGATAAAATAGAATATATCATGTATAAAAATATTCCAATTAACATCAAAAAATCAATAATTAATTTCTTAAACAAAATCTGGAAAACAGGAATACTACCTGATAAATGGAAAGCTGCTATAGTTATTCCTATACTGAAACAAAATAAGGACCCCCACCACGTCAGCTCATACAGACCTATCTCATTAACAAACAATATATGCAAGATCATGGAAACAATAATAACTAATCGCCTAAAATGCCACCTAGAGCAAAATAATTTAATATCCGAAAACCAATGCGGATTTAGAAATAAAAGATCCACTACGGATCAACTCATAAGACTGGAAACAGCGATCAAATTAGCCTTCAACTCAAAAAGGAAAGCAGATAGGAATCTAATAGCGGTATTCTTAGACTTAGAAAAAGCATTTGACCTAGTATGGACCAAAGGCTTACTAGCCAAATTAAATCACTATGGAATTACTGGTCAAATGTTCAATTTCATCGAAAACTTTTTAACAGACCGCAAAATAATAACTAGAGTTGGAGACACACACTCTGAAATACACCCCCTTGAAAATGGAACTCCACAAGGCAGTGTACTCAGTCCCACTTTTTTCAACTTAATGATCAACGACCTAGATAAAAATCTGGCAACCACACAAATTGAAATTTCGCAATTCGCGGACGACAGCGGAATATGGAAAGCTGGCAACCCCAGCAGTCAAAAAACCATACAAACTATACAAGATAGTCTAAATAACATAGGAAAATGGGCTGACAAATGGGGGTTCAAACTGTCACAGGATAAAACAGAAGTCATAATATTTTCACCCACACGTAAACTAAATAAACCACAACCGACTTTTACAATAAACAATCAAGTAATTAAATATGTTAAATTTAAGAAGTTCCTGGGTATGTACTTCGACGAACACCTAAATTGGGGAAAACACATACAGGAAGTAGTACAAAGATGCGATAAGGACATCAATCTAACAAGAAGCCTTAAAGGATCGAACTGGGGATCCAATCAGGAAACACTGTTAGCAATATATCGGGCACTAATAAGATCCAAACTTGATTATGGGTGCCAAGTTTACAACCTAGCACCAGCAAAACAACTAAAAAAAATTAGAGCAAGTACAACGAAAAGCCCTAATTACAATAACTGGAGCATTACCATCAACTTCACTAGCAGAACTCCAAGTACTAACAGGTGAGCTACCGCTCCATCTCAGAAGACAGGAATTAATACTGAGATATGCAGCCCGATTACGAACACAATCAAACACTCACCCCACCTTATTAGCAATAGAGAAATGCAACATCTCCTTTAGTAACACCCAAAAGCACCACGTACCAACAGGAAAAATAGTGCACGAATTAGCAAAACTACTTCCCATAGACATAAACCAAAAAGACAAATACAATAACTTCGACCCTGAACCTTGGTATAACGAAGATCCAAACATCAATACCTCTATCACCAAACATGGTAATAAATTAAATCAAGAACTGCAGCTGCACACTATAACATCAGAAATTTTAGCAACTAAATATGCAAACCATCTACAAATATACACAGATGGTTCAAAAACCACTAAACCCGCAAAAACAGCAGCTGCATACGTAATCCCCAAACTTAAAATACAAGTTGGTCACCGACTACCGGACCACTGTTCAATCTACACAGCAGAATTCTGGGCAATACTACAAGCACTAGAATGGGTGGAGAAAAACAACCCACCCCAAACAGTAATAATAAGCGACTCGCTAAGCGTCCTTACAACCATTCTAAATAACAGCACCAACAGCAGAGAAAATTTCCTAAATAAAACCAACTTAATACTAAAGAAACTAAAAAGCAATAAACAACAAGTAGAATTCCTATGGGTCCCATCCCACATAAACATACTAGGAAACAATCTAGTAGATGACTTAGCTAAACTAAAACTAAGCGAGCTAAACCACGTACCACTGGCTTACAGTGTTAGTGAAATCTACAGCCTAATCACAGTCATGATAAATCAGAAATGGCAGGAATATTGGGACAATAGCAAGACAGGCAAAAAACTACATACCACACTCAAAGAAACCACTAGAAATAGGAAACCGCCTTTACTTAAAGGGAAAGATCAAAAAGTAATAAATAGAATTTATACAGGAAAAACCAAGTTGGCCAACAGCTACGGAAAACACATAGGACCAAAACCTCACAACCCAAATTGTTACTACTGTCGGGAGCCTGAAGACCTGCACCATATCTTTAGCATATGTTACAAATTACGGAAAGAAAGGGAAATTTTCAAAACGGAACAGAATAAAATAGGATCGACGAGTACATATCCAGAATTCCTCAATAGCACAAACCCCAACTTAAACACCACATACAACAATATCATTACTTTCCTTAAAAAAACTGAAATTTATACAAAAATTTAAATATAATTAATTAGGAACTGGGACGGCCGGATAGGTCTGGTGGGTTCACAGCCTAACACGACCGTTCAGGGACCTGATAAACTAAAACAAACTAAGGAATTACTTTCATTAAAAAACCGAACTTTATACAAAAATTTAAATACAATTAATTAGGAACTGGGACGGCCGGATAGATCTGGTGGGTTCACAGACTAACACGACCGTTCAGGGACCTGATAAACTAAAACAAACTAAGGATAAATCCAAACAATTATAAGCAAAACAAATCCACTGGCTGATAAAACTTTACAAATAACAAGAATAAAATAAAAAACTCCAACCATAAAAAAAACAAAAAAAAAAAACAACTAGTACAAAAACCAGGAAGAAATGTACAGGGGGTAGGTGGTGAAAATAAAATCCTACTCCACTCCTCCTTACCTATCCTTCTCCTAACATCCTAACCAACAGTTACAAAAACTCTTTTCTCTGTACATAGGTGACAGCCAAGATAAACCTAGATATAACTATGTAATCCCAAAAATCGAACGCATAAAGTGGTCGCAAGAATAGACCATCAAGGATACCCTTATTAAGACCCCAAAACTTACACATATGAGGTAGTCGAAAAACCCAACGACTATCAGGGCCGGCGGCACAATGCTGCAAACATAACAATAACATAGAACAATACCCCAAAACATTACAAGCATAAGGTAGTCAAAAAACCCAATGACTATCAGGGCCAGCAGCACAAGGCTGCAACCAAAACTTATAACTAGAAAAATAGGACCCTAAATAATTACTCAATAAGATGGAAAAAACACCAATTCCATCCAGGGCCAGCAGCACAATGCTGCAAAACAAACCAATCAAATTGCTGTCACCTATTAGCTAACATCTACCTCAATAAACTCTACCTCTCTTAAAAACAGCACATAATTTTTTATTTAAATTCTAAAAGACGGAAATTTAGAACTAATATCCTGGATCGGAAAAACCCTGCTAACCTGTGGCAAGACAACTCCGCCCGAGCCCGACCACTTTCACCCCTTACCACGGACAGACATCAAAACTCATACGTGCAGTGCACGCATCATAAATTAAAACGCGAACTAGATCGGGTCCAATCCCACTGGTCGCTCATCAATGCAAATGAATGACAGAGTGCGTGCTGGGTCCAATCCCACTCTTACAAAAACAAACAAAAATATAGGCCTTATAATCAGGTCGATATGTACACAAAAGTACTTCGACCTGACGGCCCAATCAAAAAGTGTCCTGTGAACACATAAATGCCTGGAGGAAGTGGCACCATTCCTTCCCCCAGGAGCAATCAAAAAGGTGCCTGTGGCACCACAAACCAGTGGTACATGCTCATTGCGAGCGCACACCACTATAATCCAACTCAACAACAACAACAACAGTCCAGCTACCCTTGTTGATTGATCAACACCAGAATGAGCACGAGACTGGCGAAACTGTTGGAACTTCATGTGCATCTGGAATATGCCAGGCGCCTGTTGAACGAACTGGCCGCGGAGGCCACTGTGGAAGAAGGAAGGATGAGAGAGGAGGAGGAAAGAAGAAATAAAGAAGAGGAGGAGAGAAGATACAAAGAAGAGAAGGAGGAAAAGGAGAAAAGAAGTTTGTGTGAATGGTAGATTATGGGTTTCTTTATTGTTTCTTAGCGTATGTGGAGAGTATAGTTTGGGTTTTGTAACCGCTCACGTACGATTGTGTGGATAGTAGATTATGGATTATGTTTATTGTTTCTTAGCGTATGTGGAGAGTATAGTTTGGGTTTTGTAACCGCTCACGTACGATTGTGTGGATAGTAGATTATGGATTATGTTTATTGTTTCTTAGCGTATGTGGAGAGTATAGTTTGGGTTTTGTAACAGCTCATGTACGATTGTGTGGATAGTAGATTTGGGTTTGTTTTAATGATTTGCGTGTGTAAATAGTAGATTTGGGGTTAGTTTATTGTTGCTTCACTTATGTGGATAGTATATTACATGAAATGAGAAAAGTAGGGGATGTTTTCTTTGACGTCCGCGCGATGTTAGGTCATGATCTAGGTAAGATCAATTTTATGTTTCTATTTAATCTATTGAGAGACATCTATTTCTGGATAATGGATGTAGAATATGTTGTAGGAAGAATAGAAGAGGAATGGAGGCATGGAGATATGAAAGACTTTGTAACGAGTCAAGTTCAAGGCCTAAAGACAGCAAGAGATATCATAGCAGGGATGATTGAAGAAGAAGTCAATAAGTCAAGAGGTTCATTGACCCACCTTACTTCAGAGTGGGAAGTTTGAAGGAAGCACTGGATAATGTCATCAAAGTCCGGTGCTTCCTAGAAAAAATATTGTACTGGACAGAGTGGAGGAATGTAAAATGGGGATTGGAAAAGGTGAACAAAGGGGAAGATCTGATGAGAAAAGTAATGGAGGAAGAAGTAGAGAAGATTAAAGAGAAATGGAGGGAAGAAAGAAAAGATGTGGAAAACAAAAAGAAACAGGCAGAGTTTGAGAGGTTGAATCAGAATTGGATAAAAGTTCAGGAAAAGTTTAGAGCTCTAGGTCATCCTGACTGGATGCCAGAAAAGGAGAAAAAGAAGACAGGAATAGTGACAAAAGTGAGAAGATGGTTGAAGAAGTGGAAGTGTTAGAAGAAGAAGAAGAAGAAGAAACCCAAAGGCCCTTTTCAGGGCCACCCACATTTCTCGAAAAGAGATAGCCTTTCGATTGCCTACCCCTTTATAAATATTTAAAAAAAAAAAAAAAAAATCCCATGTTCAATTCCCCTTGTCCCTAAAGTAGTTTTTTTTTCTATGATGTTCAATTCCCCTTTGTCCCTAGACAAACCCAAACTCTATTCCCATGTTCAATTGCCTTTGTCCCTAGAATCGATATTTTTTTTCCATTGTTCGAATGCCTTTGACGCTAATCTCAATATTTCCTTTTTTTTTCCTTTCTCCAATGTTAAATTCAATTGACGCTAATCTTACCCAGGGTTTTTTGCCCATGTTAAATTTCCATTGTCGCTAATCTCGCCCAGGGTGTTTAATGTTAAATTTCCATTGACGCTAATCTCGCCCAGGGGGTGTTTTTAATGCTAATTCCCATTGACGCTAATCTCACCCCTTTCACTACTATCAGTGTCGCGTTAGTGTAATAAAAACTTACCACTAACAACAGCCGATTTAAGAAAACTAATAATATCTCGCGATAATAAACCAACAAGATCGCCGTCCACAGATGAACTGTCAAATGATTGCGGATTAAATTTTATGGTTGAAATTGTTGATGAAAACATATCAAAGAAATACTTTACATGGAAGCTAATTGCGTCGATGAAACAGTCAGGATATGAAATAATCAAGAAACCAGCAGATGATTATGAAATATTTATCTCGAAGCAAAATATAACAATCGAACACGGCGACGGCGTCATTGACAATTTTCTTAAGACATCTATTGGTGAGCGGATAAAATACTCTGAAATAATAACAGAAAAATCCGAAGATGATATTATCATGAAAGCGATTATAAAATCTGACGCCGCTGCAAAGTCCGAAGATGAAGCGGTTATAAAACCCAGCACAAAATCGACTATTTATCATCGATACGATCCGGACGAGAAATTATCACCGTATTTGTCCAAGAAAAAGTATCTGAATTATATATTCCAGACCGATGTTGGCAAACTTCCCGCAGAAGATATCGAATCGCTATACAAGAAATCGCGAAACCTGCTGCTGGCTCAGCAAGTAATTGTTGATAAATTTAATCATGGAACTGTAATAAACAACATAAAATATCGATCGGATAAAATATCACCACGAGAAAAAATCGACATGATCCGCGATTTCCTTGTGATGCTAAATTTACCTGATATCGTTCCAGACGATTTATTACAACCAACCGTTGTTGTCTCGCAAGCGGATCTCAAAATGTGCATCGAAGTAATGATAACAGATCCCGATCAGCTTGCCAAATACAATAAAATCATAAGAAACTGGAATGATATTCTACCTGACGCGAGAATCTACTCAAGGACAATTACGGTGAGAAATATCATCGAGAAGATCAAATTGATTTATAAGGAGTTTAGTGCGACGTTAACTTCTTATGGTGAAAATCATTCTGGTCGAAACAATTTTATGCTAGAATATCCGCGATGGCCTGAATCAGATTTTATTACCGATGACCACTGGAGAAATTCGATTATAAATAATCAAACTGAGCGAGTCGGCGGTAATGATATCGCGATAACAGATAAAGCCACCGAAATATTAAAATTTCATGTTTGGAGCATTAATGGCTGGTTCTCGCTATTTGATCCTCAGGGATAAATTTATAAACAAAAAAAAATCAACTTTTTTTCACACATCACTTTGGGTGGTGGTTGAACTCCCATAACATATAATTATTATTAAGAAAATGGGAGTTCAACCATATACTTGATTAATTTTAACATCAATGATACATATTATCAAGAAAATCAAATCGATTTACAAAGATTTTGGTGCGGAATTAAAATCTGATGACAGTAAAAACGTCAGCAGATGCAACTACACGTTATGTTATCCACAATGGCCTGTATCAGTTTTTATTAACAACGATTCATGGAAAAATAAAACCACAGATGATATTGGTTATTTTGGTGGTGGTGATATTAAAATCATCGACGAGCATACAAAATGGTTAAAATCTCATGTGTGGATCATTAACAGATGGTTTGGTCGATATGATGATTCAGATTGTTGATTTGACCCTTCTATGATGACTGTTGAAAGTGGCCTATTTCGTATAATAATATTGTTTTAGGCCATTTTCAACAACGAGATGATGATGATTTGACCCGTCTATGATATTTGGGGAAACTTTCAGAAACAATATTATTATAAGGATTCTGAAAGTTTCCCCATACCCCCGATGATAACAAAAAAAAAATCTATTTTTTAACATATCGCGAGATCATGCACGAGATTGAAATATCACGTATGGACCGTTAACAGATGGTTTGGTCGATATGACGCATGAGACCAGTAATTTAACCCTTTCAATCTTGCTGTTGAAACTATCAGAATCCCTATAATATTATTGTTTCTGATAGTTTCAACAGCGAGATGATGATGAAAAAAGTACAAAACAAAAAGTACAGAAACAAATGATTTTATTTTTTAGCACTTAAATCAGCAATCTGACCCCGCGATGAAAATTTTACAAAAATCGTTGACGAGCACACGAAATGGTTGAAATTTCACATTTGGATTGTTCAGCCGCTAGCCTTCCATGATGTTTGTTGAATCTTTCAGAATCCTTATATAATATTGTTTCTGGAAGATTCAACATATACCCGATTAATAAAAAACAATTCGTGAAGATGGTTGAAATATCACATTTGGAGCGGTTTTCGCTGTTTGATCATCAAGGATATCACCGACATGGTTGAAATTTCATGTATGGATCGCGATGTTACCGGTCAAAGTCGTTTGGAAAAACTTACAATGTTTCTATATGTAAATTTCCCCATCATCTGTCAATGGAACCAATCTGATATTTTTTCTCATTTATTTTATCAATCTGACGTTAATATCATTGATATTCATCTGTCTTCATTATAATATATTTAAATAATAAGACCTCAACGAAAAAGAAAATCATAGATATATCCGATGATAGATTCGTGAAAAACAAACCCGTTGCTGGATCTAAAGTATTTTATAAAAAAAATATTCGGTGATGTTAATGCAATATATATCAACGATCGATATCGTGTTGGGTTTTCAGATAAACGTTCAATCAGACCTTTAACACGCAACGAACTAGCAAGAAAACGTCTCAGTGATAAATATTCAAAGTATCGGCTGTTACGGCTGCAAACAAAATATCAAATTTGAAATCAAAAACAAATAACAATGGTTTATGTATACTATTACGGCATTGTGATAAAATATCCTAGTTATTTTGCTGCGATGATCGATCTGGATTTAACTATCGATGATATTCTTGGCGAATCATGTGATATTTATTCCGCGATATAATGTGCAGTTTGCAGAACATACAAAATGGTTAAATATGGATTGTTTGAGAAAACCATATAAGATAGTTTCGCCATAACCGTGATTGACAAAAGGACCCTTCCATGATGTTTGTTGAAACTATCAGATTTCCTAATTGCACCATGTTCACGTGGTTGAAGTCGCTATTTATTAAGAAAATGATATATTACTCATGTTTATCAAATGATCTTTTTTTTAACAATCAGATCAATAATCTCAGCCTTCTATGATGGTCGAGGAAACTAGCTGAATCAACGACTCCCATTGGACTATAACTCTTCTGGATTTAGTGAATATAATATCGCCAGTGATATCCGTATAAGATTCAAATCCGTAATCTGACTTTATCTTTTGTGTGAAGGTTTTTCGATACGATAAATACAACACAGATTTATCTACGTCGATTGATGAAATTGCTGCAATTCATTTTCCCATTACACATGCTCATCCGTCAATGTAGTCTCCGCTAATAATTTTACAACCTGGACCGGATTCATGTAACGGTAAAGCCGTATAATAATAATCTGGCGTTTTATCGATTATAATTCCAGGATGGGTTTTGCTGCGATATTTGGTTCACATTAAATATTTTATATAATCTGGATTTCGCTGATATTCCGGTAGCGTTTTTACAACAGCGTCAACGGCGCTATTATTTGATCCTGCAAAATATTCTCGTATTTGATCGCTGTAATCATTTTGGACTGTTATTTTCCCATTACCGCGCGGGCAGACAACGATGAAGCACTCGCTATGAATCTAAACGAGACAGTTATCGCACTTGTCTTCAGGATGATCATGAAGATGATTCCAACCATGACGACGTTGACAAATTTTGCAAAAATGTCCTGGTTTTCTTTGTATTGTTAATCTGTTTTTTGATGCCGCAGTAACAGTAATCAGTTGATCGGGATCACCTGTTAACGCTGTTGATATTTTTTCAAGATCTTGTTGAGAAATTTCGCTAGAATATTCATTGAAAACATTTTCTTGCTGCGGTTCGTGTTTAACCTCGCGCGGTTGAATAAATGTTGGGCAGATTAAAAGATCTCGTGGAGATGTTATTTGGTTGGTAATTAATTTTTTGCAGACTGAATTTAGTTTGTTCGATTTTGTTCCAGCTAGTTTTATACTGTGTAATCCAGCTTGACGATCAATTTTCCAGCGCGGATTATCGTTTGATGCTCGATTTGTTAATTCTACTTGCTCATCAAATGATACCGGCGTAGATTTTTCAATAACATGATAACCGCTCGTTGTCGTGAACAAATAAACGCAATCACGGTCACAGTTGCACAATTTAGCAAAGTAATTAATAATTTCTTCGCTGTTGATTATTTCGTTCGATTCTGTTAATTTACCTTGTCTTTCAAATTTATTCTCGTGTTCACGTTGTAATTTATAAAACGAATCAATGTCGAATACAGGATATCTTGACCGAAATCGAGGTATTATTTCAGTAACAGATGTTTGACCGATAAATTTATCAGCGACGTGTTCAAAATCATCATCAGACGCGAAAACGTAGAATCTATTGAAATGTTGTACAATAATACCTGGTAAATAATACTCGTTGTGAGAATTACTTCGAAGGGCCCGAATTGCTTCTTCTTTTGTTGATGTTGAAATTGATTTATCTAACGTCGTTATTGAGAAAATATTGTAGTAATCACGCAACATTGAATAATTGGCCGAAGCGAGAATTTGAATATCTTCTTCGGTGTTATTCTCGAATAAGTTTTCCAAAATAAATTCTGGGTCATTTTCGAGAGACACATAATTATTTTTATCAATTGAATATTTGTCTGAAATATATATAGGTTCTCCGCTGCTATTTTGTCTGTCATCTATATATTATACAACTAAAATATGACTCTAATTAAAAAAATTGAAACATGTTTTAAATAGTATAATTATATATATCATGAACAAATGCGCCTGGTTACCGCAGTTGTCGAGGTGAGTATTGCTGGTATCATAATAATTTCATTCGGAAAGGTTATTACGGTCCTCGTCCTTGTAAAATCTGCCAGAATGGCGTGCGAGGTCAATTTGAACTTTGTAGAGATTGCGGCGGAAATAATTATCGAGCAATCTGTTCTTATTGCATAACAAGGTCTCTTGAATATTTTGTCCGCAAAAAATCACCACCAACCATAGATGAGTTTATTGATAAATACACCAAGATCACGTGACCGGTAAAATTAATGACATTTGACCCGCGACCTCAAATCATATCCATGATGTTGAATCTTCCTGAAAAACAATATTATAGGGATTCTGGAAGATTCAACAAACATCATAGAAGGGTTATTTCGTTAATCTGAATACTGTTGCTCATGAATGTGAAAAACAAATATCGTAGAATGACCCATTTCGTCAATCTGATTTTAAAGCCGTGTGGGGAAACTAGCTGAAAAACAATATTATTATAGGATTCTGCTAGTTTCCCCAATTATCACAGAAGGTCCAGTTTGTCAATCTGAATATTTATTTTGTCACATTGAAATGTGAAAAATTCAGATCGTCTGCAGCTATTGGTATTTCACGGAGATATTTTAAACCAAAATGAACAAGCGCGAATTGTTTACAAAAAACATTCAGATCAGTGAAAGGACCCTTCTATGATTCTTGGTGCAAGTGGCTGTTTTCCTATAATAATATTGTTTTTGTGCCACTTGTAGCATACCCGCGATGATGACGAAATTGTTTTTTTAACACTCAAATGAGTAATCTGACCCTTCTATGATGTTTGGCGAAAGTGGCTGTTTTCCTAAGTGGTCAGTTCACCCTCTCTGCTGCTAATATTTATTTTACTTCACAGTACACTATAATGCCATTTTAAAATACTAAAATGGAGTAAAGAATGTTAAATCAAGTGAATCGATAGGTAGAAAATTGTAGTGGTTAATCATATGTCTGATTTTGAATAAAAGAACAACCATTTAATTTTTCATGGTCGTGAGGATTTTCTTACTTCATTTTTTTGTGTTTCAAATTTGTTTTATAAAATTCGGTTCCTAAACTGAGTAATATTGTTCTAATTTATAGCCCCAAATCCCTACTATACCCATTATTGTAGTAAAAACATTAATTAACTTGACGTAAAAGAAAACAAAAATATCATCTTTACTTCATCACATTTTTTACTTTGTATTCTTTGTAATATATGTCATCTTGTAAACAGCAAAGTCAAGTATAAACCAAACTTTTGAAAAATATATTATCTTGGTTGTCAACACTCATCTAACCAATCTTTGTAAGCAACGACCAACGTGTGGGTTAAAGTTAGGCTGCGAACTAAAACATCCTAGGTCTATTGTTGAATCTGTAAATGGAAGACTTAGACAAAATGTATAGAAGTCTTAAAATAGTATAGGTCATCATGACAAATGCCTGCATTTGGCTATTTCTCAAGGTTAAAACATTTATTGGGAAAGAAAGAAGTACTTGAAAATCAAATATACACCTTCAATCACTAGTAGTCTGGAATTATACACCTTCATTCGCTAGTATTATGACTTTTATGATATTTATTAACTGATACACACGAAAAGAACACAATAATGAGTAATTACCTATTAATATTTTAAAACTTGCTTTAGGGACGTTAAAATAGTTGGCTTTGTTTAAACCCACTGGATTCCCTTTAAACAAAAATGCAGTCAAAGAGTGAATTGTTGGTTGGTTGGGTGTTATATCTCGTGAAACTGTATTCCTTCTGAGTTTCAAAATTAATTAGCGAAAATAAGTCAGCGACCTCTTCTTATGTCTAAGTCCCACTTGTTATTCGATTGGTTTACACAATCATTGATCTTCGAGATTGTCAGCTACCTTCGTATTGGCGTTATAAGCGTTACTAAAGAACGGGTCCACTTTCAGATAAGGCCAGGCAAAATAATATGTGTGTTTCCGGATGCACTTGATTTAAAATTAGGGTACGCAGGTCTGTTTATATATCCAAGTCCAATTCAGAGATAGCCTTGTCCTTAACATCTATAGGTTTAACTTGTCCATGACCCACGATATATTACAGAAACGTAACACGGTCACGACAATACTCACTTTTGGATAAATTAATTATCAAATTTGCATTAGTGAACCTGTTAAAGAAATTCCGAATTGTTTCTAATTGATCTTTCCAGGTATCATTGTAGATGATGACATCATTGATGTAAGCATCACAATTATATAGAACAGATGTAATAATGCTCATTAAACATTGAAAAGTACAAGGCGAACCTTTCATCCCAAACGGCATCACTTTATATTGATAAAGTCCATATGGAGTCGAGAATGCCAAAATTTCTTTAGCATATTCCGTTATGGAAATCGTCAGAATCCTTTCAGAAGGTCAAATTGGGTGACAGACTTTGCATTTCCAATTTTATCAATGCAGTCATCGATTCTTGACAATGGAAATGAATCCGTTTTAGTCACACTGTTCACCTTTCTATAATCAGTGCACATGTGGAAAGTATTATTTGGGTTTTGTAAGTATACACGATGAACTCCAGTCAGTTGTACTCAGTTCTATGAAATCATTCTCCAGGAAACACTGAATTTCTTTTTCAAAAAGTCATGTTTGAGAATGTTCATCCTGTATTGATGTTGTTTCATAGGTTTGGAATCTAGAATTTGAATGTTCTGGTAGATTTTGTTTGTTCATGTAGGAACATCTGGAATGAAGTGCTCATATTCAAAGTAACAGCTGTTTTAGTTCGTTCTCCTCTTGTTGCTGCAAATGTGAAAGTTTCTGGCCCAGATTATTGATAATTTCTGAATTCCGAAGAATATTTACTCCAAAGTCACTACAATCCGATTACATTCCATCGCTGGCGATCTCTATGCACAAACTCCTTAAACACATTTATGTGGCGAAGTTGTTTTTATTTTCACCTCCAAGGAGTATTGATGATATAATTTGAATCACTTTCTTTTTAACTGCGTAAGGACCATTGGACTTAGCCTGAAGAGTATTCTGCGATAAGAGCAAGAGAGCTACAACTCTATCACCAGGCTGAAAACTCATTTGTTTGTTTTTTTTTGTTTTTTGTTGCCATAACTTAATTTCATTTTTTATTGAATAGAGTGCAGATTAGTTCTTCCAACCTCACAAGCTATTGACAACTTGTATTTAAAATTAGAAAGATAATCGAAAAGATTAATTGATGCATGTTCATTTGAAAGAAGTTTCTCTTTTAACAACTTCAAAGGTCCAAGCACAGTATGTTCAAAACCTTGTTCAAAGGGACTGAATCATAAAGATTCTTGAACTGATTCCCTAACTGCAAACAACAGTAAATGAAACCATTATTCTCAATCTTTTCCAGTATCAATCTGACGGAATCATATTTTTAACGTTTGATGAAATCTAAATAAAGCCCTTGACTTTCAGGGCGATAGGCAAAATACATGAATTGTTCGTACCTAAATCATCCACAGCGTGCTGGAAAAATTTCAGACATACGATTTGACCCTCAATCAGACAGGACAGATTTGGGAAGGCCAAATTGAATAAAACACTTTATCAAAGCTTTTACTATTGTTAGTAGTAGTAGGATATACCGTAGCCTCACGTACACTTCGGTGTTAAAATATGGTTGCTGTACTGTAGCCTTATGATTTATAACCTCACATGGACTTCTATGTTAAAATGGGGGGGGGGGATATATACTCAAATGGAAAATGGAATATGGTGGGACTGTCTAGCCTCAGTGGGAAATGGAACAGGGTGGGTATTCTAGGGTTAGTGGAAATTGGAACAGGGTGGGTCTGTCTAGTGTCAAGGGTTATATAGAGAAAATTACAACACAACATAGACATACACATAAATATACAATATAAAGACAAACAATTGTTTTGTCAAGAGAGTAAAAATCTTTTTGTCTTTTTGAGGCAATGGAGTGGCCCTGAAAAGGGCCTTAGGCTTTCTTCTAATCACACACAATCAAATAAGCAATGTGACTTAGTGTTTTTAGTCACACTACTCAACTCTCACGCACAAATTTTCATTTGACTATTGAAATAAGATTTTGTTGTTATGGAAAGACACACACACACACACACACACACACACACACACACACACACAAATAGCGTTTATGGCAAACTGATCATCTCTCGTTTCTAGAGATATGGTTAGCTCTTAAAAGGACTGTTTTGAGAGTTCCACATGCGCCTGGTGAATGCCCGTACCTCCCAAGTCTAGCAACACACGCACAGAGTCTACTCAAATAATTTTCCCAATTTATTCTTATTGTTGGGAGCGCAGATGAGTGATGTCTGGTTTCACTATCACATTCCTCAGTTTGAGAGATACTGAAGACTCGTTCCCTCTTTCTTCTATGCCAGACCCGCGGATGTTGTGGTCCCTGCTGCTTCCACTCACGTCGCTGTCTCTCCAATTCTTCTTCCCAGTTTTCTATCTGGGGACAGCGGCTCTCGGTGGTGGTGATTGTGTGTGTTGTGCTTGGTGTTGTGGTGGTGGTGGTTTCCTCACCACTAGCTTGACCTCACAACTCTGCCTCAGGATGAGGTGAGGTAAGATTGGTATTTTCTTTTCCTTCTCTTCCTTTTTCTTTTCTCCTCCTCCTCCTCCTCCTCTTCTATTTCCCCCGCTACTTAATTCCTTCCATGGCTACTTCGTCCAGGAGGCGACTAGCATACTCCAGATGCATTTGGAGCTCAAGTAAATTTGAGATTCTTCTCATCTTCTTATATTTTACCACGTAAACTATGGGAAGCAGACTGACTTACTGACTGGCCTTGACATTATAGTCGCTTTCGACCATTCGGGCATCTGCGACTGGTTAATGTCCACACAGTGGACTTCTTTGTTTATCGTGCAGGGGAACAATTGGAGCCGCACACCGACACGCGTTAATTCATACACTGCATGATATTCAGTTGTTTCCGATTTCGGGGCGAAGACACCCCACGGGACTGAGATGAGTGGGAATATGACCATATACGCACTCAACTCAATTCAGTCTGCATTGTCCTGAGACGCTTATGTGTGGAATGATACCCTACTCAAGTCGCCACATCGATTCCATGCGACTCTCATCGGGGCTTTTTCGTTCAAGACGAGTAGGAACTGACCCATACATTCGCTCTTGTTCACACACTGGGGAGAATAGAGCCTCGCCCCAGTGTGCCTTAGTGCGAGCACTGCTTGCTATTAGGCAAATCATATCTGGACGAGCCAAGGAGGGAGTGGAAGACCTTCGAGACCGCCAAATCGCCAGAATGAAGATGATGATTGTTGAATTAGCGTCGCTTTCGCTAATGATCCATGCCCGGCGAGTTAATGCCCACACAGCGTGCTAATTAATTATTCGCGGGGGAAGGATAGCGCCTCATCGTCCAGCGCATTTATACACACAAAATGTGCTCATTAATTTGTCCATTTCCGGAACATTTATGCCCCTCGGGACGTACGATAGACGGAAATAGAAACACACATGACCATCGTCGTAGTCTGTATCTATTATGAAACACTTATTGGGGATAACCTCCAATTCATAGCGCCACACCGGTTCCGTGCTTACAAGCTCATCGGGGTACCGCAGGATGCTTTCCACGTCACCGTAGCTACGCTCCATTACTATTCTTGGCAAGTCGTTGGCTACACATGGGAGCACGTGCATCCTGCGTTCGGCCTCCACCCTTTTCCACATGAAGCAAGCACTCCGATGTTCTCTGCTCGACGTCTCTGCCCGGATTGAGAATCGAATTAATCTGAACTGAGAATGAGAACGAGAATGGGACTGACTGACTAACTGACTTTGGAATTTAAGTAGTTTTCGCGCCATTGGACACTTACGACTATTCAATGCCCGTACAGCGGGATAATTAATTAATCGCGGCGGAAGGAGAAAAGTGTCTCATCCCCCAGCGCGTTGATGTACACAAAGTGTGGTTTTTAGTTCAGCCAACATATTGTGGGACAGTAAGTCCCGTTCAACCTGTATGAAAGGCTATAATGAATAGCAATAGGCCCAAGACACACTCATTTTTAAATTTAGGCCTCTTCTACAACATTATGAGGCATCGAGCTAGATTTGTTACAGCTCAATTGACATCACCCCGATTCTGTGCATACACGCTCATCGGGGCACCTGGTTTCAATACGAGTGGGAATCGGTCCATGCACTCGTCTTTTCAATGTCCGAAGTGGAAAAGAAGGAAGGTACCCGGAGGTATACACCAAACGCCAACCGACACGTACCTGAAACGCCTGGACCTGCTATAAATCAAATTTTATTCCGTCTTGTAATTATTGGGATTCCTTATAACCATTTCTATGTTAGCCACAATTGTAATTATGGTCAGGCAGTATTTACATAAAATAAATATTTTCTATTTCCTAACTAACCAGATTAAAGAGTACATAAGTGTACGTAAGTCAATGCCCTAAACTTTCTATTCGACATTAATTTATTTTTTTCAATATTAGGTATAATATGTAAATTTTTAACGGTGGATTAAGGATTAGATCAGTATTTTGGTTGGATCAAATTGGGATTCCAAGCCCAAATGGAATCCCCATGATAATGAGACATTTTGATTAGAGCCTTAAGAACGGCTATTTTTATGTTGGCAGACTGAAAGTTCTGCTGCGGTCTTCTTCGTCACTGCACTCCTCTGCACTCCAAGATTCTTTACTAGTCTGGACAAGAAATGCCTCGTACGAATGCAGTTCAGACAAATGGTCAGCAGCTTCCACAAGACTGGAAAGAGGGTGTTGTTGGTAGGCCTGCTCATACAACTGGGAGAGGATCATGACACCATATTGCCATTGCTCGGGCCTTGGGGTCAGGAATTTTAGGCATCTCCAGGCAAGATACTTCATAGCGCTTATGTGATGGTCAGCATTGTTACACCATCAAGCGCTGCTCTATGCCCCATGACCAACAGCATTTGTCTCATTTGGGTCATAGTCCTCCTCCACCTTCTCCTCTTCTTTTAATTCCTCTTCATTTTCTTGGTCTCCTATTTTCAGAGCCTCGTTTTCTTACTGACTATCACTTTCAAAAGAAGACGAAATTTCTTAGTCTGCTTCGACTGCGGTAGCGATTCTGCGGAAGTGCTCACCAATGGTAATCACTCTGACATCCATCTGAACCTGGCGGTAAATTTTTTACCATTGTTGTAATGATGTAATAAAATGGTGGTAGTGGGGGTAGTGGTGGGAAACAGGTTCTCGTCAATTCGTCGTTTGGAGCTCGAGCTACTGGTTCCTGCCCACTGACTGAAAGTTATTGAGTGAGAGCGAAGTGGTCACTGACTCTGAAAAGAATTCCTTTTCTCCTCTGCACCCTCTTCATGTTTTTCCACGTAATTGCTGAAACCAATTGCCCATAGTCTTCCTCACTGACTACTGCCTCACTCATATCTTCCAATAATGTCGTTCTTTTGACACCAGCTCGTAGACTCCAACTAGATGCTAGAGCCTTACCTATGGCCATAATGACCACTAGTGATGGCGATCGCATCGAATTATGTCTCAAGCGCGGACATGATAGAAAACATATCTTCGGTTTTTTTGAAGGAACGATATAGCTAATATAACCCAGAGGAATAGAATGATGTGAAATAGCATATATTCCCAGTGTCCATTTTCTATTTTTTTTTAAAACGACTCCCATTTTTTAAAAAACACAATATTTTTTATTCATAATTAACTAACCAACAAATAAACATTAAATATAACATCAACAAGTGAACAGTTTGTTTTTCAAACAGGAACTTACTTTCACGGTTGACAACGTTGTAAAGTCAAAATCAACTTCCACTGATTTGGGTCATTAGACCATTGACGCACACTATGTTTCCTAGCTAAAGTCAACAAATAACCATAATGTTCACAAAACCATCTTTCTACTTTATCATCGTTTCTAGAAGAGTCACGATAAAAATAAGTCGCTCAGTATTCTAAGGGATATCCAAGACTGCGTTGCTGAAGAAAATACGCTCAATATTGTCCACACACCATGGAACATGTGCCTTGTAATGTCACATTATTGAAGCAAGTCTTCTTGGCACGTCTCCTCATAAAGTATATGATGCTGTCTTCCAAAGGCAGTAATCCATAAGAGTAAAAACAATCTCCACACTGTGATCGTTGGGAAAGTAGACTGCCACCCAATGGGTTCATGGGAGACGATTGTCGTCGGTGTTGATGACATAAGCTTGATGGTCTTGATGTTTGCGATGAGAAAGTTCATCCTTAGCACACGCGACAGGATTCCAAGAAGCAGTGTACGAACTGTTGTTCAAAAGATAATAAAGTTCCCAGGTATCCATTTATTTGTGTGTTTTTTTTTTCTTCTTCACAGGTAATGTAATGATAAGTGATCAATTCGATCCTGACTTTTTGTTTGAAAATGTCTGACAAATAAAAGGCGTTTAGCTCCGACTTCTTATTCTGGTCAAAGAGAGATTCGATGCGACGGCACTCCAGAGACGTTAATGGAGGAGAAGAATGTTTATCCAAGCCTTTATACCACTCATTCAACACGAATTCTATCTCGATGTGACCCCAAGCTTTGTCCAGATATTCGTCCAGTTTTTCTTCTTGACTCAACATCAGACATTTGTCGTGTTGAATTTGACTGGGATGATCGTTGTGACACCCATAGCACTATTTCTTGATCAATTCTTTCATTATATCTGCCAGGACTGTAGCAAAACAGGAGACTAAATGGGCTTCTTGTTCTGGCCATCTTGACTTCATCATGATGACTTCTTCGTCTTGGGATTCTTCTTATTTTTCCACGGTCTCCTAACATTCCATGTCCAAAGTTTCTCCACTAGGTAAAGAGGGATAACAGTCTTCCATAGCTTCTAATAATCTAGAATGACTTCTCTTAAACTGTTGCTTTCTATCGTATTATCAAATTATGCATACAGGATGACGTTCACCGTTACATCAGGGTCTCGGTTTGCAAGCTGAAGTTCCACACGAATCTGACCAGATTTTATAGGGTGGAAATGTCCCTCGTCGCTGCCTTGGTCTGGAGTGAAATCAAAACCCCACAAAGCATAACCTCCTGCATAATCGTCGTACGAAATACCGTGACTGGTGTTGGTTCCTAACTGTCCCGTGGCTTTGTACAGGGACAAGTATGATCTCAAATAATTCTTCGCGACACCAAAGGTAGGCTCAAAGGGTCGGGTACACAAGGTCTTGCCGTCGCGACTGACTTCGATCTTGGACACGAAAAAGGGTTGAAACTCAAAAGGATTTTGATCGAGGGTTCCGTTGAAAGCTGAATTCCTGACGATACCAACAATCAAACGCTTGGGTAACTGTCCTTGGAACAGATGATCTTCGATCATAGATCGCTGTCCAGCAGGAATGGTGAACGTTTTCACTTCTACGCGTCGTATCGGATACTTGGCGGTCGTTCTGCTCAACATGTGACTGACGTCGCTTCCCACTTTAGGTAACACTTCCACACGACGCACGTAAAGTCGGGCTTCTTGAATGATGGTTTTGTATTCATTGGCATGGGCCATCAAATGGAAAGCGGCACTGCTACGATTCAGTCTCAGGCGGCCATCCACCCCGTTGAGCAAATACTTTTCTTGTAACCACATGTCCAAATGCAAACGATCCATCAGTTCTTCGCCCTTGCAGAATTTTCTTACGACGGTCGTTAAACCCCACATTGTGAGGATTGTTATTTTCTGTTAGGGCTGTGTCGTTAAACGTGGCTACACCTGCCGTGTCTGGTTTCCATACCACGCAAGCATCCAGATGAGTATTCTTGGCTTCTTTTCCGTACGTCAAGAGATTTTCCAGGTAGGCATGACACGGGTAAGTATCCATGTTGCTGCTGACCAGTTTGTTATTCAAGTACAAGTCCACTTCGCTGAACAAGGAATGCATGAAATTGTTAACAGAAGCTACTCCTGCATCGCCTCCTGGATTGGGGTTGTCCGTTTTGATTACTTTGACTTTCAAATACAGGTAACTGCTATTCAGATCGATGTAATCTTCGGGTTGTCCTTTGATTTCAAAGTCGATAGGAGCGGAATCTGTCAAAGAGGAGACGGGATGAAATTCCACCCACTGGGATTCTTGCATCGTCATCATAGTGGGTGGCATTTCAAACAGATCCAGTTCCGACTTGGAACAAGCGCAAGACTCTCTGTGGATCATTTTTTTCTCTTTCTCAATAATCGAAAACGTCTAAGTCTCGAACGGTTCTTCTTTTCTTTGTCTTTCTAGCTTTAGAAGTGTGAAGTCTGGTGAAAGGGTGTTTTATTCGTCGTCTCTTTCTACCTTGTCCTTGCTGTGGTGTCAGGGAAGTAGGAATGCCTGACTCGGTAGCGTGCTGAAACATTTATAGGTGATTCTCGTCGGCCTAAAAGGTCTTTACCCGTTTGCAGCAAGACATTTTTGCCTGCCCTCCAGAAAGTTTCTTTGGGGTTTTGTTTGTCAATGATGACATTTTGGAGAAATTCTTTGCCTTGTGTAAGTGCCGCATCTTTCAAGGCGTGCAATCCGCGTGTCACCATCGGTTTCAACACCGGAGCCACCGAAGGAAAAGCCGATTTTAACATATCTCCTAAACCGTGTCCTCGCTGTCGAGCAACCCCTCGGTACACTGGATACATGACTTCGAAAATGGAGTTTCACCGTGACTTTCCCTTTGGTGAATGGAATATTTTGTCCCAGATCTCCTTTTATAGCAATGTTGACCGTGTCCAAATACGACTTGCTGACAGGCAAATAGTGAGGATGTACAAATTCGCGGTGGACGTGATAAGTGTTCCACCTTCCTCGTCAGTGGCCGTGGCAGATTCCACTTTGAAAGGAATGACACGCAGTAACGGTACGGAGGTGTGTCCCACCACGTTGTGCTCCACCACATCAGAGTACACAAAAATCAAATTCAGTCCTTGGTTCAGTTCGGGGAACGAAATAACTTGCTAAAAGAATCGTTGTATTAAATGACTGGTAATTCGTTTTTCTTGATCATGGCCATTCTCATGTCCATGTCCCCACCCAACATGTCAAACAATTCAGGACAAAATAAAATAGACATGATTTTACCTCCGTCAAATTTCATCAAGAAGCGACGAGCTGCTTTGTGGTACTCCAGGGTGACACTTTTTCTGACACTTTCCAAAGCTTTAAGAAACACAACATTAAATCTGGAGGTAATGGTGCTGACCAAATGTTGACCACTAAAACAATAGCCTGGGGGAATGAACAAGTGGTAGGACCAATTTTGAGTTTGGTTAACATAGCTTTTGTGATCATATTTGACATGGGTATTCAAATACTTTTGCATTTGCTCGTCATGAACTTCCACCGTAAAAAATTGTGATTGGGAAGGACATTGAGGACTTGGGTCGGGTGAATGATTTCTACCAAAGCCAGTTCCCAATGGGCTTCGTGATCTAATTGTATGGTCTGAGGTAATTTGACCGTGTAACAGCACAACGTGTTCTTGGGAAACATCTCCATGGAACTGTCACTGGGTAAGGTTAAGTAAAATTGGTTGTTATTGTTCAGAGTTCTGTGGCTGTCCGAGGGGTTACTGGACGTCAGAGGAGTGTCTCCGCTCAAAATGGGATTGTTGTTATTGGAGTGGTGACTGGCACTGACACTGGACACAAGGTTCCCGTTGTTCCCGTTCGAGGAGAATTTGAGGGAGGGATTGGGAAGCAGGTAACCGATGCAGCTGCTCAATAAAATGGTCCACAATTGTTTGTCTCCTTGTTGCAAACTCAAATTGGCAATGGCTGCCCCGATGACACAATACACCACGAAGATTTAGCAAAAAAAGACGATTTGCGTTTTAGGTACACGTTCTCCACACCACACCCACAAGGGATGTTTCTGTAAATCTTGCAGAGAAGACCTGGGTGAAGGAGTGGCCGACGTAGCTGCGTCTGTGTGAAAGGGCATGATGGTCATTTCTTTTTATAGTCGATGACTTGCGACTCGGGCAAAAAAAAAACGTTCCTTTGAGCACTTCTCCTTTTATGTCTTCCAATTTATAGACGGCAGGATGACGGCCATGCACTCGTTCAGTGACACGAAACAATTCGGTAGTCCAGTTAGGTAAGTAACCTTTGTCGAAAGTGCGTTTGGTTTTGCCAATGCGCACCCAATCTCCTATGGCCAACACTCCACTTTCTTGGGGATATGTCTCATCGGGGATGTACCAAACAGGCGCTCAAACACAAAGCAATTCGTTGTCGGGAGTCACGTCTTGCGGGGCACGTCCAATGCTTCGATGGTAAGATTGGTTGTACGCTTGCACCAGGTGCGGTAAGATGTCGATGTACTTCAGAGTGTGGTGATGCGTAAAATATTTCCACATGCGTTCTTTCAAAGCGCGTTGAAAACGTTCCACGATGCTGGCTTTGGTTTCAGGATTCTCGGTGGTAAAAAATGAATGTCACGTTTCTTTAATTCTTTCTGGAAAGCTTGGTTCAGAAATTCGGTACCTTTGTCCGTTTGCCATCGAAGAGGGTGACGACCGCTTTGTTTCAACACTCGTTGCAGGGCTCGCACTAACTCGCTGCTCGATTTGGAAGTCAAGGGCACGACCCAGACAAATTTGGAAAAGATGTCGATGACACAAAACAAATATTTGTAGCCGCGATTGTAGCTGGCCAAATGAGAGACATCGGTTAAATCGGCTTGCCATTGATGATCGATGCCTTCCACTCGGGTGCAACTTCTGGAAAACTTGCGTCGAATGGGTTTGTGTAAAGTGTAAGTAGCTTGTTCTTGTAACCATCGTTGCACTTGAGGTAAACGGAGACTTTTCAGTCGTGTGTTGGCAGCACGATACAATTTTTGAACTCCTGCGTAACCTGCAGGATGGGAGGGATCGTAATAAATGCTGGCTAACACTTTTTCCATTTTTTGTTTGTTTGTTAATAAGACACCCACTCTTGGAGGATGCTACTCTTTCTCTCTTGGAGTATTTTCTTGGATTGCAATGCTTTGCGTGTGCGACCGGCAATAGGTGTCGAGGAGAAGAATGTCTGAACAGGGGTTATTTGTTCTTGTTTCACTTCTGTCTTCATCTTCTTTTTCTCTTCTGATGAAGAAGGGGTGGTCATCATCTTTTTAATCCATCCAATTCTGGAGGTAGGTGGTGTTGTTAGCTTGCGTACTTTTTCTGGTGGAGTTTGAAACCCTTCTTCTTCTTCTTCTCCTTTATCTGTCTTGGTCACTGGTAGTGGTGGTGGTGGTGGTAGTGGTGATGGTGCTGGACTTTTCATCAAGGTCTTAAAATCTTTCAGAGTGGGAAGAGCTGTTTCGTCTGAGGCTTTCTGGTGAAAGAGTTGCAGTCGTTGCAAGAGTTGACCGTACTTTTGCGATTTTTCTGTTTCGGACAAATCTTGGCGATCCATCAATGTTTGCAATTCGTGTTGTAACTGGGACATCTCGCTCAAATGGGGATTGGGAGGTAAATACGTGGTGCGTTGTTCTTGCCAACGATGGTATTCCATCCATCGTTTGTAAGGCACTAAAGCTAGTTTTCGTCCTTCCATGGGATGCCAGGGGTCGATTCTGAGATGTTGGGACTCCAGAGGGTCTTTTTAACTTGCTCCCACCAGTCCTGCCAACACGGTTCCCCAGACTCCTTTCAGCAACGGGCCGAACAAGAGGGGCAAAATTCCTCCACGTTGAACCAACATCTTCTTTTGACGAAGGGGTATTTTCTTCTGAACCTTTTGGCAAAGAACGTGACGATGTTTGCCTAAACATTGTTTCTGGTGTTTGGACAAAGGGATCGTGCCTTTCAAGACGTTCAAACAACATTCGCACACGGTATCGATGACCTCTTTGGAGGCCGATTGAATGAGTTTTTTTCGCAGGGGTGGAGAAGCTTTGGACTGGACAGATAACATGTCTCCATGTTTGACTAAACGTGGAGGCAGTCCTTTCCTTTTCTTTCCTTGGGGATTAGAAGAGGAATGTTTTCTGGAGGGTGACATCTTTGCTTGTGGGTTCCGGGACATTAACCAAACAGACACTAACGTTGATGACTTAACATACGCCCTTTTGTCGTTTTTTTTTTTTGTTTTTTTTTTTTTTTGGGGGGGGAATATCGCTTGGTCAGAAAGTTGACAATGTTTTTTTTCCAAAATAGCCAAGGAATCCTCCCCTTTGTTGACGCCTCTTTTTTCTTGGAACGATTGTGTCTTTCCTTAGGATAACGTCTATGCTTGGCTATGCGTTTTGTGGGATGACGAGTCTGCCTTTGTCTCTTTCTTTTTTGACTTCTGGGAGGTGACATCTTTTGGAAGTTCACTGATACCCCTACTTGGCCGCAGGCCTTTTTTATACTGGAACGCGTCGCCACTGATTGTCTTTACGTCGTATCAACTTGAGGACAAGCATGACACGTCGTTCAGGGGTACGCAACGGACTAAATCGAGCAAGTTCTTGCTTGGACAAATCCAGTAAACTTTGTAACATGCCCGATCTCTCTTGGACTTTGATTTAGGGAGAAGGTACTTTGTGAGCCGCGGCCACTGCCGCTAAATTGGAGAGTCCTGCCACTGGGGAAGTTCTTGGGGTCATCAGCGGAGAAATCCTTGGTGTGATCAACGTCTCCAAGTACTTTTCAGTTTTTGGTGTCATCAACGGAGAGGTGGATGAACCTGAGGCTACCGGAGACGCGGTCACCGCCGTGGCAAGTCGTGGTTTGCGAGTGTAAGGTTGCGTCCAGGCCGAAGTGCCTCTCTTGCGACTAGTTCTCTGTGGGCTTTTCTTTTTCTGGGGACTTTTTCTCTGTTTCTTTTTCTGGGGGCTTTTCTTTTTCCGGGGTAGTGTCTGGTAAGAGGAGGGTCCCGCCACTGGAGAAGTTCTTGGAGACACGGGTCTCCTTGGGGACCTGGTCTTGCCACCGTGGCTCTTTTTCTTCTTCTTGGAGCTTCGTTTGACTTTTTTCTTGGGGAGAACTTTGGGAGCATTAGGATCTCACTTTAAGAGGGAGCGAATGATGACCCCTCCTATAGTACCGCTCCTTCCAGGTTTCAAAGTGATTTGTTTTTTGGTTTGAGTGTCGGCCAGTTGGGTCAAAGTGACTTTGTTTCGGTCAAAAAAGCGTTTGGTTTGATGAGGAATCTGAATGATCCCTTGCAGTAATTGACGTGCTGTCACCGTGAACCATCGTAAGACTTCTTTGAGACTAGCTTCTAAGATACGAGCCCGTATTTGTAGATTTTTTTCTCGACTGATGCCATACAAGGCACGAATCAATTTGACGGGAAGATGCGACTGAAGGGACGTCATGTTCAAACTGTGTGAGACAGACGAAAAGTGTCTGAGGTTTTTATAGATTTTTTTGAGCGAAATTAAGTCGAGGACGGAGACGTGTACAGGACAGGTCCTCCGTCTTGACACCAGTGGTGAAACAGTTGGGTACGAAATCGCAAATCATCGGGGGTTGTAGGTTTCAAATCGACGAGTAAATAGGCGTGCGGAATTTGAGTGGCATCGTCGTACGCCTGAGTCAGCCAAGGCGTTCCTAACTGTTTGGCTAAGACTTGCACTTGCGATTTATCTCGAGGGCTTTTAAACAAGACCACGTAATGTTCATTGAGACTGATGGTGCGATGGGCTTTACTTTGTTGAAACAAATTTTGAGTGATGTAAACGACACTGGCATTACGGTGATGCCCTTTGCGCGTGAACCACAGTTTAATTTCTTCTTCGTCTTCTCTTAACATGTCGAAAATGACCAAATGTGTTTGACGGGAGTCAGAGACGATGTCATCGTCTTCTTTAGGAATGCCTTCCACAAACACGATGGAATCGCCTTGACTTTCTCGCAAGAGGCTGTACGCCCATTGCCACTCTTTGTAACACCACATGACACGTTGTGGTGGACGTTCGATCAAATGATGTTTATGTTCGATCAAACGTTTGACGAATTCGGTTTTGCCTGAACCGCTAGGTCCAGCAATGAGCATGTTAAAGGGATGACGAAGATACAAAGCCTCCCAACTGGCACGATGTAAGTGTTCGGCGATGACTTTGACAGTAGAGGAAGAGGAAGCAGGGACAGCAGATGTAGCCATAGTGTTAGGAATGTCACTTGTGACACGAAAACAGACAAGACAAGAGTTTATGTACTTTTTTTAGAACACGTTTATTGAATGTTTCAAACATGAACACGAAAGACAAAAATACATAAAAGCCAAAGGCTGAAGTACAGCGATAAAAGGCACATCAAAATCATCAACGTGGAATAGAAACAAGTGTCTGTACAATATGTTTTGGCTAATGTTCTGACCAGTTCCATAGGGGGTAAGGTCACACAAGTGTCCTCCCGAAAGGGTCTTTCAGGCATGTTCACGACAGTCCTGTCCTGGGTGACGGGATCTTCTGGCACTGTCACTAACACAGGTTGAAAAGTAACTTTTTTCCTTGAACAATTCTCGTGCATACTGGGCCACTTCTTGGGTCCAAGCCTCAAAATCCCATTCTTTCCAGGCATGGACATCTGTCCAATGGGGGTGTAAGTCACAAGCTACACACACATCGTCATACACGTCTTGGGTAGCTAAAAGTTGACGAATCTTTTTTCCACATAGAGGTCGAGAAGTATCCAGATGAAAACGCAAGGCTTTGAGCAAAATGAGTCTTTCGTGACCATTTAAAGCCATTTGGATGGTAAGTACTGATGGTAAAGAGTCCACAAGGAATCGGCTGGTAAACGAAATCCCAGAAAACAAGTCACTAAGACACACACCACTTGTCGATCCAAATTGAATGGATACAGTTCTTGTAATAATTGATGGTAATGATCCACGGTTTGAATATGGTCATTGAGTTCCTTCCACGGAATCTGTTCAATCACTTGTGACATAAGCCGTGACATGGATTCTTGATTTTATAGTCTCTTTATTTCGGAAGCAATAAAGGTACTTTCTGACTAGAGATCTTCGTTCTCCAGTTGGGAATCTAAATCTTGCATACTGTAACCTACACTTCAGAGTTTGTTTAGACGTTTCCTCTTCCTCTAAGCAGATTCCACGTAAAATATGTTGGTAATCCTTTAACTCGTCTTCCTCAATGAGTTGCTCTAGGTGAACCTCGAAGTAACCAAAATCGCAAACATTTCGTTCATTCACTAACTCAAAGTGCTGAACAAGGTCTGACCACAGGAACAATTTCTGATGAATCAGTCCTCTTATACCATTCAGGTACCAGTGGTTAAACATCTGTTGACGTAACGTATGCAACTGTTCTTTACGTTTGACTTGTATTTTGACCAGTTCTCGGTAAATGCGTTCTCTCAACAACACAGGCAAAGCAGGAATGTTCTCTTGTAAAGTATCCATAAATATGTCAGTCAGTACAATTCACAATCTTCTCCTAGAGCAAAAGTAATCCACATAGAAAGTAATTTCTGACCACTGCCACTCAGGGTAACGTCCAAGAATCTCATTGAACTCTTTTGATGTAAACGGTCTAGAGTGACATAATAGGATGAATGCACACTTGCCCAGAGAAATCTAACACATTTATTATTTTTTTTCACTTTCCTCTTGTGAATTTCTCTACACAAAAGTTCTACAGTTGCCCATTGAGATTTCACTCTGGCAATCCCTGCCAAACTTCCTTGTAAATCTTCTCTTGCAGTTCTTTAGGTAATGATTCAATATCATTTTTGAAATGAAGTTTAAATACTGTTCTTGGTGATGTCCAACATTTGACTCCTAACCAATCTGATTTCTTCTTCAACGACATGGTAAGTTCCTTCAATGTCTCGGTCCCACTAAGGGTAAGTAATGACAATTCGGTGACCAACGAGCATGTTCTAGGTAGGCCGGATCTTGTGGTTCCCAGTGGTGAAGTGACACACCACAACTGTAGCACTTGACTTTATCCCCTTCGCCCAAGTAGAACAATCCGGCTCTGGCTAATTCTTCGGGGGTCGGTCCTCCCAAATACTTAGGCCATTTTCCTTTGAACGATTGAAGACGATTTTCAAAGTCGCAGTATTCCGACAAACGCACAGGAAACGAATATTGGTCTTTCACATGTTCGTTTCGATGAGGGTTGGGTGACATGGACAGGAGTTTCCTCAGAGCTGGTTGACATCCGTAGGGGGGTAGACGTGAAGGTGAACATCCCCCTTTAAAACGAAACCCAGTAAAGTGTCCAAGAGGACGAGCGGCATCGCTTTCGCATCCCTCAGGCTTGACACGCACAGCATCACTTTCCATGATAGGGGCAGTGAGAACAAAGTTCCCATGATGCTTTACGTCATCGCTAAGGTTACAGCGTACAGCATCGTCCCCATCGCAAGTCTCAAAATCGAATTCCACTTCAGAGACCGCACACTTGAATTGTGCCTGTCTGAACTTGTTTTGTGTTTCTCTGAAAGTATTCATCTTGTTCGCTTGGTCTTGGTAGTCATAATGAACTATCGATCTTGACCATAGCCCTTTTTATACTAGTCGCAATGCAGTCTCAAGCTTGTATATCGTTCCTTTTTTATGTCTAGTTTTGGAAGGTACAGTCTCTAAGGTACCGTCATAATTTAACCTTAGTGTAATGGGTGGAAAGGCCATAGAAAGGTAAGGGCAGTGCGGAGACCATCGAGTATGTTCGAGAATAGCTTAATCTTTATAAATACATAGATCCATTCGTAACTTCAGTCCGCAAGCGTAACACTGTACTTCGTATCCGAATCCTGGCTCAGGTCACAAGTAGACAAATCCTGTTCTAACTAAAACATGCGAAGAAGGTAATCCTTCCCTATCCGTAGGCCATTTTTGAAACGTTTCCAATCGACGGGCACAATCACAATAGTCAGATAAGAAGACTGGAAAATGGTAGGGTTTGTACTTGGTGTTCTCATCGGGTTTCTCACTCGATTCTTGCTGTGGCGAAGTAATGATTCTGTTGGGCGGCTATCCTCTTACAACCAATGTTTTATACCGATACGTCCATACGGTAAAATAAAGTGGTTGGGAAGCCGCACTCGCTTCTGGTACACGATTTGATACACTTTTTCCAAGGGCCGGCTGACGATGTGGTGAGTGGGTAAACGTACAATCTTGTTCGGTTGATAGGTGGTCACTTTAAAGTGGTCATTTTTCCAGAATGTAAGGCTTGTTTCAATACGCCAAAGTTCACCACTCGACTGGTACGATAATTCAGAGTCAATCCTTTCACTTTACACTTCGTGTGCACTTCTCCTTGTTTGTCCCGGTATTCGTAGCCGTAATTTTTAGGACCGCCACTGGCGAAACTTAGAATCTTGTCGTCGGGGTGCTCGTCTGTCCAGGCTCCTAAACGGTCTCCTTCGATGTCAGGGTGCTGTTGACTCGGGTGATCGATGTAAATGCAACTGTCCGTGTCAAAGTACAGGACGCGTTCCCCTAACAGTTCTAAAGCTTCGTACAATTTTAAGCGAGCTTGAGCTGTCATGTAAGCCGCAATGATGACATTTCCAAAGGGGTCAGCTTCTACAAAGTCCAGATCTTCTTCGTAATTGGCTAAGATCAAATCCTCGGAACGACGTCCACGTGTTTCATAAATTTGGTTTTGTTGTGAATCATCTGGAAGTAGCGGGAAGGTTGTGCAAATATTCCGTCTTGGGTAAACACGGTCGTTGTGCCATTTTACCCCACAAACAATTTAACATCATTTTGGCAAACGATCGTCTGCCTTCGTTTTCCTCGATATGATCTAAAGTGATGCCTTCTTGTACCCAGTATTTCTCTTTGAATGTCTTTTAATCTTCGGGAGGGTGACACCAGGAAGGACATCGCTGGCTTCTTGCTTCATTTTCAAAAAGGCATCCACGTAGTCTGCGAAAATGCCTTTCTGCGTGGGGTAACCCTTGTGATATTCTTGTGTCTTGGGAAAGTGACAAATTTCGTACACTTCTAACAGTTTGTATCCCATGTCCAAAGCTTTGGAGAATTCTACGCTGGCCCACGTCCCCGTCAAGGCGCGTTCTTCCTGGCTGTGCTGACAAGACTGGTCTTGGTTGCACGTTTCGGCACAAGTACGGCACAAAAGAAACATCAGTTTGTCTTGGCAATGGTGAGGTAAGACGGGATGGTACAAGTCCGTGGGAGGCAGAACTTTACACTTGATCAGACCTTCATATTGTCGAATGTTTTTTCAGGTCGATGTGTTCCGTTAACAATTGTGGGTGCCCTGCAGGAAAGCGACAATATTTGCACACGTAGGGATACAGCGAACACACGTCCAAGTATTTGATTTCTTCTCCTTTCTCTTCGTCGGCTTGGTACAGCAAACAGGTGGCATTGGTCCTTCCTCCGTAAAAACTATCCCTCGGGTTCAGGGGGGTCCATGAATTGGTAACTTTCCATGATGCGTTTAAACTCGGGATCGGTTTTCAAACGGTGATCGTACTCGTGTTCCCACATTTCCACCACTTGGTATCCTTGCTGTTCTAACTTTAGGCGTCGATGACAAGTGGTATGGTACAAGTCTTCCATGGGTCGTTATAAAAACTGATTTTTAGTGCCGCGGTCAGGGCAGCAGACGGGGCATCCGTGAAATAAACAACCGTTAAACTCGTACACGATCTTGGGGTTTTCTAAGTCTCAGCCATCGACCGAATGCGTTCCGATGGTGTTTTCGCCCCCTCCGTTGCGGGCATGCTGAATCCATTTGTCTTCCTTGTCGCAAAAGTAATGTAACCAGCGTAGGGCTTTGACCGAGTATTGACGTTTGACATAGTGGGTCGTTTGAGGACTGATGACAGCCACGGTGTTTTCAGGCATGAATCGTTGCCAGTACACTAAGGAACACGCTTTGGCAATGGTGAAAGCGAGGCTCTTTTTGGTGCTGTGAAGGTTGTTTACCAATAACACCTTATTGTGTTGTCCGGTCCCTTGAGGAGGAGAGACGTGGGTCATGTCCAGTGTGGCTTTTCCATCGTTGATGTCAAACTGGTCATTAGATTGTTGCACGTCTTGAATCTTGTCCATGACTTTGGAAGCGGTCAATTCTGCAGGGGTGCTAAACTCGATCCAAACAGGGGATTTCAAGCCGTCGTGTTGTATGGAAAGTCTCAAGCGATCGTCTTCTTTGGGTTGACATTGCCTCTTGAGTGTGGTGAGGAAAGAATCCCACATCTCGGTGATGAACCCTTCTGCTTTCTCAAACGGTACTTCGGACTTGAAATCTTTAAACTTCACCGTGTATTTGTAAGCCGTGGTTCTAAATTTTCTAGAGGGACGCTTTTCGGTCTCTTGAATGGAATATTACTTTTCAGGGTTGACTAAGGTTAGTGAACTTTGTTTAGAGGGTTCGGATTCTGGTTCACTCATGTCCTCTTCAAAATCACTGGCATGAATTTGTGCCAAGACTTCAGCCCTGGTACGAGGCGATAGATCACGTTTCTGCCTCTTACTTTCTTCTTCTTTCTTCTCAAATGAATTGGATCGTTTCATCTTGAAAGCAAAAAGTCAAATGACTAAAGTTTAAACACCATGGGTTACTTTATAGTCATGGCAGACCAGCGTATATAAAGGGTATGTGTCTTGTCCTTTCACTATTCATTTCACTCTCAAACCGTGCACAACGATGGACGAGACTACACAAATCGAACATTTCATCAGAGCTTTGCGAGGGGTCATCCGAAAATTTTCTTCAGACCAGTCGTAGGACTACTCACCTTCCTTTCGAGATAAAAGTCAAGATACTTGCTATATCTGTCAGAAGAAATGGCATTGGTCTTCAGAGTGTCCAGACCGTCAAAAAAGAAAAAAGGGGTTAAAAGAGACAAAAGTCAAGATACCTGTTATCATTGTCAAGAAAAAGGACATTGGTCTCCAGATTGCCCAAAAAAGAAACAAGAGGAGTCAGAAGAAAAGAGGGATTCTTCAGAGAAAGAAGAAGAGGAAGAAGAAGAGGAAGAACAGGAGAAAGAAAGAAGAGAGGTAAAGAAAAAGAAACAGGAGAAGAAAAGAAGAACGGAAGAAAGCGAGGAGGAAGAGGAGGAAAAGACTGTGACTGTGAAGAAATTTAAAAAACAGAGAGAGTAAACAATGAGACAGAAGAAGTTCATGAACTTTTTAATGTTGTTATGTTGTGAAATGTGAATTGAATTGTAAATATTTATAAAAGAATAAATTAGGTATAAAAGGTAAGTGTCTTTGGGTTTTGATTTTAAAATAAGAAGCTGCACTCACGCACACTCATTCACAGACACGTACTATTGGGTAAAATGATTTTTTTTTTCTTTTTTGAGTTATTGGCAATTGAAAGTCTATCTCTTTTCGAGAGACGTGGGTGGCCCTGAAAAGGTGTAGGGGTGAGTTTAAACAATCAACTGTAACTGTCTTAAGCCTTTTCCAAGGCCAAGGCCTGCTTCTGGACTGCGTACTGTTGATGATGATGATGATGATTTGGTTGAGATCACTAAGGGTGGTAAGGTAGGCTTAGTCACAGGGTTGGAGTGTTTAGCTCGGGAAGGTCGTATTCTCTTCGGTCGTGATAAAGAAGTCTGATACATTTGTTTCAGACTTCTTAACTCCGCTAAAATGTCTAACAGTACCGTGACCGTTTGATTTTCACACCCTTGTTTCTTTGCTGCTTCTTGTTGTTGTTGTTTTTTTCTTACCTCTTCTTCTTGCTGTTGTTGCTGTAGGAGAAAAGCTTTTTCCGCTTCCTTTTGCTGTTGTATAAATTTCTCCAATTCTTCTTTCTGTCTCTGTCTAAAATTCTCCACGGGCGGTAATGAAGGAGAAGATGACGAAGGTTCCGGAACAAATTCTTGCGAGGTAAGAAAATCCACAAAATCCCAATTCTCCTCTTCTGAAAATAAGTCCGGGTTTCCTTGGGTAGTCTCCACCGTCGGTGCACCCCAATTTATCGTTTTCTGAGTTTCCGTCATGTTGAAAAACTGTCGCATAGATTGACTGCGCACAGGCGCTAGCGAATCTATATAGACTACTTGACGTCACAGACTGCTCTCTTCGGATTGGACGTGGGCTGACTGAATTTTGTAACTCGCGTTTGGATTGGTCAACGAACTCAATCCGTTTCAATCCTTCCTCTCCCTATAGATAAGTCCAGTTCACTGCATTCCTTCACCTGTTCTTGGCACCCCAACATGTGGACCGAGGTACAATCTTCAACGCTTGTGTCTTCGATGATATTCAGGACGGACATACCGATGTATGTCCGATCCAATTGGACAGTTATCCACTGGACAGACACCAGCCTGTGGATGCGAAGAATCTATGTGGAGCGTCAAGGATGCCTCAAAAGAGTACTCATTTACGGTCCTGCAGTCAGGCGCAGCCGAAGGACAAGAAGAAGACCAATGCGGTGCCCTTTATGTTAATATACCTTAATATTAACATAAACCCAAAGACCCTTTTCAGGGCCACTCCTATCTCTCGAAAAGATCTTGACTTTCATTTGCCTACCCCATTTTTATTTTTTATTTTTTTTTAATTTAAAAAAAAAAGAAAATAGAAACCCCTCCCTGTTTCAATTTTCCCCTGTTCCATTTCCATAGACCCATCAGGTCGGGACCCTATTAAAATAGGGTCCCGACCCTGTTCCATTTTCCCTTGAGGCTAAACAGTCCCAAGATTTTTCCATGTTCAATTCCCTTGAGGCTAAACAGTCCCAAAATTTTTCCATGTTAAATTCCCTTGAGGCTAAACAGTCCCAAAATTTTTTTCCCCATGTTAAATTACCTTGAGGCTAAACAGTCCCAGGGGTTTCCGTAATGTTAAATTTCTCATTGAGGCTAAACGGTCCCAGCGTGTTTTTCAATGATAAGTCCCACTGAGGCTAAACGGTCCCACTTCACTACTCACGTTCTATACACCACACCCATAAGGGTTGCTTTTGTAGATCTCAGAACTCGGAGACGGAGTGGTCGCTGTTGCTATGCTATTTGTAACGGCATGATGGTCCTTCTGTTTATAGTCGATGACTTGCGAAGCGTCGATCCAAGAATCAAAACTGTAGGGATATCCTTTCCAACACACTTTGACTTCTTTGATACGGCGTTGGCCAACTTTACGGGTTCTTCGATCGCGAATGCTTTCGATGTTGCACACTCCGTCTTCATGTTTGGTCACACATTGTAGCTCGGGCAAGTACAATGTTCCTTCTAGCACTTCCCCGTTCATGTCTTCTAATTTATAGATGGAAGGATGACGGCCACACGCTCGTCCATTGACACGAAACAATTCAGTGGTCCAGTTGAGTAAGTAACATTTGTCGAAAGTGCGTTTAGTTTTGTCAATGCGTACCCAATATCGAGGCGTCAACAGTCCGGGTTTCTTGGGCACAGCAGCAGTACGGGACGTACCAAACAGGGATTCAAACACTGCTATTTCGTTTTCGGGAGTCACTTCTTCGGGGGCACATCCGATGCTCCGATGGTAAGATTGGTTTCACACTTTGACCAGGCGCGGTAAGAAGTCGATGTACTTGAGAGTGTGTTGATGCATACAATATTTTATCATGCGTTCTTTCAAGGTGTGTTGAAAACGTTCCACGATGCTGGCTTTGGTTTCAGGATTCTCAGGGTAAAAAGATGAATGTCTCGTTTTTTTCAATTCTTTTTGGAACGCTTGGTTCAGAAATTCGGCGCCTTTGTCGGTTCACCATCGGAGATGTTGACGATCGATTTGTTTGAATACCATTCTTATATTTATTTATTTATTTATTTATTTATTTATTTATTTATTTATTATATACCGGGATTAAAAATGGTTTTGTGAAGTAGGCCATATATTCTTTATCACTTTTAGCTTAGTGTTAACATGTCATTCATCCATTCACATTTACATTTATATCACTTGTGTTCACACCTATAAAATATGCATTTTGGTTGTAATGACTTAGTTTTGACTTAGTTTTATTGTTAAACTGGCAATGCAAATTTTTTTGGGACTATGTAATATATATGTAAAGCAGGCGAAAAATCATTCAACGGAATGTTGGGTTCATTCTTGGCATAGACGTTCGTATTCTTTCCAAACATAAGAGCGGAAGAAACAAATAATCTTTACTTCAGAATGATATCACGTGTGATAGAATGTTGCTCCTCTATTATGAAGTATATATTAGACCACTCAGGTGACCTGGTGGTTAGAGCGTCCACCTCGTATACTGGAGGTCGCGGGTTCGATCCATACCAAAAACTTATGAAAATGATACACACAGATGCCTCGCTAGGCACTCAGCTAGTCCGAGTTTCCTCTGACCATTGTCGCCCCATTTTCGATATTTGGACATTTATGTTGCTGTGTAGGGTCAGAGTCCATTCGCTATCAAAAACGTTGGAATTCGCCGACACCATTTGGTTGCGAGAGTTGTGTAGTCACGTGACCATGAATGAAAATGGTCATAACCTGGTCAAATTTCAGCAACGATGTACTTTCGTCTCGTCCGTCAGCGGATTAAATACATAACGAATACTATGATCGCAATTTGTGAGAAAATAAATCATATTCCTATCTATTTCATGCAGGTCTATCTCGATGAAAGGTCGTTCAAGTTTGATGGGCCGGCAAGTAAGTGGTGTCGGCGAATTCCAACTTTTCGATAGGGAATGGACTCTGACCCTACATCCCAACATAAATGTCCAAATATCAAAAATGGGGTGGCAAGGTTCAGAGGAAACTCGGACTAGGCACTCAGTATTAAGAGGTTAGTGTTCAGGCTGGTCCGCCTGGTGTCAGGATAATGTGGGTGGGATATCATGCTACAAGTCTGCGGCATGATGCCCCAGTGCAAGACATCACTATAAACTGCCACACTGCATTGTAGCGATATGACTGCATTTTTTTAAAACTACGATCAAAATCTAAATCATATGCCCACTCACATATGAAATATGAATTATATTCTTGTTTAATATAATCTGCTTTATTTACTCATAACAGTGTCATCTATCGCATCGGAAGTTTTGGCACCTCGCTTCGCATTTTTTATTCTATTATTATTATTATTACTTTGCTGTGTCCTTGCATTGCGATGTTAGCCAAAGGAGGTCAGGTGTCTACCCTTGGTACTAACCTGTCGATCGGAATATCGCTTCGTATTTCCGTGACGGAAATGGCCGAGCGATGTTTCGATAGACTTACCTAGTACCCTGGCCTCCCATGAGGCTCCGCACACGAGTGTAAAAAGAAAATGCGATGCCTGGGTACCTAGCTAGATTGGTTCAGGCCCGTTAGATATGTAAAACATTTGCAGGCCATTCTGTATTTACTTACAAAGTTTAGCTTCGTATTCAAGCCGATTTCGCGTATTTTCAGTGTTATATTTGACTAATTTTCAGCTAAGACAGGTCATCTGCAATTTAAATACATATAGCAATGAAAATTTGAACTCGTTTTTGGATGTCATTTCCTGGAACCAGTCTTATTTTCGAGACGATCTTTCTCTACCAAATTAAGTTTTGTCGGGGGTGGGGGATAATTTCACTTCCCGATCCTTTGCTGATATTTGTAAACTTCACACACAGGAATTTGACTTTTGCAGGAAAATATCCTGTCGGGTATCATATTAGGCACATGTTGACATTGCTTAGGTACGCCAACAACAAATATCAGCATCAGGTCTTACATGTAGGACTAATTGGGCATATATCATATCGTGTTATTTTCTGCTGTCAATTTTATCAAACATTGTATTGTTTATAAAATGAACTCATCTTTTCTAAGGTTTATTTAACGTCGATATGGTTTAAAACAACATTTCTACACAATTTCTAGCCTAATGGACAGTTTACCGACAGTAATAAAACCAATAAGGCATTACATCAAGACATCCAAACACATCATAACATATAAATACAGAGTTGCACAAAACACAACGCATGACTTTGGAGCAAGCAGAGTTTTAAGTCAGTGAGTGAAACTGAATTCAGTATCTAGGATAAATATAAAAAAAACAAAACATAGGATTATTGAAAATTAACGCGTAGTCATACGTTGCTAGCAGTCTGTCATGCTATGTTGATTGGGGTCACTTCCGATATTTTAAAAAAAGCGCCGTTGTATAACGTGTTTCCATGTCAATTGATAGCAGAACTAGAGGCCAGTTTTTCAGGAATACCTTACACTTGGCAGCCTATGTTAATACTTTTCCACGAATTAAAGTATAATTCCTTTAGTCAGACCATATTTCATTCATGACTGCATTGGTTTCAGTCTCAATCACTTTTATGGGGTCCAGGATCATCAGACTGGGTGATTATGTGCATCCCTGTTATTACCACACCTTTGCAACAAAAGAAGGTCATTGCAACCAGCATTTAACATTGTACTGGCTTTGATTTTGCATGTAGCTCATGACTAAACTATTTTTTGTCAACGGTATACTACTGCTATACCAGGAATCTAAAATTTGGCACAAGATGCATTCTGCCAAATATTACACCCTGATCTTGAAAGTAGGTCACTGACTCGTATCTCACATTCACTGACTTGTGTTCATTTTGACAATATTTCCTGTTCACTATGTTCGTCTTAAAGTTGATTCTATATATCTCTCATATTACAGCCATACCAAAATGGTCTCTGTGACCTATATTCAAATTGTAATGGTATAAGTTAAATTGTTGCATATAGCTAATAACCACTCAGAATTTTGGCACGCACTGCACACTGTCCGATATATAATGATGCATCTTTATGAGCTCTACTCCCTTGTTTCATAAGTAGGTCAATATAAACTGTATTTTATGCATCACTGGATTGGGTTACAATTTTTGTGTGATGTTCAGATTGGTCATGCTGTGAAATTGATGATCATATACATCTTAGTTACAATGACAGTTAAAATAGACAAAGTACATCATGACCTACATTTTGTCTTTCCTGGCTTTAGATAATTATTTTTGCATTTTGGTGTTGACACCAAGCAAGTTTTTGGCATGTTATACCATTATGCATACTGTCCTTCCAAGCATCACGAAAAGATCTTAGTGGATGAATCCTGGTAAGTTCTACATCAATTTTGCCAAAAGAAAGTCTCTGACTTTTATTGGTGCTGTTTACCTTCCAGTCATAAAAAAACAAAGGTCACTATCAAGAGCATTCTATGTCTTACTAACACAAGTTAAGTGTTAATTCATCTATGTTAGACATATGCACATCCTACCCAATAACATAAAAAGGAGTGTTTTGTAACAGCAGGTTGGGGGACTGCAGTTTGGTGGCTAGTGGTAAGTTCTTGGAGATGTGTATTTGCCCCATCTGGGGTGGGGGGGGGGAGGCAGCTAGTTTGAGGGTCTGTAGTGAGTTAACCAGTTGAACACTTAGCGATGACTGTTGACCCTCTCGGATGTGAGGGAAGAAATGGGTTGATATGCCAGCCAAGACCCATCCATGGAATCAGCTCAGAATGCTGATTTTATTTACATTAGTTGGTGCCATCTTAATATTTTCTTTCCAAATCCACTTGACAGTCTTTTGTAATCTTTGGAGATGGGAATGTTAAGTCCTGTATCATAAATAGTAGCAGGACTCAACATATGAACATCGTGTGCAGTAATGTCTGTAGTACATAAGTTTTCAGGCCAGTGATTGCGTTCATAATATGCATCATTTTATACATTTTTAGTTGGTCTTTGTTCAGTTGTAAAAGCCCGTTACACAGTAAATGGGCCAGTTCAGTTAGAATTATGGTCAACAAACAAAATTTGTATTCTTGGGCATTTCTGTGTTTTTCCAAGTGGATTGATATTTCTAATATGTAAAACCAGCAGAGGAAAGACAAGTTTCTACCTAGACTTTTTATTAGCTGAGTTTTAGTGCTTGTCAGGGGAGGGGATGGATGTTACAGAATGCCACAGACCATCTGATTTTAAAGTTGTATACCATGATATATTAACAAATATGCTTGTTATCATTTACTTTTACATGACTCAACTAGTTAAACTTTTTCCACTTTCTGATTTTTTTTAATTGTGATAAAACATATGATTATCTTCATCATAAAACTGTCCCTTTACGATCTTGTTCAAACACTCTTGCCTTTAATGTAAATGCACAGAAAACCAATTAAAGTAAACAAGAGAGCATGTTAGTTAAAATAAAACCACATTTATTTTGGATCATTTGACAAAACTGAGCAAAAGACGCAACATGTAATGCATATAAGCAGGGCAAAGGACGTTACAGTTTTTTGGTAGGATGTTACATATTATGAATTTTTTAAAATTTAATTTAATAATTGCTTTAGAGAAGAAATTTCTGAAGAGAAAAGTTAATAAAATACTTGTTTTGATTTAAAATTAAAAAATAACATGAATACAAGAGACTTATGTACCATAAACTTAATCTGATTTTATTTTTACTAGTGGTCCAAGTTGGTCATGAATAATATATTAACTGTTGTACTAACTTATTCTAATGCAATTTAGCGTGTTTTTGAGTTATGGGAAATTGTGATAAATCCTGAAATAGTGGTAGTTTAGGAATTTGCAATAAATTGTAATAATGAACATAATTGATTATTGAGATTGTATGGATGGACGTTATACAAAAAAGCATGAATTCACTGTAAAACCAAAATATTTTATATCAACACATTGTTGATTTCATATATCCAAAGCTGTAATTAATTACTGTAAATATTTTTTAGTCCAGTAGTATCAGAGGCATATTAAACAAAACAGATTTAGCATCCATTAGAATGCATGACATGGCAGTACACTCAGACAATGAGTTTATCCTGGAACTTTCATATGATTATTGTAATACAAAATATTTGTCGACATTGAGGAAAGGGATGAGTGGTTTAAAGTGTTTGCCTTTACCAATTACTGCCAACTCACCTTTGTTCATGTGTGTTTAACTCTTCCCCTTGGTTTGTGGTTCTTAATAGGGTTTTCCCAGGTTCCTCCACCACCAGTTATACTGGCCACCATGTCTAAAACAGAAAGGGTTAAACACAAAAGGTCTGTTTAAGTAAGCATTGGCAGTAATACTGTAGCTCACAAACTTGCACCATTGATTCAGGGTCCCTCAATGTTCTGTTTTAAACTATCTCCTCTTTCTTGTTTACATAAACAATATATCATTAAATAATGAATCCACAAACACAGATTTGTTTGCACATGATGCAACCTTCTGTGCATCTAGTTCTGATACTGAAGTTGTCCAAAAAAGACTAAACACAGACCTTATTCAAATATGTACACAATGAAATACGTAGGTAATTAATAAAGATAAAACAAAATGTATGATTTGGAATTCATCACAAATGATTTGGGGGACATCACAAAATATATCATTTGGAGGACATCACAGAATGTATGATTTGGAGTAAATCACAAAATATAACATTTGGGGGACAGCACAAAATATAACATTTGGGGGACATCACAAAATATAACATTTGGGGGACATCACAACATATAACATTTGGAGGACATCATAGAATGTATGATTTGGAGTACATCACAGAATGTATGATTTTGGAGGACATTACAAAAACTACACAGGTTGGGGAACCCAGAACTATCTCTTACAGTAAGTAATCATCTGCTAGAAAATGGCAAGCATGAAAAGCTTGTAGGTATTTCTTTTGATAATAATTTACAATGGGATGACCATATTGATAAACTTTGTAAAACAGACAACTAAAATTGCCCTACTCAGCAGAATCAAGAAATATTTACCTATGGAAACTCGCAATCTATGCTACAAGTTATATATTCTTCCAACAATGGATTATTGTTCTAATGTATGGAGAAACTGCCAAATCTTGGCTTGACAGGATTTATAAACTTCAGAAATGGGCTGCATGTATTATTTTAGATGCATCTTTTGATAATCCATCAAAAGCATTGTTTAAGGAATGAAAATGGTTTTCAGAAGATGACGGGATAGATTTTCACAAGGCAGTTCTTTTATATAAATGCCTACATGGAACTGCACCAGAGTATCTTCAGGATTTATTCAGGCCTTTTTCAACACAGTACAGCTTTTATGCACAAATTTGATGTCGTATCAACCTGCCTAATATAAAACAAATTAAAAATACAGTCTAGGAATGATACCAAAATGGTCCATCCTTTAGGATAGCTATAGCAAATCAAAATATTATATTGTCATTTATTTGGCATGACAAATCAATGAAAAACATCAAAATAAGTGTGTGCACCCCAACACAAAATATACACATATTATTCATATTCCAGCGGTCATTCTTGACATAAAATGATGTTCATAATGCAAGCCCTTTCCCAATGTGATAATTTGGAAACACGTTGCATGATGTCCCACCCAGTCATATTATTCTGACACCAGGCTGACCAGTCCTCTTGGTACTAAGCACCTAGCGAGGCAGCTGTTAGTACCATTTTTTAAGTCTTTGGTATGACTTGGTCTGGGTTCAAACCTGTGACCTCCCACATCTGAGGCTGATGTTCTAACCACTAGGCCACTGGAGTGGTCAAACACAAGTTTTTAGTAAAGCCCATTAGGGCTCATTCAAAGTTCTGCCCTTGTGACAGTGACCCTATTTTCTCATCTTTCACACAAGAAATTTCCCTGAATGGTGCCAGTAGGGTGCATAAAATACCACATGAATAAAGTATAAAATATCACCATGGTTGATTATGGACTTGATGGAGTGCATGCCAAGTTTATTGAATACAGTGTACTCACAGCCACTAAGCGAAAGGTAATCAGTTTCATTATTTGATGGAAATTGTTTGCTGATTGTGATTGGCTTGGGCACACTATCCATTATCACTGATAAACAATAAAAGAAAATATGAAATCTTTAAAGAAAATAATGCTGCATTTATTTCCATGGTAATGTACAGAGATGAAAAAATGAAGAGTCAGATATTCAAAATAATTTCTATCTACAAATGGTTACTCAAGCACAGCTTGCTGCAGTTTTTTTGTCAACTGTGAGACGGACCATTTATATTTCAGAGGTGAGAGGGGTACTCTTAAAAACATGCCTGGCACTCCAATAGATTGAAAAACATTATTCTTGCTCTGATTAATATAAGAAAAAGAACCAAATAATCTTGAGGTAAAATATTTAAAATGTCCTGTCTTGAAAGAAAATTCAAAGCAATGCATCCTTACAAGTAAATGGTCAGTCCGTATAATAACAGCGGGCATTATTTTAGTGGACAAGGACATTTATGACAACTGTTACTCTACAGCGACTGACTGAAAGACAAGATATTGAAGAAATTCATAATTGTTGTGGAAGTTAACAAATCTTTGGCACAAGTGCTTGAGATAATTATATGTGTTTTAATTTCTTGAACACAAATAAACAGATAAGGGTATTTGCAACCCATATTTTCTAAAAGACCCATTACTTTTTTATTTGATTGGGATCACTGGGCCCCACTTCCCATTTCTGTAATAAACACTGGCCCATTATTATCAGTTATGAATTGAAACAATAATAGCAAACCATGAAAAATTCCACTTCACTAATTTTCTTATATTTCCAGTCATTAAGTCCATTCCGTATAAACTTCCTTACCAATTACTAAGATAGTACAAATCAGCCTCTCACTATAGTGGTACAGATTCCGACAGCTACTAAGCATTTGACATGTATCTCACATGATATCAGTATGACTGTTTAGAACAGTGTATATAGACAAAAAGTTTCATGTAGAGTTATTATCATTATGTTCATAGGTGGCTCTTTCTTTTTTTATTTTATTAATAATATTTACAACAAAAACATGTTTATCATATATTTTCTAGTTAAAGTTTTTAACGTTGACCATATTTATATAAAGTATGAGATTTGCCCCCCCGACATGAAATACACCGTCTTGATTTTACTTATTTTCATCTATTTAATTTTCTTAATTTGTAGATTGTTGTAAGATTGACAACAAATTGAAAGTAAAACATTTCTCTTGAAACTTTTGTCTCTGATTACCATCACTTTATAAAAAAACAGTACAACTAGGTACATTGTGTTTATACAGTACAACTAGGCACATTGTGTATATACAGTACAACTAGTTACATTATATACAGTACAACTAGGCACATTGTGTATATACAGTACAACTAGGCACATTGTGTATATACAGTACAACTAGGCACATTGTGTATATACAGTACAACTAGGTACATTATATACAGTACAACTAGGCACATTGTGTATATACAGTACAACTAGGCACATTGTGTATATACAGTACAACTAGGTACATTATATACAGTACAACTAGGCACATTGTGTATATACAGTACAACTAGGTACATTGTGTATATACAGTACAGTTAGGCACATTGTGTATATACAGTACAACTAGGTACATTGTGTATATACAGTACAGTTAGGCACATTGTGTATATACAGTACAACTAGGCACATTGTGTATATACAGTACAACTAGGCACATTGTGTATATACAGTACAACTAGGTACATTGTGTATATACAGTACAACTAGGCACATTGTGTATATACAGTACAACTAGGCACATTATTTTCATACATTATAAGTTGTCGGAAGATCTAAACATAGACTGATTGCCAAATTTAGAGTTCTGCCATTAGCAATGGAAGGTAATGGCACATATCTTGTTTTTTTATGGATTTTAACAACAGAAAATACATTTTTAAATTCATTGGTTTCATTAAATTAGTTCAGAAAGTTTGTTGAGTCTTTAATGTTTTCACTTACTGTTGAAAGTGCACTTGTTTCATCTTTGTTTTTGCAGGTCTCATTTTACATGGTATAATATGTCTACGAGATTGATGGACAGACTTAGGGTCAGCAAGAGTTGTATTTTGTGGTATGTATTTATTTGATGCCAAGCAGTTAAAATGTGTCCCTTCTTAAATTGAATTTTCCACTGTTAATATTTACTAGCTTTTCCTTGCTATTTACTATTATTTTGTAAACTCTTACTATGTTCCTTGTGAGTGAATGGAAATCTGAGAAGAAATTCTGTTAAATTGTATAGAGTATTAAATATATTTCCTTTCTAGGTTATGAATGGTGAATTTTAATGGCCATTTATCATTGGAGTAATGTAGCAATGTCCCACACATCTGCAGAGTCCCACTGTTTCAACTTGGCTTTTAGTTTGTTGATCAAACTTTGATGTGTCCCAGTTAGCCAGATTATGTGTTGCCCCCACCACCACTATGCAGTTGTTAGAATCACTGGAACAATAATGAAATGTTGAGATCTGTTTTTTTTTATATTGGGCTAAAATTACTTCTGAAGCACATTATTGTGGTTTTCTGTTCAGTTAGCTAGAACATTTTAGACAGCCTTGTCAGATTTATCATTGAAAAATAATGTAATATGTCTGTCACTCTCTGTCTCTACAGGACTTATAGTTCTCAGTGTTGCTAATGTCTGTTTGTTTCTAAAAAAACATATTGTAGCTTTTTGTTTTCCCTCTTAGAACTTTGTTCTTTGTGAGAATTTGGAAGCTACCTCATGTTCTACCCATGGTGGTAGACACTTTTACTTAAAATATAAAGTGAATGGTACAGGTAAGTCCCTATGTTTCTAGGAACCATAACAGGCCCCACTCAGATGTTGAGGATATCAATTCCCCCATTTTTTTCTTCAACTCGATAAAATAATTATAGCTTGTACAACGCTCACGTTGACATTCATATATTTGCATGTCGACTCAATAAACAAAGATTTGAACTGGAATATCTTGTTTCTTTTAATAAATAAGGAATTACTTTAATGATAATTTAGTTTATTTATGTGTAAGTTTAGTTTTGTGACAACAAAGGACCACAATGCAGAAAAAAAAGTCTGCAAAACAAAAAGACTTTGTGGGATAACTACATAGACTGCATGAAACCATTTGTAATTTGTGGTCTTCCAGCACATGGAATCTAGTAGATTCCAAGCATACCTATCAAAGATGGAAGAACTTTCCCTCATCTGATTTTTCATGCAGATTTCATGTTAGAACAAACATCTTCAGTGGCTGTTGAAGCCCTCTAGAAGGAGGGTCTGGACATTTGAGAAGCCACTCAACTTCCACCTGTAGGGAAATGATGGAAAGTTCTCGCGTCCCTCACAGTGTTCACACTTCAGGTAGAGGGTTGTTCCTTCCTGTTAGGGAGGTAGATCACTGCGACTGCGGGTTGCTCACTCCCATTAGGGAGGTAGAGCACTGCAATGAAGGGTTACACCTTCTCTTGAAGGAGGCTGGGCACTATGCGGGCTGCAACCTCCCTTGAAGGAGGCTGATTAATGAAACCAATGGTTACACCCTCCCTTTAGGGAGGTTGAGCACCACATTAGTGGGTTGCTCCCTGCCATCAGGGAGGTTGAGCACCACAATACATATTGTGTTTCTGGCAACATGTTGGCTCCATCCATTAGGGAGACAATGCATTGCACTCATGATGCATAGAGTGAAGATGAGGTCTTCTCCATCTGTCACTCATGAACCTCATGGTACAGGGCCAGGGCCAGGACTGAGCTTCCCCTCTCCACCGTCCCACCCTGTGCTGGATTTACAATCCATACACAGGACTGAGGCTAGGAATGGGGACTGTTTTGGTGTCCCCCTCCTTCCCATTTATACTTTTGAACCCGTAGGGGATGTGGGGCCTTCCACCTCACTGGACCTTGCCATACCAATCGAAGTGATGCTGCAGCTCGTGTCCCACAATCACCTCACCAAATGTTTGACTTTTGGAAGGCTACAGATGTTACATCATCGAGAGTAGTTAGACATTCTTGTCTCCTCTATGTGCCTCCTGATCAACCAGGGACTGCAACACTTAGTACTCCTTTGCCTCCAACATCAAGGGACATAGTGATGCCCTCCTACTCAGAGTATCCTTGACTAAGAAGATGATGATGCTCTCTCCATCCTCATTGACTCCAATGAGTTTGTGACAGAAGCTGTGACAATGACACCTCTCAGGCCCATTCCCTCATCACAGGTGGATGAGGAAGAAGAGAAAGGCCTGTCTTTTGATAAGACAGTAAATGAGGTTTGCCGTTTGTTACCCACTAGCTTGTGCCCCAAACCATCCAGCACACAGTCCAAAAAGATTCTTTCCAGTTTGGAAAATATCTCTGGGATACCACCTCAAGCAGACCTCTTCTTCCACATTCATCTACGATTGAGGAAATATCAGGGAGGTTTTCACAAGGCGAAACTATTGCTAGACAACATAGAGGGTGGTCTGTTCTTTCCTCTACATTAAAACCCCTTCTCTCTTCTTCAGGTTACTGGGTACATTTCCAGAAGTGGCCTGCTAAACCTTCTCCTTTGGACGGTGATGTGGCCAAAGTGTCTACTTCTTCAGGATCCTGGGCACATCTTCTCATCAAAACAATTAGTGTCATGGAGCAGAAAAACCCGGTTACTTGTAACTATAGCCTTGCATGCTGTCCTATTCCTAGCTACTTCCTTCAGTATGCTGAGAGAGGTCTCCTTGAATCCAGACACATTACAACATGTGCTGGAGGCTATGGCCAAAATATCCTGGCAGGAGCTATCAGTTGCAATTGCATTATCAGTGGAATTTCTGCACATACACCATGACAATGCATTGGACTTGTCGAATGTTATGCTCAGCCACAGTAAAGACCTTCTAATGGCTGTTCCTCTAGAAGCCAAGACCCTCTTTGGGGGCCTTATTCCTACCATAGCTTCTCAAGAGTTCCAGAGTATTGGAAACTTTTTTTAAATAACTCCTTATTTGGTTTGGGAATTTTATACTGTTTGGTTGACATGGATCGCAGGTGGGGAGTATTACCAGGTAGCCTATACTGGAATAGTGATTGTAAATATTCAGGAGCACTATTCTGAGATATCCTGTACATTAATTTGGCTTTTCTCAAACAGATTCGGTCTTTAATAGGTAATATTTTTAACCTACCAGCTAAACTTTCCTTGCTTTCTTTCTGGATTGATATTAGCCCAAATGCTCTTTTTTGAAGATGTGCCAGCTTTGCTATGTTTTTATCATTTGAATTACCCCATACTGTACTACAGTAGTCCAAATAGGGTTGTATGTAACTGTTATAAAATAGTTTCCTGTGCCTTTCAGGGAGAAAATGTCTTATCCTACTGAGAAGCCATAAACTTGAATTGACTTTTTTACTGGTATGTTTGATATGTTCAGTCCATGATAGGTTATTATCTACCAGAACACCAAGTAGCCTATCATGACAGACTATTTGCAGATTTGTATCCTTCCATGTCAGACATAGTTCATCACTATCAAGATTTGTCCTTCTTTGCCGTGTTGAGATAAGTAATATTTTAGTTTTACCAGTATTTACCACCATGCCATTACATGTGCACCAGTTTTCCAGTTTGTTTAGGGCATTCTGTAAAGAAATTTCGAGCTCATGCTTTGTGTTTTGGATGTCTGACAATGTTGTGTCATCTGCATAGAGATCTGTAGATGTTATTGAGTCTCTTAGTAAAAGTGGTAGGTCATTAATAAATAAAATGAATAGTAGTGGACCTAGAATTGAGCCTTGTGGTACTCCATATCTAATTGTTTCAGGTTCAGACAGAACGTTATTTATGTAAACATGTTGTGTTCTCTCATTTAAGTACGAAGTAAACCATCTAATTGTTCTTTCATCACACTGGTAGATTTTCAGTTTCTTCAAAAGGATTTCATGATCCACCATGTCAAAAGCTTTCCTGAAATCTACAAATACAGTTCCTATTATTCTACCTTGGTCAAGTGCTTGAAGCCATTTATCCGTTAGGGAGATCAAGGCAGTCTCACAGGAATGGTTCTGTCTAAAGCCTGATTGATTAGGGTGTAACAGCAAGTGTTTGGTTAAATATGACATGAATGAGTCATGGACATGTTTTTCAATCAATTTTGACAAGTTTGGTAGTATTGAAATTGGTCGGTAGTTATCAGCATCATCCTTAGAACCAGATTTGTGAATAGGAGTTACTTTTGCAGTTTTCCATATTTTGGGGACAGATGAGGTTGCAATACTTAAATTAATTATGAATGTTATGTTATCTACAATAGCAGTGGCAGAAGATTTAATGAGTCGTGGACCAATCTGATCAAGTCCTGTAGCTTTCTTGGTATCAAGTTCACTGAGACATTTTTTAACAAAGTTTTTTGACACTGGTGGGATAGAGAAACATACCTCCTTTGAGATTTTACTGCTGCAGAACTTTTTCAGTTCATTAAAGTTGTTTTCTATCACTGGCTCTTTTAACTTTGTGGTAATGTTGATGAAAAAATCATTGAAAACATTTGCAATGTCAGTTTCATCAGTGACTATGGTGTCATTTACCAGAAGTGAGTGAATTTTATTTGTCTGTTTTTTGTGCGTTCCTCCAGTGAGTTCATTGAAGACTTTCCAAATGGAGTTTGTGTTGCTCTTTTTGTTTTCAAGCAATGATTGATAATAAGTTTTTTTAGCTTTTTTGATCATACTTGTGATTTTATTTCTCCATACTTTATATTGTGCATGGTTTTCCATAGCCTTGAATTTGTCTCATGTTTTCATAGCATCTAGGATTTCAGTAGTAAGCCAATTAGGTTGAATATCAGTCTTTACTCGATGTACTTTCAGTGGTGCATGCTTAGATACTACATCCATAAACAAGTCAGTCCACACCCTCATGGCTTCATCTATGTCATCCAAATTTTGGATCATACTCCATGGAACTTTATATAGGTCATTGAGAAATTGTTCTTCATTAAAAGTTTTGAACGATCTGTAAGTGATCGTTTTATGTGTATTTTTCTTATTTTTCTTTCATTTAACCTTTCTTGTCAAAAAAGTAGGATAGTGGTCACTAAGACCAACATTCGGTACATTAACACAAGCCACATTGTCTGGTAGGTTAGTATAAATGTGATCAATAAGAGTGCTTGATTTTTCTGTTACCCTTGTAGGCTCATTTACCAGCTGGTCTAGGCCTAATGATTCAATAAATTCCATCCAGTTGTTCCTAATTTGAGTTTTGAGAAGGTCCTTATTTATATCTCTGAGTATATATGTTTCTTTCTCCTGTGCTAGAACATTTTCTATTTGTTTCAAAAAGTTTTCATTCCAAAATGCTTTGGAGGAAAGTGGTCTATAAATGAAACCAGCTAGGAAAGGTTTTGCATTATTTTGAAAAATAAGTAATTTCTGCTATTAAAATGGAGTGTTGGGGGGGTAAAACTTATTTTAATTATGCAATACTTGCCTGTTGCTATTGCCAAATACCCTCCTCCCACCTGATACCTTGCATAATTGTCGTCTGTGAAAAGAGTGGTGTGCAAAAGGTCAAAGGGTCATACTGACTTGTTCTCCACTCCTGGAGGATGTATTCACATCATACAAATGGTATATTTTCAGCATGAAAATAGATAGCTAAGCAATAGTGACTGGTAAGTGTTAGTAATTAGTTTTACCCCCCAAAAAACTACATTTTAATCACTCTAGAATTGCTCATTAGAAGGGTAGTGGAGATTATATTCCTAACATGCTTGTGTAAGTATTATTGCTGTCTCTTGATGCAGAGATTAGGGCATTCTACAACATTGGAAGTAGCCATTAAAGGTTTTAAAGTAGATGTAACAGGTAGGTTTGGGGTTCTTCCACAATAGGGTACATAGTGTAGCAAAAGAAGTTATAGTGCCACCCCACTATAGCGTGCTCCATTATAACACGAATTCGGCTATAACATGGTCATGGTGTGGCTCCTGAAATTTCATATACGTGTATTTTTCTTGTGCACAAAAAATTCTTTCTTAAAAAGTACAAAAAAATGTAACAAGTTTATTATTATTTTGGGGAAGAGATCGTGTACGAATAATACAAGATGATCGTGGCTTGGCTCCTGAAATTTTTTATGTATTTTTCTGGTACACGAAAATGTATTTTTTTCTTCTTAAAAGTACCAAAAAAAAAAACGCATAAAAAGTTTATTCTGGGATTGCGTAGGTCTTCCACAATGTCGTAAACTTGGATCTTTTTTCCTTATTGGCTGCAAAACATACCATGTGGCGATTTTTTTTAATTGGCTACATTGTTGGCTGTTTAAACTTTTATATACAACCATTGGTTTGGAGTGCATAAATTCATAGGCCCCATGAAAGTAAACACAAACTGGATATAAAATGTACTGAAATTTATCTATTGTTACATAAACAAATTCTTTGTCTATATTGATAAACCATCTAAACAGTGCATTGTTATATCAAAATCTGATTATCCTGACATTTAGCATGAGTTCTGTATGTTGTGAAATATCCGCTTTTTTGTTGTTGACATTTCTGGTATGGGAGATCAACCGGATGAGGCATTGTCTCGTAATCTATCTTTCATTGGATTTTCAGCTGCTTGCTAGTAATTAATATATTTACAAAGACTGCCATTTGTATGTAGATGGTAAGTAAAATTCCTCTTCTTTTCACACAGAATTAAATCCTTCAGAACACTCACATTTTCTGTAATAATCCCTGTCATCAGAACACGTGCATCTCCATCATCTGTTGACCCTTTGGAGGGACAGTAACTAGAATAGTCCAAATGATGGCCAATTCCTTTTTAAAAATGTACCCAGATAAAATAGTTTGCTGAAATTTCAAAGGAAACAGGTTACTTTTGAAGCACTGATTGTTATGAAAACATACTCAGCAAATGGAAAAAATGCCAGTCTCAATCATGCAATACAATTATTTGATGTTGCCGCCACAAAAAGAAACTGGCATTTGTTTGGTTCTCCAAAGCTGTCCTTTAGTGGTGACTTCAATAGCACATGCACCCTTCATCAAAGAAAGCCGAATACAGTCTTTCAATAACAACAAAAAAAATTTCTTCAGAGGAAGTCAGAACAAAACTTAAATAAAATTGATGGAATCTGATGGATTTTTGCATTTTCCAACGTGACTGGAACATGTTAGCTGTGATGTGAAAGTTTCCTTTTTGTAGGGAAAAGTTGATGCTTAAGAATGCTACCAATGGCGGCTTAAAACGCAAACTAGCTTTTACCGACTTGGAACGTACTGAAAAGTAAATGTGCTTTGTCATTTGTTATGTTATTGTGTTGTGCTAAGTTTTACCACTGAATTCAGACCAATATGACCTGTTACAAAATTATTGAATATTTTAAAGCAGTGTGTGTGCATATTTTCAATTATATCACTTGTATTGTGGATTCAGTGTATATGATGAGGTTTGCGGGTGAGTAGACGGTGTTAATACTATTCATGCTATACATTAGACATTTATATATAAACAGGATTCATGTATATGTACCAATTCGTGGTTCTCGAAATAAAGTAAACTATTATACATGTCTTCTCTGTTTTCACTACCGGTGTATTTCTCATTTAAAATGTATCAATTTAAGATGGTAACTGCCAGTGAAGCACGTGTTTTACTGCCCGCATTTATTACTTACACACACCCCACATTTTTGGGTGTGTTACATTTTCGTCAGCTAACTGACCGGTTGCTTATAACACGGTTCGGTCTATAACGCGGTCGGGTCTATGGCTGCCAACTACCGTGTTATAGCGGGTCACACTGAGTTGCAGAATTAGGCAGATATTCTATTTGAACTATAGAAATGCACTGGAGGTGGTTGCCTTAATGCTGGATCTGTTGAATGTTGTGATCACCACTCTGAAAACTTGAGTTAATCACACTTTTGATTTGCCCCATCATTTATGCTGTTGTTATGTATACCTGTATTGTACCTTTTACTTCGGTGTGTGCCTGTAGATTGCATAGGATCTATAAATAGGTGTTATGATTATTAATAATAATAAACCTTTTTACAAGTTTGGGGTCAGTGTCCAATTGGATGGGTTGGTCAGGTGGATTCTTAAAAGAATTACTTTATTTCCCATTGGATGGGTTGGTCAGGTGGGCTCTTTTGTGATGTTAGATATTGTGAAATGACATGTAGCAAGTAGGAGAAAATTGTGTTTTAAAGCCATATTTGTGTAGATAAGGTAGATAGTGATGGACAAGTAATTTATTCTTATTTCATATGTTATTGTTTTAACATCAATCTGCAGATGTGTTTGATGTTGTGTTTAAATATAATTTGAGACAAAACATTTGTTTGAATTATTCATTGGAACTACAAAGTGCTCATTTACTCTAGACTAAAAATATTACTCTGGAATTGTAGTGAATTTTTTCAAGGATATTTTTGACAAAGCCGGGTTAATACATCAAAACTGTAATATGCTAACACATTCATTGACATAGAATTCATTCAGAACACTCAATTCTTTTGGATTTGTGTATATTTTATTAGGATTGTTTAGGATTTAATTTTAATACTATAAGTGCCTCTCAAATGTTTTTTTGATTTAAAAAGAGCTTCCAATATTATGGTACAGTTTGCTACCAGGACCAGGTCTAAAGCAAGAGTTGATAGCTGTGTCAGTTGAAGTCCTCAAACTATGGTTCATTTGCTGAAATGTTCTTTAGAATTTGAAAAGTCTCTTGGTTTCATGAATTCCTTGATTAAGCACCTTGAACTAAATCCTTATTCACTCAGCAGAGGATGGGTTCATAACAAACATGATTTATAACAGTATGCATAACAGACTAAGAGAAGGTGGAGTTTTCACTGAGTTCAAGAGTTCAGCAGGTGGATCCTGTGACTGCTTGTATGTTCTTATCTTTGCTTCGAATTCTCAATCCTGCTAATAAATGGTAGGATGGTCTTCAATATTGAAAATATCTTCAAAATGATTGAGAAAAACCTGCAAGTCTTTAATTCCATATTTCACCAGATCTGCCCTCTCATAATGAATAATAATAATAATGATAATAATAATGCTTTATTTATAGAGGGTGACACATTAATCAGGGGCTATTCTCCCTTGAGGCCCTCTTAAGGAGAGTATAACAATGCACGTTATATGAAGATAACAATAATTGCTGTTTATTTTAACATGTTTAGTATAAAAATACTAAATTCCTTTATCTATTAGGAGCACATACATGCTCATGATATCTCTTCATAAATACTTTAATATTTTCAGCAGATTTTACATGTAGTGGAAGCTTGTTCCACAGAACTGTACCATAGTATTGGAAGCTCTTTTCAAATTATTCTGTTCTTGGTTTTGGTGCTAGAAGGTTTCCATGTGATACTGATTTTAGTTGGTATTGTGTTGAAAAAGACCTGAATAAGTCCTGAAGATATTCTGGTGCAGTTACATGTGGACATTTATATAAAAGAACTGCCTTGTGAAAATCTATCCTGTCATATATTGTGAACCATTTGAGTTCTGTAATAATGCTTTTGAGGGATGATCAACAGATGCATCAAAAATTATGTGTGCTGCTCGTTTCTGAAGTTTATAAATCCTGTCAAGCTCAGATTTAGCACAGTTTCCCCATACATTTAAATAATAATCCATTGTTGGAAGAATATATGACTTGCATAGATTTTGAGTTTCCTTAGGTAAATGTTTCTTGATTCTGCTGAGTAGGGCAATTTTTAATAACAGTGTTTTACAGAGCTTATCAATGTGGTCATTCCATAATAAATTATGAAGAAAAAGAAGTAGATCAATATTTTCCTCATTTTGAGAAAATTACTGAAAATGTTAACATACATGCAGTGCTACCACTTTAGGAACCTCCAATGCCTGCAAACATTTACTGATACAGGGATTTTGAATTTAATGATGTTGTATGATTAAAATATATTAACTTCAAGTCTCTGTTCTTTAAAGTAAACACCATTACACCTATTTGACTTTAACACAGCTGTTTTCAATTTACATTAACACTTCATTAACTTCAAGTCTCTGTTCTTTAAAGTAAACGCCATTACACCTACTTGACTTTACCACACCTGTTTTCACTCATTAATATTTTGCTTGAAATTGCACATTAAACTAGTACAAACTCTTTTCTTCCTGCTCTTTCAGACATTGATTGTGAAAGAGAAACAACTTCTTGCTTTAACTTCTGATGGATTCATTTCTGATGTGTTTTTTCATTTGCTGCTGTTTGGTCATGTCAACAGGTAAGTTATTTATTTTTGTCTGCATTTATTTTAGTATCATTATAGGAAACATGTACCTGATAGCAAGGTTTGTATTAGTTGTCTGATGGCATAACCTAATTAAAAATGTAAGATGCCAATGAAGAAACTACAGGAAAAATTAAACAAAAACTTTTCTGTTACTAAACTTTGGCTGGTCAGATTTTGTTTTCACCAACTTGTCTAGGACAAGTGGTTTCCAAAAATTCGCTTGTCCCACCTTACTTTTCACTTGTTCCAAAATTGTAATGACTTGCCAAGATTTGATGAGATGTATGTGCTTTAATAACAAATGAAATAATGTGCAGTATATTAATTCATTAAAAGAATGTGTATTTTGCAAAATATTGGTTGATACCTATATTTGGCTACTTCAAGTTTATATGTTTTAGCTACTGAATTAAAAAAAAAATGGCCATGTATCAGAACTAGATGTATACATGGTTGCATCATCTACAAACAAATCTGCAGTTATGGATTCATTATTTTATGGTAGATCATTTATATAGATAAGGAAAAGGAGAGGGCCTAAAACTGATCCTTGAGGAACCCCTGAATGAATAGTGCAAGCTATAGCTAATATTGCCAATACTTACTTGCTGAGACCTTTGGTTTAGGTATGATCTAAACCAGTTTAAAGAAGGATTATCAAACGTGTAACAGTTCCACTTTTGCAGCAGGATTTCATGATCAACAAGATCAAAAGTTTTCTTGAAGTCAAGGAAAACTATACCAGTCATATGTCCATTATCCATTTTCTCCAGCCAAAGATCAATTAATTTGGTAAGTTCTGTTTGGCATGAGTGGTACTCTCTAAATCCTGATTGCGCTTTATGAAATAGAGGAATGTGCATGTAGTCACTGACAAATACACAGGTCGAATTTACAGCCTGTGCCGGTTTGGGATATTGTTTACAGTAATTAAAATCTTTCCTTCAGGGTCAATAAATTCAACCCATGGATAATAATCAACCCAGTGTAACTGGAAGTTTATCTGTCTTTAGTTATGTCATATTTGACATATTTTTGCCACTGATTCAGGCCTGTGTCTCATTGAAGAAATAATTACCCATACCCAGTAGCAGTGTTACATTTTATCCCTCCTCTTCTGCATGAATTTTCCTTTCCCAAATCTTATGAGATTTGATGTGCCCTGCTAAAACCCTTTTCATTGTGTGTAGTATGGTTGGATTTTTCACTAAAACCTTTCTTACTGTGTAGTTGGTTTTCTCAATGAAATCCCTCTCACTTTAAATATTTAGCTGGTTTTCCCAACAAAACCATTCTCACTATGTGCAGTTAATTTTCTCACTAAAACCTTCTGACTGCATGTAGTTGTTTAAATTGTCTCACTATATATAGCTGGTTTTCTCACTAAAACCCTTCTCATTATATGGGGTTGGTTTTCTCATCAAAAACCCTTCCCCTTTTGTGTAGTTGGCTTCTTCGCCAAAATCCTTTCTTTTATGTGTATTTGGTTTTCTAACTCAATAATCCCTCCTAGCTATGTGAACTTGTGTAACCATTCTCACTATGAGTAGTTGTTTAACCCTTCTCACTATGTGTTGTTGTTTAACCCTTCTCACTTTGTGTAGTTGTTTAACCCTTCTCACTCTGTGGAGTTGTGTAACCCTTCTCACTATGTGGAGTTGTGTAACCCTTCTCACTCTGTGTAGTTGTTTTTCTCACTAAAACACTTGTTACTATGTGTAGTTGTTTCTCTCACTAAAACCCTTATCACTGTATGTAGTTGGTTTTCTCACTAAAACCCTTCTCACTATATGGGGTTGGTTTTCTCACCAAAAACCCTTCTCCTTTTCTGTAGTTGGGTTCTTCACCAAAATCCTTCCATTTATGTGTATTTGGTTTTCTAACTCATCAAATCCCTCCTCACTATGTACTTGTATAACCCTTCTCACTGTGTGTAGTTGTTTAACCCTTCTCATTATGTGTAGTTGTTTAACCCTTCTCAATATTTATAGTTGTTTAACCCTTCTCACTGTGTGTAGTTGTTTAACCCTTCTCAATATTTATAGTTGTTTAACCCTTCTCATTATGTGTAGTTGTTTAACCCTTCTCATTATGTGTATGTGAGCTATCTTTCTTATTCGTTTTGGGTAGAAATAATAAGACTAGCTCATCGATTATGTGATTTATTAATGGTATGAGGTAAACCAGACTCGAAGGGTATATAATTTTCCAACTTATATTCAATCCCTTGTCTTTCACTTGCATGAAAGACCTAGTGCTCTTCACAACTTGCACTGCTCGATGTGTTGTCCGTCTCCAGCCTAGAGTAGGAATCCTAAAGCTTTTTTTTGTTAGTTTGGCGGGGAAGTGATTTTAGTACTCCTGACACACTGAAATCATGCACCGCAATCGATCACTCGCTCACTCACTCATGACAACTACACACATTGGTACACGATGCAAGTCATGGGTCACATGTAAATGTTTAACCCTTCTCACTATGTGTAGTTGTTTAACCCTTCTCAATATGTATATTTGTTTAACCCTTCTCATTATGTGTAGTTGTTTAACCCTTCACAGTATGTATAGTTGTTTAACCGTTCTTACTATGTGTAGTTGTTTAACCATTCTCACTATGTGTAGTTGTTTAACCCTTCTCACTATGTGTAGTTGTTTAACCCTTCACAATATGTATAGTTGTCTAACCGTTCTTACTATGTGTAGTTTTTTAACCCTTCTCACTATGTGTAGTTGTTTAACCCTTCTCAATATGTATAGTTGTTTAACCCTTCTCAATATGTATAGTTGTTTAACCCTTCTTAATATGTATAGTTGTTTAACCCTTCTTACTATGTGTAGTTGTTTAACCATTCTCACTATGTGTAGTTGTTTAACCCTTCTCACTATGTATAGTTGTTTAACCCTTCTTACTATGTGTAGTTGTTTAACCATTCTCACTATGTGTAGTTGTTTAACCATTCTCACTATGTATAGTTGTTTAACCCTTCTCAATATGTATAGTTGTTTAACCATTCTCACTATGTGTAGTTGTTTAACCCTTCTTACTATGTGTAGTTGTTTAACCATTCTCACTATGTGTAGTTGTTTAACCCTTCTCACTATGTATAGTTGTTTAACCCTTCTTACTATGTGTAGTTGTTTAACCATTCTCACTATGTGTAGTTGTTTAACCATTCTCACTATGTGTAGTTGTTTAACCCTTCTCACTATGTGTAGTTGTTTAACCCTTCTCAATATGTATAGTTGTTTAACCCTTCTTACTATGTGTAGTTGTTTAACCATTCTCACTATGTGTAGTTGTTTAACCCTTCTCACTATGTATAGCTGTTTAACCCTTCTCACTATGTGTAGTTGTTTAACCCTTCTCACTATGTATAGTTGTTTAACCCTTCTTACTATGTGTAGTTGTTTAACCATTCTCACTATGTGTAGTTGTTTAACCATTCTCACTATGTGTAGTTGTTTAACCCTTCTCACTATGTGTAGTTGTTTAACCCTTCTCACTATGACCTTCCATTATCAAAAATATCTTGTCATAGCTACTTCTTCTAAATGGATGATTGCCATGATATATGAAGTCCTTTTTTCTTGCAGTTTTTTCCTTCATTTAATGATAATGATCCGTCTTACAAAATGATGACCTCTGAGTGGCCATTCTTGAAATCGTGATATGAATACTTCTGATGGTGTCTTATCAACATGAGTTTTCATTAAAAGGCCATTAAAGCAAGATGTAACTGGATCTGAATGAAAATCGTGTTCATCTGAGTTCCATCATGACAACTTGGTGCTGTCTTGAAAATCTTGTTTTCACTGTTTCTCTTGATTGATAGCATTGAGATGGAATTTTCACTAAAACATTTAACTGGTTACAACCACCAAGATATTGGCACTTTTGTGAAGCAGTTTTGAAAACCAGACATAATTCACCATGGAATCAAGTCAAAGGGCATTGCTTTTATTTATAAACTTCATAGAGCTTATGAAAACATCGACTTGTACTAATAAAAGTAGTCAGTACTTTCACATCAATTTTAAGGTAATGTATACTTATAGGACTGTGTTTTTCAAAGAAATTAAAGAATTAGCCAAACTTAGCATGTGGGAATATCTTAACATCATCTGAGGCAAGAAGAATGATTTTCTGTCTTGATGGTTGATATGATATCAGTGGCCTTGATGAAACATTTTGTGCTGCATTTACAGGTATATTGTGAAAGTGCTATCTCCAGCATGTGATAAATAATGTTGGTACCAAATTTGGTATGTTAAAGTTTTGCAGAATATCGAATATAGTTTCAATACTTAGCAGTTAAGGTCCAATCTTGGATTCCTGGATGTATACTTTTTGGTCAGTAGAATGTCAGCCCCATCAGGAGGAGACATTTGTATGTATTGCCATGAAACTTGGCCATTATTATGGTCATCATGCATTGCCTATTTTTTATTGTAGCTTTATACAGAGTATGACACAATCTTGCTAGTTAGTACAACTAATGCTGCAGTTTTTGATGAATTACTATAAAACTTTCATATTTATTATGGTCATCACTTGAAGATGTCCAAATTGATAAATCATGTTGTTCCCACAAAATTTTGGTAGAGTTATTAGTAAAGCTGAATACCCAAATGTTGAAATGTGTACAAGCTTTTCTTATGCTGAACAGTGATGCCATTTAATCTAAATGATTCAAAACTCAAAATCATTGGTAACTTCTCATAAATTGCTCTGTTCTTGGTTTTGGTGGAGGAAAGTTTCCATGTGATGTTGATCTCAACTGGTATTGTGTTGAAAAAAGGCCTCAATAAATCCTTAAGATAATCTGGTGTAACTCCATGTAGACATTTATATACAAGAACTGCCTTGTAGAAATTATTTCTTCTTTAGATTGCAAGCCATTTCAATACAGTAAACAGTGCTATTGATGTACAATAAACTAAATAGATGCATCCAAAATACAAATGTGTGCTGCCCTTTTCTGAAATGTATATATCCTATGAAGCTAAGATTTGGCTCAGGTTTAAAAAAAAATTCAGATGAATATATGCATTGTAATATAGAATGTGAGTTTCTATACATAAATATTTCTTGATTCTATTAAGTGAAATAAGTATCCAAGAAGATGTAATTCAAACATTTTACTTTTATTTACAGCTGATGGAAGTCATTATGCTTTAATTAGCATTATTACCATCAATAAGATTGTTTTTATCCTCCATCTCTCTCTTTCTCTTTCCTCTTTCTGTTGGTTAGTTTGTCTTTAAATATAACCATCATTCATAGGTCTAGAGACATCATTGCAAGACACAGGCAAAAATCCATTGTGCTATTTGTTTCCTCTTAATTTTGCCCGTACATGTTGCAGGTGATGATGTTCCAGAGAGAGAGATAGAGGTAAAACTGATATGCTGAACATGCCAGCCAACAGAGAAAGGGAGAAATAGAGACGTGTGGTGTGGGGCTTGGGGAAACTTGCCATAAGATTAATTAATTGTCCCATCCGTTTTTCTCAGTTGGGCAGTTAATCTGTTGCCTGGTCAACCAAAATAGTGAGAGATAAAGAGACAGAGTTGCCTTTTGGACATATTAATATTTAAAAATTTATCTGTTTTTTGAACTTTGTTATAGGAAAAGCAAATGGGGTGTCAATGACAATCATTCTAAAAATGGGAATTGTTAATATCTTTTAATTAATTTTTTATATGAATAATGAATAATAAGTGGAAATTCACCACTGATCTAGAAAGTTTAGAATCAATGGCCTACTGTTGAAACCAATGTACATATACATGCTGAAATGTGCTTTGTATATTTAATTTGCATAGTTTGTTAGTTATTATTTCATTACTGGTATATGCAATTGATAATGTAACATTTTATGTTGGACTTGACCGTGTTCAAAATCAAGTTCTTTTTCTCTTGACTTGAATCATTAATTTTGTTAAAATTCCATAAGCAACTAATACATAGCTAAATATCTTCACTATGAGTATGGTTTAACTATTAGGATTGTTATTTTTACCAGAGTCAAGGACATTGTGTTTACAACATTTCATATTCTAATTATAGCTATCTTGTAAACATTGGGAACCTTTAGGTAGTAGTTCTTATTAGAAAATGCTAATTGTGTCCTGGAGTCAAGTAGAGGACTATATAATCTTGTTTTTCTAGAAATTATTTATTTGCACATTAAGATCTTAGCAAAATGAATTGTATTATTGTTGTGTCCAGTAGTTCAGTTTTATTTATTCAGATTATTTATTTACTGGAAATACAAGGTGCTCATCAAAAATAACATCCATGAATTTATAGTGAAATTTCAAATAATGATATACATGTATTCTTGGATAGTATTATTGTGATCGAACAAAAGACTGCTGGGACATCACCACTGCACCAGCCACCACAGGCACATCAACACTTCAGCCTTATATTTAGTTTGGATTTCCACTGAAGTTTATTCAGAACTTTAATCATTAGGACTTTTGTCCATATTTATAGGATTATTTGGAATTTAGTTTGAGATATCGTAATAAATTATTTCTTGAATCTTACAAAACTTGATGGTTCTCACTCTGTTCTATTACTGATTGTAAGGCCATAGAGTCATAATATATGCCATAGGCAGATCACAGTCTAACTTTATTGGTATATCAAATTGCTTTGTACCAATAATTTAAAAGTCATATTATATTTTAATGTATATGTACACATGCATGGGTGTAATATAAATTGTATTATAAACTGCCATCCAGCTCAGAAGCTCCGTGTTGGGAATCATCACCAGGTAGGTTTAATGGCTGTTAGGATCTGATAAGCTGATAGAGGTTTTGACTGTCTATAGATATTTTACAATGAAATTTAAATTTGATACAATAAAAAAGTATTTATAAAATATACAGACATTAATGTACCATAATTCAGAATCGTCATTTTATTTACTTCATAATAATAGTAATAACTGTATATTAATTTTTGACTCATTGTTGCTGCTATTGCACTTTCAGATGGAATCACTTTGACATTAGAGATCAAAAGCATTTTGCCTTTGAAGGGTTCTAGTCTGGAGTTTTCCTGCAGGATATCGGAGCCATTTAACAGTAATGGAATTGTAGTATTGAAAGGAACTTCACGAGTTACTTTATGTTATGGAGACAGTTATCTTTGTGATTTTTACAAAGCTGGCTACAGTTTTACAACTAACAGCACTGTGGTCTTTGGCAGGATAAGCAGTTTGACTACAGAAGACGAGGGAACATGGAGATGCAGCTACATAACCTCAGTAGGAGATATATATAGTAACACTTGGAATTTGACTGTATACAGTAAGTAAAGATGGAATTGTTGTCATTCGTTTTTAACAGCTTGCGCAATGACATAAACTGTATAAATTTTAAGATCCGCAATAAATTTGAACCATGTCTGTACATATGAATCTTACGATTGATCTCCTTGTCTGAACCATATTTGTACATATGAATCTCACCATTGATCGCCTTGTCTGAACCATATCTTTACATACGAATATCATGATTGATAAGATTGGACCAGAAAATCAATGGGTGTTTTTATAGGCCAGTGCCTATATGAAGAAATGTAAAATTGAGAATAAACAAATGGCCATATTTCAGTGCTAAGGGTAAATGAGAAAATGTGATGTATCAGAGAACTCATTATGTTGTGTTTTGGAGCAAAAACAAATGCCATGTATGAATGGTGTCATGGAGTGTGTGTGTGACTTTTGGTGATGGTGGTGGAAGGAATTGCAATGAAAAAATGACAGTTGTCCACCCCCGGAATATTCCTCATATTAACATGCATTATATCTGCCTTTATGTGGGTTATTGTTTGGAATTTTATATCTGTAGTCTAAACATAGGTATATGAGAATTTGGAACATCAAGCCATGTGGTCAGTTTTTATGGCCACCATCAACTTATATGGTGGTGTTGGCTTATGGAGGACCCAATAAGGGTCATACTAAACAATGACCAGTCTGCTGTCCTCAACCAAATGCTGATCACTAAAACCCGTTGCTCAAGTCTCTTTTCTCTGACATAATCAGAGATGCTTCCAGGGTTTTATGAATCTGATGTACATGCTGGATGGACAAAAACAGACAGCATCATGGTCAACACCTCATTTCAGTGTTATTTCGAAATTAAATGTTCAAAAAGGCAGACAAACAAGCCAAATTAAATCACAGAGAATTTAAAAGTAGAGTGCACTTTTTGTTTCTTTTCTTGTCACAATTAAGCCCTGCAAGATAATGTGCTACAAAACCACATAGCCCTAGCATAAAGATTAAGTCTAATAAATAAGAATCTAAAAGTGAAATTAAATAGTAAAGACATTTATTTGATCAAATTACCTGTTTGAACAAGTAGGTTATGGCATTAATGGACTTAAAATCGTAATACAGCATTATGCAAGAGTAATTCTGGCATAATAGTCAGTAGAGTCAAGAAAGTTAAACTTTGGCAGACCTTATTTTAATGAAAAATCTTATTTTGAAGCAGAATTATCCAAAAAACAATACCGGTGAGCCATGAAAAGGGGTATCAGTACAGAACATTATTCATACATAAATAAGGCACAAATTAACCTCAGAAAAATCAACAGATTAATGCTAATACAACCAGAGGTGACATCTTTAAAAGATTTTGATTTCAGTAGCGATCTTACAGAGTGGAGAATGACATAAGAGGGATAGATATTAAAGTGTAATGTAAATATTGAAGTATGGCCATTTCCTTCTCATCCTCATTTTTTGTGGTGTCAAGGGGAGCGGGAACCACCCCTTATGATAAATACCTAGGAGCATTCTGCATAATAATTGCTGTAAATGTCCATTATTTTCATAAATTTGTAGATTTTCCAGGAAAAAAGAAACAACACTGTTTTGGATTATGTTAGAGTTCGCACAGTCATGAAAAGTCTTTAAATGTTTTTGCTTACCCGAAAGTGCTTGAATTTGAGGCCAGCTCCAAAATATTCTGTGAAGGCTCTTAAAAATTGTCATGATTACTTGAAAAGTGCCTGAATTTCAAGAAACACTTCTGATTGGTTAATGTTTCTTTGCTGCTATAATAATCACAAAAAAGCAGTGCTTTAAAAAATGTCAGAAAAGTAGCTTTTCCTGCTATTGCACTTATGTGTTGGTCCAATCACAACTTCACTGTTTGTCATCATACTATGTTTCAATGAGGGCATTGAAATCCCAGGGCAAGAGTGGGAAAGGAATGAAAAGAATTACATATCAGCAGTAGGAATGAATTTATAATATTTTCAGTGCAAACATGAAACATTCCATAACAAACTTGGCCAAATAAGACCTCAAACTTCCGAACTGATGTTACGTTGTGATGACTGTACACCAGGGCTGGCACAAGATATGTGCGAGCAGTGCAGTTGCACAGATAGCTGGTTTTAGACAGGTGGCAGTTCAAAGAAAAGGGGTGCAAAATCGCAAGGGAGTTAAAATGAAACAAATCCTTTGTTTTTTTTCTTCATGTTGGGTCGCACATTACATCATTTTCTTATGAACTTTGTTTTCAGCAATTTTTTTAATGATCTGGGAGATGCCAAATGTCTGTTTTGCACAGGACACTGATTTGCCTTGTGCCAGTCTTGTGTACACGTATTACCCTATGCATCTATGCTCCTCACCAACAATGTCAATTCAAAGGCCTAGCAGGACCAAATACATTTCAGTTCTGTTGTCAATATCAACATTCTTTCTCAGTTTAGATACAGTTAATTATAGTGCATGAAAATAACATTTTTTCCTTGAATTCCAGATTAACTAACTGCATAAACCATGAATTCTCTCATTGTTCATCAGTGGGAGATTGTAAATTATTGACAAGATAGCTATATTTCAATGCCTGTTCTGGAAAAACCATTCTGTCCCATACTAAATAATCCTTGAGATAATGGGTATGACCTGACTGTTTTAACAACAATACAAAAAATATTATAACAACATCAACAGCGGTTTTTATTGTAATTATTACACTTGACATTTTAGAATAATACATATTTTCATCCTTGAATGAATACAGAAATAATCAAACATGTCTACCATTTTAAATAGATAGAAAAGCCTTTAAATGACTTTTTGTCACTCAACAGAACAGAAAGCATCCTGGTATCAAGCACTTTCAGTTTTGTTCAAATGGACATCAGATATGGCTTCTGTTGCTAAAAATACATAAACTTGTACAAAATCCTGTCAGTATATTCTACAGAGATGCTGCTAGGCAGCAGGTAGCAAGTCTGGCAACTTTTAAAACACAGTTGGCAAAAGTGTATGCAAATTACCTATTTATATCTTATGCACAATTTTTAAAAAAATTGAAAGTTTATATTTAAAGTTATTATCTTCATGTCCAAATTTTGTAATTGATCTCAATCTATATTAAGTAAAGTTTGTGTTTGAATACTAGTATTGTGTAATTGTGATTTGCGGTACATTTGCAGAAGCTCACATGGCTTACTACAAAAATCAATGAAGTCAGACATAATAGAGACTATTTCCATAAAGTCAAGGATTAGCACAGCTACAGACTCTGGCATAACTGATGTACTGCCAGCATTAAGTCTGCTGAATGAAATATTTGTAAAATATCTGTTGAAAATAAGTGAAGTCCAACAGAAATGTAGAAAATCCTGAATGATTTTACTCCAGATAGAAACAGTAAGATCCCAGATCAACCAATAATTAATGGGACGATAAATAATGATATGCATGATATTGATAACAAATTCAGAGAGCACTTCATTATTGCAATTCTAATATATCAGATGCTAATGTAAAAATACAAACTTACAAGATTTTTTTTAAGACTAAAATCCCTTAAAATGCAGAATTTGCTATTATATTTATGCCATGTAGATGTAATTAGTGAACTGAAAAAGTTAAATTCTAAGAAATCAGCTTGCGTAGATTAGATAGATCCATTCATCCTAAACAAATGTGCTGGCATTATTGCTCCATCTCTTACTATATCATTAATCAAAGCATTACTTTGGTAGAGTGTCTGCCTCGGATGCAGAAGGTTGTGGGTTTGAACACCACTAAAGTCATACCAAAGAGTTATAAAAATGTACTAGCAGCTGCCTTGCTTGGCTCTCAGCATTAAGAGGTTAGAACTTGTGAACCCACTGATAATGCAGAGGGCAGGCATGGATCCCACACTGGGAGAACTTGTGAACACACTGATAATGCAGAGGGCAGGCATGGATCCCACACTAGGAGAACTTGTGAACCCACTGATAATGCAGAGGGCAGGCATGGATCCCACTTTTTTAAATAGAAACAAATGCCAAAAGAGATGACTTTTCGTTATTGAACATGAAGAAAATTGCAGTCACAATTGGTAGACAAAACCCAGATATAATGTTCATTTCATCATTGAAAACAGCAGTTAGTGTTCATAAATTCAAATCAGCGTTATTAAATTTTCACTAATAAGTCCTATATTTTGTTAAATTTTCTTTACAAACAAAATTCTCAGTAGACTGTTAATAACAATCTAATATAAGGTTTTGTCATTAATGCCTACTGATTGCAGCACATTAAGAAATAAATAGCAATGAAATATGTTTTGTCAAGTGAAATTTGTGTTTAGTAATATGTTGTCCTTCATTTTCAGTGTCATCATCTTAAATTTGATATATTCCCTCTTGTATTCAAATGTGAAATATGTCAGTCTGTTTTCACAGCTATTTTTGTGGTCATTTCTGTGAGGACCTAATTCACTGTTCATTGACATCCAATTTTTGGCACATTTGTTGTATTGTTACACTCAGTGGAAAGAAGGTCTGCTTTGTATTATCACATTATGTGTTTTGTATGAAACCAAATAAAGGTAATGGAATAAAAAAAAATAAAAGGAACACAATTCCTACTTAAGGCAGTCATGGTCTTGTGTTAGATCAACTCATTTGAGTTATAAATATAATTGTTAAATTAACAAGTAAACTACCTTAAATTATCCTAATTGTTTACAAATGTGATCAAAGATAGCAAGGCAAGTAAGCAAAATGCAAAGCGAAAATTTGAAAGAACTAACACTATTGTGAATTAAATCCCAAATAGTCCATAAAGTTCTATCACCAGTCCTAATGAATAAAGTTCTAATTAAATTCCAGTGGGGGGTGGCCAAGTGGTCTAAAGCTCTCACCATTACGAATCACTCCCATCTCACCTCTGTCTACATGGGTTCGAGTCTTAGGCTTGGTAATGTGTGTATGTCAAAAAACTTGCTAGTAGCTTCTCGTGGGTCGGTAGTTCTTTCCTGGTTTTTCCATGTTCTTCCTTTACCGTTGATACTGGCCGCCATTTATAGCCTATCTTGTGTTGAAAAATGGCGTTAAACACTACAACAATAACAACAAATTACAGTGGTGTTCCAAAAAAGCTTCAGTGGCCTGCGATGTGGAGATATAAGAACGGTCTTTTGATAAGTCACAATAATTTATCCAAAAACGTTTTTGTCAGAATTCATTATATTTTCAAATTAATGTTCCAGTCCAACAATATTATAAATGAGCACTTTGTATTTCCAGTGAATAATAATTTAAATAAATAATTCCGCCCAATGAAATATTGAACACAACAATAAAACTGATTCTGCTACAAGATGTTAAAGCAAAAATGAATAAAGTTTAAAGTAATTGGGATTATATTGTTATGTGTTTAGGCTCTCATAAACATTAACAAAGAAAAAGAGAAAAAAACAAGCTTTGTCAAATTTAACAGATAATTTATTTCCCTGGAAAAACAAAGTAAAAATGAGTAATAAAATGTTCTAATGAATTTGAGTTCGAGTCCCGATGAAAATCCAAAATGGAAGGCAATGATGTATACTGTAGTCAGTATAGCGCTGATGTGTGAACCACAGACGATAATATTCTGGTGTTTGAATTTCCAAATAAAATTTCAAGAAAAACCTTTGTCCAATTATTCTGTGTGGGCACTCAGATATTTCCAGGAAAAAGAATGAATGATTCCATAAAATAAAATTTCAACTCAACTGGTCACAACAAAACACCTTTCAATGTCGAAGGTAAAATGCCCAACTGAGATAATTTCTCTAAACATTGGTATAAAACCTGATTACTGTGCAAACAGATGCCCAGGTGAGGGTCAATCCTCTGGTAAAACAAGAATTTTGAGAACATCATGGAAGCTATTTACATCTAAAGTCACGTAGTCCCAGTCAGCCTCAATTTCACTATTATCAGTCACACATTAAGCATAAATTAAAAAAAGAAATTGTTTACTTGAACTGTTGCTAATTTTGAATCAAGGTCAGGAACTAGGTCAGCATTAGGTGTTTACGACAAAACAGTCAGGTCAAACTAATTTATGGAAAATATCCAATTCCAGTAAACAAAATTACATTACTTTAACATGTAATGAAATAAATAAAAAATGTAAAACTTACAGACAGACAATTAAATTAAATCAAATATAAGTTAAATCAAATGTACATAACAATATGAAAAAGTAAGACACAAAAGTAGAGCCAGTGTTTAGGTCCAAAGTTCATTTCTAGAAAATTCAAAATTTGTAAATAGATAAGATCTGTTACTAAAGTTATAATAAAGAATGTGGTAAAGATCAGGTACAACATGTTTATCCATGGGGAATACCAGTGTCCTAGACCCAGACCCAAATAAAACACGTTTTGCTTTATTGATAATGATCTTAATATTTAACCTACATGCATAAGGAAATATTACAATGTATTATTTGTTTACCAAAATAAAAGTTAATTGTCAGGTACACAATGAACTTAATTTTGGACAAAGTCAAATCCAAAATACAATTATATGTAAGATATAATTCATGGAGAAACAAAAATGAACAAATACAAATTAAATATATACAACACCAGTGAAGTCAAAATTTCTTTGATAGATACAAGTTCGTTTTGGAGAAGAGAGTTCTAGAGTTTGTTTTGAACTTAAAATTCTTTATTTGACACTGAAATTTGCTCAAAGATGAGTAGAAGTTTCACTATTAATATTGAGTTCTGAAATAGATCCTGTGTCAGTACACCATTTAGTGTCTAGGTCATACCTATGTTCTCCAAGCCTGCAGATGAGGCACCGTGCTTCAGTGAACAATGAAACCTTTCAAGTGGATTTGAAGGAAATGTTCAGATATTTTCAGGAGTCATAATCATGAATTGCTGAACTAAAATAGATTCATATGTCTTAGAATTCACTTAATATTCTGTGAAATAAGTCATGAAGTCTATTGGATGGCATTATACATTGCATTATTTGCAATTTACCATTCACAGAAGCCTGTCGTGTGCTACTTGAAAAACTCAATAAGGACAATAATGCACAGTTGGTTCTGCATGAAACCGTCTGTCAGACATCTAATATGGAATCCATGATGACCATCTTGAAAATCTTTTTATTGCTACACCTAAGTTGATGATCATATTGACATAGGGGTTTCACTAAAATATCACTAAAATGCTCATTATCTAGATCATCACATGTCTGCCATGGCACCACTCTTCAGAATCTTACCAACACTTTTCCTGAATGGATAAACAATGTTTTCTCTTAGAGACTTTATCCTAATCCTAAATGAAAATTGTGCCTCACAGGCATTCAGAATGACCACCCTGGTGGCCATATTGATAATGATGTTGATGCTACCTCATAGCAGATTGTCAAGGCACTTGATTTGTTGGAGTTTATAAAAACACTATCAGATATGGTTTTAATACTTGGTAATGTAAGGAATAAAAGGAATGAAGGAAAAGTCTTATCTAGGATTCTTCTACAATTTTCAGCATTTAGAGCATTGGTCATAGAGGGGACTTTTGCTCATGTATGCATGCATGTGTATGACAAGGAGTAGAAAGAGAAAGACTTAAATGACACAGAATCTTTAAAGACAAATTCACTAGCAGCTTTGATATATTAAATGGTTAGGTTAGGCTGCAATCACAAAATACATGAATATAAATATTTGTGTACTATATTGCCGTATCAAATTAACAAATCTTCTTAGTTAATGAAAAGATTTTTTGTTTGAATATAAGCAGATTGATAGTAAATACTGAGGTTGAAATGGATGATTCAGCAAAGGATTAGTTTTTATTAGAACAAACAAGTTTTCAAATATAGTTGTTCAGTTCATGATCATGGGGGAGAGAGAGGGAAACATCACACTGGCAGTAACTATATATTAGACTGTTGAGACACCAGAATAGATTTTGCACCAATTCTGTTCTTTGAACAATTATTGTCAAATTTTGTGCTTATATGTGTATGTGATTGCTGCCTTTGTATGTATGAGAGAGAAATTTGTACTTACTATCTTGCAGAATCTTTGTCTTTGAAATGGTAGTTTTACAAGTTGCATATTACCATAACAATTAATGTACCATAGTGATCTCCACCCTCCAATTATCTTTTCAGTGTTAGGTGTCCACATGATTAAAGCATGTAGTCTGAACTGCCATGTGAAAATTCCACATTTTTATCATTCTCCATTTTGATTTGGAGGGAATTATATAGTGTTATTTAATTTCATGATCGTTTTTTGTGTGCACATTAAATCAAAATAACCTCGTCAATTCTCTACCAACATCATTTGTGTATGTGTGGTTTAACAATTTCTATCAGTATGCATTGCTCTGTTTGTCTGTCTGTCTGTCTCTTTCTCTGGCTGTCTGATTTACAGTGTATATACATGTATGTGTGAAATTGTCATTTTATATCATGATGACATTAAATAAATCTCTCTTATCTTTTCTTTTATGTATATTGACCAATCACAATGTTATTTTACGTTTTTGATCATAAGTCAAAAACAGTTTATTGAATGGTCTGTCACCTGTTGCCCATCCTGTGATGTTTGACCATCTGTTTGCACAAATTTGTTACAATTGCTACTCCTCCTAAACTAAATGAAATGAAAATGTTGTTTCTCAGACATCCACCAAGGCTACAACAGTGGCCAGCTTGAAAATCTAGTCACTACACATTCTGCATGGATAGTCATATCAACATGGAATTTTCTCTTAAGTAAATGTTACATGGTTCTAAATGAAAATGGCACTGATCTAACATCCTTTATGGTCACCACAGTAGCATAGTGAAATCTTGTTATCACTACTTCTACTGACATGGGGTTTTCACTTAAAGACTTCTTATTAGGTCTATATGGTCCTAATTGAAAATGGTTGTACTCAGACAGTCAATGTTGAAAATATTGTCATTGCTACTGCTCTTGAGTCGAAAGTTCATATCACTATGGGGTTTTCAATGGAACACTTATGGTGACTAGTTGGTGATAAAAAAACATTCTGCTAATCTGATATCCAATATGGTTGCCACAGCAGCCATCTTGAAAAACGTGTCACAACTCCTAGATGGACAGCTATATTTTCAACTGGTTTTCTCCAGAAGATTTAATGCCTCGTTGGTACTAATTGAAAATGGTGATGCCATGTTTGGCCACCATGACCTGTAATGTTTGTATTAATTATTATATTCATTCATGCCAATCTGCCATCAAGTATGACAGCCATTACAAAATATTGGAGGAAAAATAACTTCTCAAAAACCACTGAACATAATTTTTCAGAAGAGGACAGAAATCATCCTGACAAAAAATCATGTTGATTGACCATGAAATATGGCTACAGTTGCCAACAGCAGTAAAACCTTCAAATCACTTGTTCTAAATTACTGTTGGAGAGAATTAGACAGAAAGTATTCTGGCATGATAGCATTTCAAATTTGCACAGATGATACCAATATGTTATCATTGATTGCTAGGAAATGTCAGCATGAATTAACTAACCGAGATTTTTTAAACGACTGTAAATGCATTTAATTATTAGGCTGTTTAGAGCTAGGGTAGTAATCTCAGGTCTACTTGCACTTCATTCATATTTTACAGCTATTCCACCAGGACTGTTCATAACCCAGGATCCAAACCAGAATGTGGACCTCAGTGTACAGTCAGTTGTATTGCAGTGTAAAACTACTGGTTGTACGTACCCAATGCCTACAGTATCGTGGATTTTTCAGGTATGTCACTACATAAATTATAGAGTGTAATATATGAAATGCTATAAAATAATGTGTATACATACAAGCCATTTCCAAAGATACAGAAAAGCAGCTGATTTATTGTAAACAATTTATTACATAGCCAATTTTTGTCTATGGCTGTAGATTATATCTTATGATAATTATTACTTGTAGGTAAACATGTTTACTTGAATTGGAGTTCAGGACATTTGGTTACCCCTCGAAAATTCCTGTTATTTGTCATGTTCTTTACTAAAATGTTAGAAAAAGGATGTGGCCTTGATTAGTTTTTGACCCTCATCCTGATCCTCATATTGTGTCATAGGTTTTTTTATATTAAGGTTATTTACATCAGAATTATTTATCCTATGTTAACTTCTGTAATGGAATCAGTATTTTAGTCGCATTTCAGTTAATGTTTGAAAGGATTTATTTAATTAAATTATTAATTGGACACAGGATGAGAAAGAGGAGACAAATGCAAATACAAACAGAAAATGAAGAAATGGAAATATATATATGGAGAGAGAAGAAAGAGGACCTTCTCTGCCGCTCCTCCCCCCAAGGTTTAGACTCTTTTCAGAAGGCTTATTCCATCTGTGGCTACTCAGGATTAAGAGACTATCAACACGGGTCTCCTGCATCTGTTCCTATCTGCCCCATGGCCCATCAGTCTTATTCTTTAAAGCTGCATATCCCCGCTCAAAGCAACAACTGTTTCAGAACTCCACCTTGGCAAGCGGGCCCTAGGAGGAGGTGCTGCAAAGGCTCAGCCAATAAATTAGCAGGCTCTTTTCTCTTTTGTTGTTGTTGTAGGGTTTAACGCCATTTTCAGCACAAGATAGGCTATACATGGCGGCCAGTATTAATGGTGGAGGAAGAACCTGGGAAAATCCCAGAAAGAACCACCGACCCATGAGAAGCTACTGACAAGCTTTCTCACATACCCACATTGGCCGAATCCTAGACTCGAACTCACACAGACAGAGGTGAGATGGCAGTGATCCGTAACGGAGAACGCTTTAGAAGGAGGTGCAGCAAAGGCTCGGGCAATTAATTAGCAGGCTCTTTCCTCTTTTGTAAGTACAAGTATTGATGGCCCTTGGGACTCGCTCCTTCTCTCTGCAGAACATATGTCCCCTTTGATTCCCATTATTGCCAGACAATAAGTCTTTTAATAGAGACATGGTCTGGTACAGTGGTCAATATGAGATCTCCCTCCAATTAAATCTGGTGCACTTAAAGAGGTTCACTACCTTTTTTCAGAAGGTTGCAGTTGAGAGGGTGCTAAAAAATAAATCACTGGCCTAATTATTTTATTCACCTTTCTTCCATAAAGATTTTTGCTTGAGAAACCATTCAAGATGGAGACCACAGCCTCAATCAGGAATGCCATGAGACTTGTTGGTTGGGCTTTTTCCATTGATCTTGGTTTGACTCTCGACAGATCACTTACATTCTACAACCACCTGAAGAAAACTGTGCAAAACTGAGCACTCAAAACAACCTACTCCACAAACTGGCTGGCTCAACCTAGTGTGCTCATGTGCTCAGACACTCAAGACATCAGCATTAGCCATCTATTATCCAACAGCTGAATATTGTGATCCTGTCTGGGCTCCCATACCAAGCTAACTGACATCCAGCTCAACACAACAATGCACATAATCACTGGAACACTTTGTTCTACTTCTTTACCATGGCTGCCGGTACCAATCAACATTCCTCCTCCATATCTCAGTCACCAGGAAGCAACCAAAAGACTTCTGGCTAAAATCTATGCCAGTGAGAAACTTCCACTGTACATCAACATGACTTTTTATCCAGCTGTCCACCTGGCTTTGAGACATCCAATCTGGTTAGGTCCATTGCCAGAGGATATGACAGCTATTTCGGCATGGAGTGATGAGTGGTCTTCAACAGACATTGTAAACCACTCCCTCTGTTCTACTGGCTTTAACCTTCCAGGACATATGTGGACCATGCTGAAGCATTTCTACACAGGACTGGATCATTGTGTAGTCAACCTTATCTGATGGGGGCCCAGCCACTGACTCTTCCCATAGCTGTGGAGGTCTATAGACCATGTCACACATTATAAAAAAGTGTCCACTGACAATGTTTCCCGGTGGACTGCAGGCTCTGCCCTGATACTGTTAAATGGCTGGGCATACACTGCACACAATGGATAATAATGATAATTGATCTTTAGGATGTGTCTCATTTAATAACCTAAGTTCAGTATTCATGTGAAATCCAATATATTCTTCATGATCTGTTCAGACTTGTCTCCATGGAAAGCATTTCCTTAAGTAGGTAACCAGCTATACAGCTTTACTGAAAATTACCTTTTTACTTTGCAGCATTCGTTTCTGGCATATTAAATTTACTTAGTATTATCTTGTGTGTTTTATGTCCATGAAAGCTTTCTTGACCTGATGTAGCTATACTTTTGTGGCTGAGAAAAAGTAGTCCTGTAACTTCTGGTGTGTTCATAATGAAAAAGAAAATAAGTTTTTAAATGTTTGGGGACTGAATAATTAACTTCCCTTTCAAAACAATATTTTGATTGATTTATCGTGTATCATATAAAATGTTTGAAGCATGTGTACCTACATTCTCAAACTGTTTGAGTACAGATTGTGACTCAGTTGAAGTTGACAGATTTGAGCATAATGTATGGGTTTTTTGAGAAACAATAAAGCTGATCAAGTTTGTAACTTCTTTCTGACTTTGAATAACTTTATTATTAACATGGATATACTTCAAGCATCATTTCAGACATTTAGACTTTGAGCCTGACATTGGCTCTCATCCATAAAAAGTATCAAAGCTAAGGAGTATGAATTTTAAGTGACATTAAAATAATAATGCCTTTGACTTCATCTATTCTTAACATATACTGGAGCATTCTGTAATATGTATGTTGTATGATGTATAATGTAGCATGCTATAAGATGCATAAAGTTACTGTAGCATGCTGTAACATGTATAGTGTAGCATGCTGTAACATGTATAGTGTAGCATTTTGTAACATATATACTGTAGCATACTGTAACATGTATATTGTAGCATGCTGTAACATGTACTGTAGGATGCTGTCACATGTATACATGAATATGCTGTAAAATGTACACTCTAGCATGTTGTAGCATGTATATTGTAGCATGTATATTGTAGGATGTATATTGTAGCATGTATGTTGTAGCATGTATATTGTTGCATGTATATTGTAGCACATTGTAGCATGTATATTGTTTCATGCTGTAACATGTATATTTTTGCATGATGTTACATGCATACTGTAGCATTCTATAAGCACATACTGTAGGTTGCTGTAACATGTATACTGGATCATGCTTTGGTGTTGTTGTTGTTATAGGATTTAATGCCATTTTTTAGCACAAGATAGGCTATAAATGGTGGCCAGTATAAATGGTGGAGAAAGAACCTGGGAAAACCCCAGAAAGAACCACCAACCCATGAGAAGCTACTGGCAAGCTTTCTCATGTATCCGCCTGGAGCATGCTGTAACATTTATATTGTAGCATGCTGTAACATATACATATATACTGTAACGATTATAATAATATGTTTGTATTGTAATAATGTACACAAATAAATAAGTTTGAACTGAGTGCATTGTCTTATGAAATATTTCAGGATAAAACAAGTTCATCTGAGAGTGTCTATGTAAGAAATAGCCCAACAGGAATACAAGAAATGTGTGTCACACAGGAAAAGATTTATACAAGCACCTTGAACCTCCCACTGTACACCACATTGAATGACAACACTGACAAGACTGTCACCTTCTCTTGTAGGATTGAATATCCTGATTCCTCTAGAAACATAAATGCGTATGCTTCAAATACAGTCAGATTTGCTGGTAAGATTATACATGTCAGATTTGCTTGTAAGATTATACGTGTCAGGTTTACTGGTAAGATTCTACTTGTCAGATTTGCTGGTAAGATTATATATGTCAGATTTGCTGGTAAGATTATATATGTCAGATTTGCTTGTAAGATTATACGTGTCAGGTTTACTGGTAAGATTCTACTTGTCAGATTTGCTGGTAAGATTATATATGTCAGATTTGCTGGTAAGATTATACATGTCAGATTTGCTTGTAAGATTATACATGTCAGGTTTACTGGTAAGATTCTACTTGTTAGATTTGCTGGTAAGATTGTACATGTCAGATTTACTAGTAAAACTATACATGTCAAATGTTCTGGTGAGATTATGCATATAACCATAAATGTCGACTAAAGTTCTAAATTATTGTGAAGCTTGTAACAGTTCAAAAAGTTACAAGTTGTAGCTGCAACCCATTTGGCCTGAACATGAGATGTTGAATTTCAGTAATTTGTACAGCAGCTTAAAACAGCTGTGGATGGCTCTCCCTTGATATCATGACCTAATTCCCTGGTCCTTTAATTTATTTGATAATCAGTATGATTGATTCTTATTGCCCTATTGTCATTTTCATCTTATATTGAAAGTATGTCTGGCTGCAGAAAAGATCTATCAAAAGCTATTTATATTCAAAATACACCAAACTGATGTATCACTGTTTATTTTCAAGTTGCATTAAGTTCTAAAGTGTTCATTTTTATGTCTAACACGTTAATTTGGGCTGAAATCCTTAATAGTTTTCTTGTTGGAAAAATCAGATCCAGTTTCTTCAAAGTAATCAAAAGTAATTTCTAAATCATTAGCTTTCCAGTTTTGAAGTGATTGAGATATTCACTCCAAATCATTCTTATCAAGCATGTTGGAATATGTACCTTTGACTACCAGCAACTAGCAGGTCAGTAATGCATAATAATTTAAAAACATTGATAGTAAGAGTTCACAGTCTGAATTGCAGTTGCACTGACTAAAAGAATTGTTGGTAGTTCCCAGTCTGAATTGCAATGACACTGACTACAAGCATTGTTTGTAAGAGTTCCCAGTCTGAATTACAATGACACTGACTACAGGCATTGTTTGTAAGAGTTTCCAGTCTGAATTGCAGTGGCATTGACTACAAGTGTTGTTGGTAAGAGTTCCAAGTCTGAGTCACAGTGGCACAGTCTACAAGCTTTGTTGGTAAGAGTTTCCAGTCTGAATTGTAATGGCACTGACTAAACACATTGTTGGTAAGAGTTCCCAGACTGAATTGCAGTGACTTTGACTTCAGGCATTGTTGGTAAGCATTCCCAGTTTGAATTACAGTGGCACTGACTTAAAACATTGTTGGTACAAGTTCCCAGTCTGAATTGCAGGCTTTGTTGGTAATAGTTCCAAGTCTGAATTGCAGTGGCACTGTCTACAGGCATTGTTGGTAAGGGTTCCCAGTCTGCATTGCAGTGACATTGACTACAGGCATTGTTTGTAAGCATTCCCAGTCTGAATTGCATTGTCAATGACTACAGGCATTGTTATTAATAGTTCCAAGTCCGAATTGCAGTTGCACTATCTACAGGCATTGTAGTAAGAGTTCCAGGTCTAAATCACAGTGGCACCGGCTACAAGCATTGTTAGTAAGAGTTCCCAGTCCTAATTGCAATGTCACTGACTATACACATTGTTGATAAGAGTTCCTAGAATGAATTACAGTGGCATTGACTACAAGCAGTGTTGGTAAGAGTTCCTAATCTGAATTGCACTGACATTGACTAGAGGCATTGTTATTAATAGTTCCAAGTCTGAACTGCAGTGGCACTGTCTACAGGCATTGTTGTTAAGGGTTCCCAGTCTGCATTGCACAGACATTGACTACAGGCATTATTTGTAAGCATTCCCAGTCTGAATTGCATTGTCAATGACTACAGGCATTGTTGGTATGAGTTCCAAGTCCAAACTGCAGTGGCACTGTCTACAGACATTGTTGGGAAGAGTTCCCAGTCTGAATTGCAGTGGCACTGTCTACTGGCACTGTTTGTAAGAGTGCACAGTATTAGTAAACCTTGCAACCTTATTAATCAAGCCAGTTCACAATGAATTGATAATTGCAGCTCACGTGACAGTGAGTGAAAGATCAGACCTAAGTATCAGTGGTTTTGAGACAGCTGGATTTGTTTAATTCAGCAATTTTGGGATTATTTATCTGAGAAGAATTTGTGAGTACCATGAGACTTGATTGACACAACATTGATACAGTGGCTTTGTCCAAAAATCTGTGAAGTGTGAGGTTTAATACTCTGCTGTAATTAGTGTATATACATAGTGTTTCATTAATAATAGTGTTTCAAAAAAATAGTTATAGTATTTTACAGGATTGTTGTTCTTTTGGATTAAAAATGCATGGATCAGATGAAATGTGCTTTTAGAAGGATTTAAATGTTTCAACAATAGTTGTACACAAATGAACGATCGATTTGAATAAGTATTCAATTTAATTTTCATATACTGTTATTTTGTATTTTGTATTTTTTCATTTTCAGTATTACTATTGTTTGAATAGCTTTTTCTCTATTTTCTCCCTCTCCTTACTTGCCTCACATGTCGATTTAAGGCAGTGAGTGTAAAATTACAGTTATCGGATACTTTATCGAATGTGTGCATTGAAACAATATAAAACGATTTATAATTCTTGTTTCAAAAGGTTAAAATAAAAAAATAAAACACATGTAAAAACTAATATTTAATTACCAGATTACAATATTTACCTTGTTTTATCAAATACACTAAGAAAACGGGGTGTTGGTGTCATCGTCCTACTTGGTTCATTTTTCATTGGGGATTTAAATTTTTTATTTGGGGCAACAACGAAAGCCATAAAAATTGGTCCCCCACAAAGATTGATGATACTACAGGACAGCCTTATTCAGGATGTGAAGGCATTTACTCATGACAGCCTTACTAAGGACATGAAGGCATTTAATCATGACAGCCTTACTAAGGACATGAAGGCATTTAATCATGACAGCCTTACTAAGGACGTGAAGGCATTTAATCATGACAGCCTTACTAAGGACATGAAGGCATTTAATCATGGCAGCCTTACTAAGGACATGAAGGCATTTAATCATGACAGTCTTACTTAGGTCACAAAGGCATTTAATCATGACAGTCTTACTAAGGATATGATATGGACAGGAATGTCCTTAACACTTTGCTTGAAAATTGCAGTTTTGACATTTATTTTACTCATCGGTTATAAATATGGTGAGTCTCTGTTTTGCAATGATATTGATCTGCCATCAGATATGGCTGTCATCACATTGACAAAAATAAAAATAGACTTTTGAAACAACTTAATTTTTAATAGAAATAATAAACATTGGACAGAAGTCATCCAAATGAGATGAAGCATTATAGCTGCCATTGAACAGGGTCTTCAAAATAGAATAAAATTTGTCTTGAAAGTCAGCTGGTATGAGAGACCATCTGTCTTGAAAACCATGACTTTTTGGTAGAAGAAGTGGTCTTTCATAGCACATAATATGCTCATCATTGGTCCAAGATTACTAGGATGGCTGCTTTGTTGCATATGGCTGTAAGGATGTTGCTAACATTGGGCACTTGTTTTGATGCAAAGATTGATGACTAATAATGTCAGGTTGATGGTCAAAACACTACCTAGGCAAAGCTTCTTACTGTAGTTACAGTTGTGTATTTGACATGCCTTTTTCAGTGAGAGTTACAGAAGCAGTCTTACAACAGAATAACCAGAACATCACAGAAACATTGACTGTGAGCTCAGCAGAACCAGTGACCTTGACCTGTGTGACAGGAACCAGTAGACCTGCCCCCTCTATAGACTGGTATATAGGATCTCAAAAGAGAGGCAGTGGACCAAGTTTGACCATAACCTTTAGTAACATAGACCACAATGGGACTATCTACTGCCAGGCATATAACACTGACCCTAGTAGACTGGTTTCTTCTGCTAAACCAAGACTCTTTGTGCAAGGTAAAGCAAATACGTATATCTTGTTATTTTTCATGGTTACTGAATTCATGTATTGGTATAAACTTTCTATGCTTAATTGAATATAAGTAAAGATTCTTATGGACAGAAACATATTATTTTAAAAGATAAATAAAATTCATATTTTAATATCAGTAATACAAAACCCATTTGATTTGAATGGGTAGCTCTTCAATTTGCTTGAGTTCAGTGCAGGTTTTTTTGTTGTTGTTGTCCAATACAGGATTCAGGACATGTGCATGTGATGGCATTTTAGGTATATAATAATGGAAAGATAGCATTATACATTGTACAGTATCAGGTGCAGATTTTGCTGACTTTATATCTGTTCTGTTAAATGATGAGAAAAGTAAAGATAGGTAGTGGCTTTTGTAAAGACCCCAAAATATCTTGTTTAGAATTTCAATAGTTTTAGCTCTAATGGTCATAAACCAGGAGAGCATATGGTATGATGTATTGTTGATGATGTATCATCTGTTGTCCCTCCATCTGTTGGCACAAGTTTGTTATTGCTACACCTTCTAACTGCTAAAGAGACATTCATTCTATAGTCTAGTTTACCCTAATGAAAATGGTGCCACTCAGACTTCCATTTAATTTCTGATTGCTTCTAAGTGAAAATGATGCTGATCAGATGTCTAATGTGGCCACCACAGCAGTCATGTTGAAAGTCTTGTTATTGCATTTCATGAATGGAAAGTCATATTGACATGTGAATTTCACTGAAAGACATGCTGATTTGATGTCTAATATGGCCACCACAGCAGACATGTTGAAAGTCTTGTTATTGCATTTCATGAATGGAAATCATATTGACATGTGAATTCCACTGAAAGACATGCTGATTTGATGTCAAATATGGCCACCACAGCATGAAAATCATTTATTCCACCTCCTGAAAGAATGGTCTTATCAGCTTGGGGTTTTCACTGATAGAGTTCTAATGATGTCTAGTTAGTCTCAGATGGAAATAGTATCAATCTGATATCCAATATGGCCAACGTGGAAGTCATCTAAAAAAATTACTCCTCCAAATGGAGAGTCATATCAGCATGAGATTACCACCAGAAGACTTCATATGTCTTCTTATGTCTTCTTGGTCCTAAATGAAAATAGTTCCAGTCTCACATTATACATGTTCAACAAAGAAGCTAATTTGAAAATCTTGTTATTGCTGACAAAATATAAAAAATGGCTTCAGCACTTGGCAGTTTTAAGGACAAAATGGTCACATATCAGATTCCTGTAAATTCTTTTCAGTCAATGGAGTGTAAGTCCTTTTTGCATATGTTAAGTGACTCTGGTTTTGTATATTTCTTTTGGGGTGGGGTGGTAAAACTGCTATGTTACTGTATTATTTCCATAAAATTTGTTTGGCACACTGCTAAAAAAATAAAAAAATCCTTTCAACATTTCAAAAACCTCTGAACATAAATTTTGATGGATAGCTTCCAGGCATGATAGGTTTTAAACTTGTACAATTGTTGCAAATCTTGTCATCAGAGATGGCCACTAGCACTAATGGAAAAATCTTTAACCAGTGTATACACAAATTAATTTTTCTTCCAAATGTGGCAAAAAGCATTCTGGTAGAAAGTGATTTTATGCTGGTACAAATGATGCAAAGGTTCCACGAGAAATAAACAAAACGTTTAAAATTCAATTGTCAATCATCTGATGTCCATCTGTTTCCACAATCCTGTTCCTGATCCTACTAATCTATTGTAAAGGCTTTTTTAAAATTCCATTGTCCATCATCTGATGTCCATCTGTTTCCACAAGCTTGTTCCTGATCTTACAAATTTATTGTAAAGGCTTTTTTCAAAGTCTGTTGTCCATCATCTGATGTCCATCTGTTTCCACAATCTTGTTCCTGATCCTACTAATCTATTGTAAAGGCTTTTTTAAAAGTCTGTTGTCCATCATCTGATGTCCATCTGTTTCCACAAGCTTGTTCCTGATTCTACTAATCTATTGTAAAGGCTTTTTTAAAAGTCTGTTGTCCATCATCTGATGTCCATCTGTTTCCACAATCTTGTTCCTGATCCTACTAATCTATTGTAAAGGCTTTTTTAAAAGTCTGTTGTCCAACATCTGATGCCCATCTGTTTCCACAAACTTGTTCCTGATCCTACTAATCTATTGTAAAGGCTTTTTTAAAAGTCTGTTGTCCATCATCTGATGTCCATCTGTTTCCACAATCTTGTTCCTGATCCTACTAATCTATTGTAAAGGTTTTTTTAAAAGTCTGTTGTCCAACATCTGATGCCCATCTGTTTCCACAAACTTGTTCCTGATCCTACTAATCTATTGTAAAGGCTTTTTTAAAAGTCTGTTGTCCATCATCTGATGTCCATCTGTTTCCACAAGCTTGTTTTTCCTGATCCTACTAATCTATTGTAAAGGCTTTTTTAAAGTCTGTTGTCCATCATCTGATGTCCATCTGTTTCCACAATCTTGTTCCTGATCCTACTAATCTATTGTAAAGGCTTTTTTAAAAGTCTGTTGTCCATCATCTGATGTCCATCTGTTTCCACAATCTTGTTCCTGATCCTACTAATCTATTGTAAAGGCTTTTTTAAAAGTCTGTTGTCCATCATCTGATGTCCATCTGTTTCCACAAGCTTGTTGTTCCTGATCCTAATATATTGTAAAGGCTTTTTTAAAAGTCTGTTTGGTCCTACATGAATATAATGCTGCTTGGACATCCAGTATGGCTGCCATTGTGGCCATCTTGTTATCATTACTTCACTTAAACATTGTGATGTTGATTTGCACTAAAAGACTTCTTATATATGTTGTTGTTACTGAATTAAAATTGTGCTGATAATACCTCCAACACTGGCTGCCATGGTGGTCATTTTGAAAATCTTTTTATAATTACTTCTTCTAAATTGATGATCATATACACTTGGGGTTTTCACTTAATAATTTTATTGATATCAAGTTGGTCCAAAGTAAAGCCTGTGCTAATCAAACATGCACTTCTTATCCATGCTCTTCTCTTATTAATAGTGTCATTGATATGGGGGTTTTACATGAACACTTCCTACAGTATTTAATTGGTTTTAATTGAAATTGGTACAGACTTGACTAACATAATATTCACACTTTTCTGTAGGACTTATGCAAAGCTGTCTTAGTTAGTTTGATTCAGGGTAACGTTTATTGCTTGCATTTTGTACTTCATTGAGCGTCTGAAAACTGACCTGTTACTAGTGAACTTTGACTAAACTATGGTTTTAGTTACATTCTAACTGTGTTTGCACTTGGCTGTTAGGCTGATGTCAGACAGGTAATTGATATTAGACTCACTTGGGCCTCTTGTTGTTCAGATGGTAATGATCATATTTCAGATCCAAGCGAAGATTAGTTAAAGTAAAGAAACCTTCAAGGAACTGTTTTTATAACATATGCACAGATTTTGAAGAAATATTTATGGCACCCAACAAATCCAGATATTTTGGACTACTGAATTTTTCTATAATGTTCTTTTCCACTAGTGCCTATTGCTTGCAGTGGTCATTCTCTCTTAAAATATAAGCATACAACAATTATGAGTTGAAAATTTCAGACTGAAGATTTAATTGTTAATCTGATCTTGGTGATACAGTAAAACCTGTCATGAGAGACCTCTGCTATGAGCGACCAGCTGTCATTTCCAACCACAATCGTAACGCACGGATCGATTTTACTATATAAACGCTCTGTTATGAACGAACACCTGCTGAACGCGACAAGCAACCACGATTTCTTGGCAAAATATTCATTTTGACACTGCTATGAACGACCGCATTGCCAAACAAACAAAACAGATTGGCACCACTGACCTTAACTTAATCCTTTGTAAACACTAGAGCTCAGGATAAATGTAGTATGCAAACAAAGTGCACATTAAATAACACTATAGTTGAACAACCATATATTGAGATAAACACCTCTAATCATTTAATCCTTTGTAACAAAGACTGCATAAATAGTAAAGATTGTTCTAATAAAGTATTTTTAAAGAATTTGTCTTGCTACAGTACCAGTTTTGTGAAATTTACAACTCCAGCGTACAGTGTCATTTGTAAACTACAGTAAACCAGACTAAAGTACATGTCACTAACCACCATTGTAGTGCCGAAGTCATGTGAATAGCCAGTAAGAGTAACATCAAAGGGAGTAATGATGGATATATGCAGTCAATTTAGAGGTTTGTATTTTTTCTTTATCTTTATAAAAACTCACAAAACGCCGGTAGTCCTTATGTCCCAGTGAGAAATCGTTTGTAAGGGCTTCAGTGTAGGTTTGAGTACATCATTTGTCTTTCCAGTTAATCCATAATGCCTGGAGGGTGAATGAGCTCTTTGTCATTAATACTAGTAAGTGAGAATCATTTCCAGATTTGTTTAAAATTATTTTTTAATTCTTTTGTTAGTGTTTCACCAAGCCAACATCTGTTTACCTGGGTGCAGATGGTCGCAACCTTTGTTTATCGAGCTATAACGCTGTTGATTTAAACTTCATCTCAGAATAAATGTATTGTTTCTTGATGAGTTAATTATGTCTTTTGGTTTCATTCATTGGTACATAATATATATTTATTCCTTATTTCCCCAAAACCTGATCAAAACCGAAAGTCCTTATAACATCAACACTGATAACAATGGCACAACCTCCACTGAAAAATAGAAAAATTTTAACACTGGAAGAAAGGATTAATGTCATTGAAAGAAATGAAAAAGGGGAGACCGCTCGCAAAATAGCAGTCAGCTTAAGCGGTCAGTATTAAGGGTGGAGGAAGAACCCAGGAAAGAACCACCGACCCACATTTAAAAGAGATTAAAGAATATGCTTTACATGTCAACAAAGAAGTATAATGGATTTCTTAAAAAACAAGTGAATAAGTGTATAGAATAAGATATATACATCATATCTAAATGTTCATTTTGTGTACATATTAATGTTATGCTGAAATATAAATTTTATTCTCGTTGTTTGATAGATTTATATCTTTATTACATAAAGATATTTTGAGAGGAATGCATGCAATATTTAACAAGATTTATGAATAAAGGATATGACATATGTACAGTGAGTATGGGTATTATATTTCAACAATGCTAACTAATGACCCTGAAAACCAGTCCCACACACCTCTTATGAGAGACCACCTGTCTTGAGAGACCGCTTTTGGTTGGCAGAAGGGGGGGTCTCTCATAACAGGTTTTACTGTAATGTAAGGATGGATATTTGATTGTCAGTCTGATCTTAGTGGTAATGTCAGGCTGGAGATTTAATTGTCAGTCTGATCTTAGTGGTAATGTAAGGCTGGATATTTGATTGTCAGTCTGATATTGGTGGTATCGTCAGGCTGGAGATTTAATTGTTAATCTGTTCTTAGTGGTAAGCAGGACATAATAACCACTTTTTCAGCAGTGGCTAAATTGTTGTAGTCTACAGTTTGCTATGGTTTTTGTTAAAGGTTTTCAGTGGTGCTTTTATTTTGGGATTGTTATTGTAATTACAGTTGTTTATTTGATGTGCTTTTTCAGTGAGAGTTACAGAAGTAGTGTTACAACAGAATAACCAGAACATAACAGAAATATTGACTGTGACCTCAGCAGAACCAGCAACCTTGACCTGTGTTACAGGAATCAGTAGACCAGCCCCCACCATAGAATGGTATATAGGATCTCAAAAGAGAGGCAGTGGACCCAGTCTGATCATTACCTTTAGTATTACTGACCACAATGTGACAGTCTACTGTCAGGCTTACAATACTGACCCTAGTAAACCAGTTTCTTCTCCTAAACCAAGACTCTTTGTGCGAGGTAAAGCAAATACGTATATCTTGTTATTTTTCATGGTTACTGAATTCATGTATTGGTGTAAACTTTTTATGCTTAATTGAGTATAAGGATTCTTATAGTCTTGAACATAATATTTAATGTGATGGTTCTATGTGAAGAAAAAAAACACAGTAAACATCTCTTTTGAAAAGCTCTTCTAGCTGCTATAATTATTCAGAAATAATGATTACAAAAGTTCTATTTTATAACACACAAGTACAGGGAAACTTTGATAACTCAGATTGGTTGGAATGATTTAATGAACAAATAAAGGTGGTTATTGAAAATATGATGCATGATTTTCAAAAAGTTTAGTTTTCAGAAATTAGCATGAATCCCACAAAACTGCCATTCTTTTGCTTATTGGTACCATAAAACATGAAGATTGATCCCCCTTTATAAAGCTGTTTTTGGACCCACAGTGCACCTTGCTAAACACTATAAGCTATACACATTGAACCTGAAGCTGTCAAAATTTCAGAAAACTTCTACTGGGTACCGGTAGATTCTAATTACAATTTACCCGGCTATCTGATCAAAGGGAAACTGTATTAAAAATATACAAACTTGAAGTTAAGTCAACATTTTTTTAATTCACTGTATCCAGTGAATATCACTACCTAATGTCATCTGGTACAAAGTCCAAGAAATCATCCTAATTTTCTGATAAAGTTCTGAATTCCTCCATTGTCTTGTAGTAAATTGTCATGGTCAGTCATCATAAATATCATCTGACTCCTTTTCCTTGGCCTCACTATCATATGTGGAAATCTATTCAAGGTTGCAAATGAACATGTGTCAATTGTGTGCCAAGGCAAACAAACCACCCTCTGTTACATGCCACAACTTGAAGAATTGTCATCTGAGAAAACAACGATCAAGGTGACTTATTTACTGGAAGAGGTAGCTTGGCACTGTTGGAAAATAAGCTGTGGGATTATGGTCAATTATTTGCAGGAAGAGGTAGACCTCTGCTTGGCAGTGTGGGAAAACAAGTTGTGGGATTAAGGTCAATTATTTAATGGCAGACGTAGACATCAGCTTGGCAAGGGTATTATCAAAGGGTGGATGCCCAAGTACCTGGATACCAGTTGGCATCTTTAATTCGTCTCCCTTTGTCAAGACATTATAGGAGCCACAATACAAAATGCTAAACACTATCAACTATAAACATTGATCTCACTTTATCAAGTCATTATAGGAGCCATAAAGTGCCATGCATTAAATGATGAGACCTGATTATACCAAGGCGTGTTATATCAGTGTTGTGTTTTACTGTAGTAGAAGCAAATTATACAGATTATCCATTCATGCAGTCTCATTATACCACTCTTGTCCACTCATACGTTCTCATCATACCACTCTTGTCCACTCGTACAGTCTCATCATACCACTCTTGTCCACTCATACAGTCTCATCATGACAGTATTGTCCACTCATACATTCTCATGATACCACTCTTGTCTACTCATAGTCTCATCATACCACTCTTGTCCACTCATACATTCTCATGATACCACTTTTGTCCACTCATACAGTCTCATCATGACAGTATTGTCCACTCATACATTCTCATGATACCACTCTTGTCTACTCATAGTCTCATCATACCACTCTTGTCCACTCATACATTCTCATGATACCACTATTGCCCACTCATACAGTCTCATCATACCACTCTTGTCCACTCATACATTCTCATGATACCACTATTGCCCACTCATACAGTCTCATCATACCACTCTTGTCCACTCATACATTCTCATGATACCACTATTGCCCACTCATAGTCTCATCATACCACTCTTGTCCACTCATACATTCTCATGATACCACTATTGCCCACTCATATTCTCATCATACCACTCTTGTCCACTCATACATTCTCATGATACCACTATTGCCCACTCATATTCTCATCATACCCTCTTGTCCACTCATACATACTCATGATACCACTCTTGTCTACTCAGTCTCATCATACCACTCTTGTCCACTCATTCATTCTCATCATACCACTCTTGTCCACCGCTCCAGTGGCCTAGGGTTAGAGCGTCCACCTCGGATGCGGGAGGTCGTGGGTTTGATCCCCGGCCAAGTCATACCAAAGACTTACAAAAATGGTATTAACAGCTGCCTCGCTTGGTGCTCAGCATTAAGAGGTTAGTGTTAGGACTGGTCGGCCTGGTGTCAGGATAATGTGACTGGGTGGGACATCATGCTACATGTCTGCGGCATGATGCCCCAGTGCTAGACATCACTATAAACTGCCACATTGCAGACATCGTAGCGATATGACTGAAAAATTGTTAAAGCTACGTTAAAAATCAAAATCACATCACACACACATCACTCTTGTCCACTCATACATTCTCATCATACCACTCTTGTCTACTCATAGTCTCATCATACCACTCTCGTCCATTCATACAGTCTCATCATACCACTCTTGTCCATTCATACATTCTCATGATACCACTCTTGTCTACTCATTGTCTCATCATACCACTCTTGTCCACTCATACAGTCTCATGATACCACTCTTGTCCACTCATACATTCTCATGATACCACTCTTGTCCACTCATAGTCTCATCATACCACTATTGTCCATTCATACATTCTCATGATACCACTCTTGTCTACTCATAGTCTCATCATACCACTCTTGTCCACTCATACAGTCTCATCATACCACTCTTGTCCATTCATACATTCTCATGATACCACTCTTGTCTACTCATAGTCTCATCATACCACTATTGTCCACTCATACATTCTCATCATACCACTCTTGTCCACTCATGTAGTCTCATGATACCACTAGATTATCCACTCATACATTCTCAACATACCGCTATTGCCCACTCATTCATTCTCATCATACTACTAGATTATCCACTCATACATTCTCATCATGCGACTATTGTCCACTCATACAGTCTCATCATACCATTATTGTCCACTCATACAGTCTCATCATACCACAAGATTATACACTCATACAGTCTCATCATACCACAAGATTATACACTCATACAGTCTCATCATACCACAAGATTATACACTCATACAGTCTCATCATACCACAAGATTATACACTCATACAGTCTCATCATACCACAAGATTATACACTCATACAGTCTCATCATACCACAAGATTATACACTCATAGTCTCATCATATCATTATTGTCCACTCATACAGTCTCATCATACCAACAGATTATCCACTCATACAGACTCTCATCATGCCATCGTACTGTCCACTAATTCAGACTCTCATCATACTGCCAGATTGTCCACTCATACAGACTCACATCATGCCATCGTAATTCAGACTCTCATCATACCATTGTACTGTCCACTAATTCAGACACACATCATGCCAACAGATTGTCCACTCATACAGACTCCCATCATACCAATGGACTGTCCACTTATTCAGATTCTCATCATACCACCAGATTGTCCACTCATACAGACTCTCATCATACCATCTAGATTTTTCATTCATAAGGACTCTCATCTTACCCTCGAAATATTCAGATTTCTGTTTGATTGAAAGCTGATTTTCCTGATGACTAATTTTGAAAGTTACTGTTTCCCAATGGGTCAAAATAATTGTCATATTGCTTAAAGACTGAAGTTCAATGCCATTTGCTTGCACCATATGAATTATGATTGGTCCATTTGGTAGAACAATGTTTTCAGTCTTGAAGAGTGAAAGTACAGTACTTTGCAAAAGGAAACAAACTTTCAATGAATGAATTTGGCTATATTCTTGACAGAACATTCTCTTTGTAGCACTACTGGTCATAGACCACAAGAATTTATGTGATGGCATATTGTCCATCATCTGTGTTTCAGTGTGTCCTGTAGCACCAGTTTGGTATCACTAATCCTTCTAAACCATTTGGAAGATTTATGTGAAATTTTTCATCCTCACTGTAAATGGTCCTGCTCAGTATGGCTGTCAAAATATTTGTAAACACCTACTTGGTACCCATCAATCCTATGATTGGTTACCTGGGTAACCATTCAAAAGGAAATTGTATTAAATGTATACAGACCTGAACATACAATGTGTGAAATTTATTAAAGGTTGCAAATGAACATGTGTCATTTGTGCCTCATGATCAAATAACTACTTTTTGCTACTTGCCACTGAGTAAGTATCACACTTGCAGCTCAATCAAAGGGTTGTCATGTGGGAAAGCATGCTCAGGGATTAAGAGGCAAAACTCTACCTGGCACTGAACAAGTATATGTATTAAATTTGTGGCTCAATCAAAGTGTCACCATGTGGAAAAACAGGCTCAGGAATTAAGAGGCAAAACTCTGCCTGGCACTGAACAAGTATATGTATTAAATTTGTGGCTCAATCAAAAGGATGGTCAGCTTGAAAACAAAGTGATTGATGCCTTTACAAGCAAAGGGCTTATGGGGCAACATACACTTACAGATAACATGGGAAATATCACTTTTGAGTGAAACCTAATTTATAGAAAGAAAATTACAGCTTTAATCAAAACTTTTTTTGCATCAAGCAATGCAGCTATACAGCAAAACACAACTATGAATACAAATAGAGGTTGTTAGGACTTGCACAAAAATGAAGACAATATACTTGATAGTAAACATCTATGGTAAACAACACTGAAGGACATTTCACTTTACAGTGGTTAGTATTTAATTTACCTGCAGTATTTTCAAATTATTAAAATTCAAATAACTGTTGATACAAGTATTGTGGTATGTATACTGTCATCAAAAAGATAAACACAGTGCATACCATGATACATTTCTGAGTGGGAATAGAAGATGAAAACATAATATATTTTTAATTGAAAGTATATTCATGTACTGCAGACATCTAGAGACTCCATTACTCCCAGATTTATCAAATTGTATGTATGTCACACTTATAAGACAACCCCTACTCTGCATGAATAAAGTTTTCAGTCAAAAGGACTTATGACCGAACAAATACAGTAAACGGTGGCCATTGTCTCATTTTATTACCTGGGTATTTATCAATGGGTTGTTACTCAGGTAACCAAGTAACTGGAGACTCATTGGCAGGCATACTGCTTAAACATCCATCATTGCCACCAAAGTAGCTATCTTGAAATTCTAATTATTGCAACTCCTCCTGAATGGATGGTCATATCAACATGGGGGTTTCACCAAAACACTTACGATGTCTGTTTCATCCTAAATGAAAATAGTTCTCTTTGGACAACCAGTATAGCTGCCTTAGCAGCTTTACTAAAGTTCTTGATACTTCTACTCCATCTGAATGTGGGTCATATCAGCATTTCACAACAGCCATCTTGAAAATCTTGCTCTATCTACTCCTCCACTACAAAAATTGTATGTCTTCATGGTTCAAAAAGAAATGGTGCCAGTCTCATATCCACTGTGGCTGTCATGGCAGCCTTTTAGAAAGTCTTAGGATTGAATTTTTCCTATATGGAAAGTTTTACTGACACAGAGTGTTTGTTAAAAGACTTCCTATGATGTCTGGTTGTTGTAAATGAAAAATGTTGGCACTCAGTCTTCCAATATGACTGGCACAGTGGCCATCTTGAAAATCTTAGTATTGCTACACCTCCAGAATGGATAGCTATATCAGCATGGGGTATCACTAAAAGACTTCTTCATAGTTTATGGCAGCACTGGTTTTGTTTAGTACAGGATTCATACTGAATGTCTCGTAACTCACAGCTATGGCTTGGAACTTGCATTTTGTTAGCAGTGAACCAGTCAATCAGAATGGTGGAATCTGCTTCAAGTGTGCTAATAAGAATGTCAAAATCCTTTAGGAAATGGGCCTATAAGTCAAGGTTCATGGGATTTGTACCGATCTAATGCATAATAAAACTGCACCATCGCTGGCTGTCCATCCGTCACTGGCCCTCTGGCCTTTCCAGCATGGGGACCTTTTAATTGACTCTGTCCAGCCAACTATGATATATGGGGATCTTAATGACAGATCTGACCATCTAACTGTACCTCAGTGACATACCCTTTGTATGACAGATGTCATTGAGGAATCTGTCTGTCCAGACCATCTATACCATCAACTTCCAGACAAACCATTTGCTGGGCAAACTAGCTGGTGGTGCTGGACTTCCATATGTTCACTACTTGCACACAAATTAGATGTAGTGATGTCTTCATAAAGATGGAATCGAGTCTTTTTTGGAGGTTGAGACCTATCATTGACTGGAGTCACCTCAACCAACTTATGATCGAGACAGTGAGTCAGTCTGCATCTTTATTCGATGGGACAAGTATGCTCTGTCTTGATCTGACTGACATATTTTCACATCACTATCCACCCCATGTTAAGAACATTTTCTTTGTTTTTGCTTACCGCAACACACTTTATCAATTCTAAGTAGTCCCTTTGGTCTCAGAATCAGCCCTTAGGCATTTTCAGAGATTATGGCTTACATCCTCACCCTTTTCCAATTGACATTATCTACAACAATGGCAGTGTACTTGGATGACATTCTCCAGAAACATATAGTAAATTCTACTCTACCCCAAGGCAGGAACGATCTCCTTTCTAATTTAGATCATCCAGGCTATATAGTGAATTGGGAAAACTCAGACCTCCATCCATCCCATAATTTTGTCCATCTGGACATGGAATTTTTAATCAACCGTAATCTGGTGCAATTTTCTCATGTTCACATTATCAGAATTATCAAGCTTATTGTCTATTTCCAATAGGACTTGGATTTCAGCTAGAGAATTTTTTCATCATCTCGGTTTATTCAGTGTGGCAGCAAACTTGATCCCACTTAGCTGTTTTTTTATGCAGGTATGGATGCTCCTTTTCAAGTTCTGTTGATCAAAAAGTCATGATCATGTCCAAGATTTGATCATTTCTGTATCAGTAGTGCAACCCAGATTGGCTTGACCATGGAAATCTCACTGGAAAAGCCCCAAGCAGATATAACGGTAGGTACTGATGTTAGTGTACACATTTGGTGTGCTCACCTGTTGCTGACCTTCATTACTGTCAGTGATATCTTGGAGCCAAGGCAATGGCTTCTATCCATCAACATCCTAGAAATGAAGGCTGTCATCAATGCTCTTAACTGCTGAAAAAAATTGACTCTCAGGCAAAAACTGTCCTCAGCTCTGTGGTGATGATGTATCTCTTCAAACCAAATCACTGGACCTGTGTGTTCTAATTTGGCAGTTTCTATGTTGGTATAACATTTTCCATATCAACATAAAAATAAGACACATCCCTGGAAGGCTCAGTGTCTTGGCCGACACTCTAACCAGATGAAGTCAAGTCCTTCACATGTAATATTGTCTCCATCAATTGGCTTTCACTTGGGTTTGCTCACTTTGGGGTGTCCAGTGATGAATATCATTGCGATGAGGTGGAATTACAAGCAACCCATCTTTGTCTCTCCAGTTCCAGATGAAACAGCTTGGGCTGTGGATGTACTGTCAATCATTTGGGAGGGATTGTGGGCATCTGCCTCCCCTTCCATGGTGCTGATGCTGACAGTAATCCAAAAGTTATGGAGTCAGAATGGGAAAATGATTCTGATAACCCCTCTCAGATGGGGAAAGCACTTGGTCACCAGTCTACTTGTTCTAGTGCTAGATATGCCCAGCATGATTCCAGCCAACCTGAATCTTCTCCAGCAACCACGGTCATGGGTGGTCCTACCCTGACCAGACTGTCCTCTTCTTCCTCTATACTCTTTGCTATTATCAGGATAGTCTTGCAAGTCAAAACTTTGATTGTGGAGAGAATCTCAAGAGCAAGAAGGCCCTCCATTCTGAAGACTATTGGAAAACAGTTGCCATATCAATGTCATACTTCTCAATCTATCAACTAACCAGCATTTTTCTCTGGCTCTTTGATGAGAAACAGTTGACCCCAATCTCTATCAAAGACTTAGTGACCACTCCATGATAGTGGCATCATGGCAGACATGATTTTGGGCATGATACAGAACAATTGGAACTTTTAAATCTTTCTGGTCTTAAGCAGTTCTCTGTTTCTAAATGGAATCTATCCTGGGTTTTAACATAATTTGATTTGAATCCATTCAAACCTCTATCTCACACATTGCTAAGTCACTATCTCACAAGTAATGTTTACTGATAGCTTTAGCTTCCACATGCAGGGTAATCATGCTGCTTGCCCTTATGCCAAACCAGTTCAGATTGGATGGTTTGGTAGTTCTCTTGAAATAACCAGGCTTTGTAGCCGCAAATAGATTACCATCTGTTGGTAACCAAAGAGGCGTCACTCGCTTGATGTCTTCCATAGACAGGTCTAGAATAGCAGCTATACAAGATCCTGTTTGTGCTTTCAAACACTTCTTGAAAACCTCATGGAGACAAGTCATTGCATGCAAAATTCATCTTCATTTTGGTGTGAGCCAGAACACAGAATATCACCCATCAAGCCACTGCTTCATGGCTGAAATGGGTTGTATGCTCAGTGTACTCTGATGTCTCAACAGGTCATGGTCATCTTACAATGATTACTGCTCAGAAGCTTAAAGCCATCTCTATGAGCCTTGCATTCAAATGCAATGTTTTTGCAATCCATTATATAATAGAAGCTGCTGGCTGGCATGCAGGCAACCTTGTGTTATGTATATTTAATTAAATTGTTAGTTAGTTTTTTTGATTTTTATTTCATTACATACTATTGTAATGTAACAGTGTATGCTGGACTTGACCTTGTCCAAATGTGAGTTAATTTCTGCTTGACCTGATTGACCTTTTTATATTGTATCCATCATAAATAACTAATACATAGCTAAATTATTCTCTCGGTGTATGGGCTTAATATCACGATCATTATTAATAGAAACAGTAAATATGTTTATTTGGGTCAGGGTTTAGGACTTTCCTAAGTGAACTTTACAGGTTATGGTTTTGATTTTGTAAACATCAGGATCATTCTAGAAGGTTATTTTCCATTAGGTAACAGGCTCTTTTTAGAAAATGTTAATTGTGACATGAGGTCAAGTAGAGAACTATATAATCTTGTAATTATGAGGACTTGGTCATTCATTCATTAACATCTAGCACTTTCAAGTTGTATTATGTTGTGACCAGTTGGTTTTAAATTTATTAAATTCAAATTATTAAATTCAAATGATTATTTTCTCTGGAAGTACAAAAGTGCTCTTATAAAATTCTTGGATAGAGACATTCACTGGAGTTTGTACTGAATTCAAACCTGGAATTATATTACTGTGATTCAACAAGAGACTGTTGACACATCATCTCTGTATAAGCTAACAGACAAGTCATCACCTTCAGGTTTGGATTTCTTCAGGACTTCTGAGTTTTATTCAGGACTTTAAATTACTAGGACTTGTCTCTAATTTTTGGATTATTTTGAGATTTAATTGGCAATACCATAAGTTCTTTCTTCTCATTTTCACTTTGTATTCTTAGACTAGGGAAATAAATTATATTTAAATTTTACTAAGCTTGTTGTCTTTCACTCTCTTCTGTTACTTTTTTAAGAGCATAGACTCGTAAAACTTGTCTAGCATTCATCTCAAAGATTTAGCATCACAGAGGCAGATCTTGAATTTGGTTGGTATAGTGGTGGCAGTATGGACAGTCACCAGATCCAGCTAGATCAATAAACACAGCCTGTTGGATTCACTGGATTCACCAGTGAAATATTGTAGGTAAGAAGATTTCGGTATTTGTCTTCTTAACCATATGTTAGGGTCACAGGTCAAGTGACTTCAGGCTGTCTTGCTTATGTAATTAAGCAAACAGGTTATCATTCACATGTGGAATCCAGCCATTCTTTCCTAAAAGGATTCCTTAAGTTGAGGTCAGATGCTCAGCATCCCCTCCTCCTATTACTTATTATCCTAACATAATGTGAGTGGGACCATATATTCAAAGGAGAAAGCAAATTGTAAGTAAATTATGTTTCTTCAAGAATACTTACCCAATCACATTACGTGGAAACTCTCACAACCACCACTCCATGTGAGCATGTCACTGGTATTTCACTCAGCTAGGAACTTATGACACCTGTAGGGCTAGATTCTCAAGGTAGCAGGCTAATATACCTGAAGTAATGTGATTAGGTAGATATTCTCTGAGAAACATAATTTTTTTTAAAATTTGCTTTTACATTACCCATATCAAAATGATATTTTTTTTTTTAAACTGACAAACAATGCCAATTGAAAAATACATAACAAACAATGCCAATTAAAAAATACATAACAAACAATGCCAATTGAAAAATACATAACAAACAATGCCAATTAAAAAATACATAACAAACAATGCCAATTGAAAAATACATAACAAACAATGCCAATTGAAAAATACATAACAAACAATGCCAATTAAAAAATACATAACAAACAATGCCAATTGAAAAATACATAACAAACAATGCCAATTGAAAAATACATAACAAACAATGCCAATTGAAAAATACATAACAAACAATGCCAATTAAAAAATACATAACAAACAATGCCAATTGAAAAATACATAACAAACAATGCCAATTGAAAAATACATAACAAACAATGCCAATTAAAAAATACATAAAAATCAATGCCCATTGAAAAATACATAACAAACAATGCCAGTTGAAAAATACATAACAAACAATGCCAATTGAAAAATACATAACAAACAATGCCAATTGAAAAATACATAACAAACAATGCCAATTAAAAAATACATAAAAATCAATGCCCATTGAAAAATACATAACAAACAATGCCAATTAAAAAATACATAAAAATCAATGCCAATTAAAAAATACATAACAAACAATGCCAGTTGAAAAATACATAACAAACAATGCCAATTGAAAAATACATAACAAACAATGCCAATTGAAAAATACATAACAAACAATGCCAGTTGAAAAATACATAACAAACAATGCCAATTGAAAAATACATAACAAACAATGCCGATTAAAAAATACATAAAAATCAATGCCCATTGAAAAATACATAACAAACAATGCCAATTGAAAAATACATAACAAACAATGCCAATTGAAAAATATGTAACAATATAATTAGTAGAGATACTTATTGATTTTGAATGCTATGCTGTCTGAAATATCTGAGGCTGATCAATTTTTAGAGTTGCAGACCGGTCTGATCAAGGCCGGTAGTTTTCTTGGTATCAACTTCAATGCGACATTTTTGAACAAAGTTACTGGAGAGATAGAGAAACATATCTCCCTAGGGATTTTGCTGCTGCAGAAATTTTTCAATTTATCAAAAGTTTCATGCACACCCTTTCTCCATTCACAAATAAATCAAAAGATCCACACTAACATCCAATTATGTCAATGTATAAACCATATATCCACACTAACATCCAATTATGTCAATGTATAAACCTCATATCCACACTAACATCCAATTTTATAAATGTATAAACCATATATCCACACTAACATCCAATTTTGTAAATGTATAAATCATATATCCACACTAACGTCCAATTTTGTAAATGTATAAACCATATACACTCTATCCTCATACTTGTAAAAATCGAGGCACTATTCTTTTTATTTACCTTATATCCAAAAGACGTTAAAATTAAGTTCTGTATATACCTTACAAAGAAATGCAGTGTTTTCTTAGATTTCGATATTGCAAATCTTAGAGATCTTGAGGTGTTTTGTGTTGCAAGTTGTCTTTGCACATGATTATTGTCTGTATTGGGAATGGGGTATGTAATTATGTGTCTGTAAATGGAAAGGAAAAAAATAATTACATTTAGTTGCTAAACATAAATGCAAATCTTTGTTTTACAGCTGCTCCAAAAATACGAGACATCTCTCCATATTATAAAGGTTATGTCGGCCAATATACCATGATCCAGTTTGATTTCTACTCTAATATGAAGGAGAACATGACAGTTACAGCACAACATTCCAACGCTAACGGATTAATAAATCAAGGAATAATCCAACCAACTCTTCCTGATGATCTAGGAGATTCCACATTGGTACCATCTCCAAATTTCAGGGCAACTTTAGTCATCAGCATAACCAGCAAGAATGATTTTGGACAGTATGAAATAAAAGTAAAGAACAGCATTGGGTCTGATTCAAAAAGTATCATAACCATAGAACAGAGTAAGTCATGTGATATTTCCCTGATAACCAATATATTCGATGGCTTGCTCTTGAATCAGAAATTACTATGAAATTTATTTTATTTCTGGAAATATGTATATCGAAATATGTATATAATGAATTAATATGTAACATCAACATACATTAAATGTATCATGACATCTCATGACAGTTATTGTTTCCAGCTTTATCCTTATATCTTTAAAAATTCATGAATCACTGACTAAAAAAATAATTCAGGTACAGAGGTATGAATAATCAATATTTCACTTAAGGGCTGGATTTGATGGAGTAGATAAAATAAATATAAATTTCTGATGGGGTGGAGTGAACTGATAATTTATTTGATTCATTTACAATTTTGATATTCAAGGATGGAAAAAAAAAGAATGTTGATATAATAATGCATCTGTCTGCGATATGATAGATTTAAAATCAAACAATGTAAATCCCTGAAATGAAAAAAGTGATTACTCTACTTACTAATGCCACTTAGTTATTGAAAATATGTCAGATGCATGAATTTTATTTTAGGTAGGGGGGCCCTGGGTGGCCAAGCGGTCTAAAGCAGTTACCTTTAATGATTACTGCCATCTCACCTCTGTCCTCATGGGTTAGAGGCATTGATTTGGCCAGTTTAAGTAGGTGAGAAAGCTTGCAAGTAGCTTCCCATGGATCTGTGTTCCTTCCCAGGGTTTTCCTGGGTTCTTCCTCCCCCAAAATACACTGGCCATCATGTATCAAAAAGCATTAAAACCCCAAACAACATCAATATTTAATATAGGAAAATAAACGGATTGGTACTCAAAGCAAATAAATAATAAGTAAACCTTGTCATATGGTAATGTAAAAATATTAAATGATAAATAACTGATAAAACCTTTGTGCAGACTATGTCAAATTATTAAAATTGATAGTACAATTTTCCTTAAATCATGTTAGAGTACCTTGCAAGTATTTCTTTTCATCATACACTGATTATTTGGACACAAGCTATGTAGTAGATATGTCGCATGAAAGAAAAAGACATATATTGAGTTTAATAAACAGAGTAAGAGCCTCAGAAAAGTAGTAAATAAAGTTGTATCAATATATAATGATATTTTGACCAGCATTTGTGAAAAACATTTTGGATTTATATGAAATTGTTTTATGTGGCCATATTGTAAAGCATGATATTGAGAGAAAAGAAAACTGGATTCCACTTTTGCTGTAAGTCACATTTAATTGTAATTTTTTTATACAGTTAATATTATGATTGAAAAATGCATAATCCTTTATTAAGGACTGAATGAAAGTTAATACCTAATAAGAAAGATGACAGATATACCGCAACAGATTCTTCATCCGACTGTCTAAATAATTGCTTTAAGAGTCGTTAAGTAATGCCTTACAGCATTCTATAATTTTTAGTTTATACAACTTTGTATTTCAGTTACACCAGAGAAGCCAATAAATTTCCATGCTACCAACATACAGGAAAAACAACTGTCACTGAGGTGGCAATCCGGATATCATGGGGGATTCACTCAAACTTTCGTGGTTGAGATAAGTCTTAATAATATAACATGGATTAATGTGTCTGAAGTCAGTGCTGGAAACAGGGATGGATGGTTTACTACAATTATTGGGGACCTTATCCAAGGATCTGAATATTATTTGAGATTGTACGCATACAACATAAATGGAAGAGGAGACTTTTCTGATGTTCCGCTTACCATAAGAATGTTGAAAGGTTGAAACATCTTGATTTTTCATTATGCTAAGTGTAATATCCTATATGTAACACTAATTGCTATATCCTATGCCTAACACTAATTGCTATATTTTATGACTTACACTAATTGCTATATTCTGTGCCTTACACTAATTGCTATATTCTGTGCCTAACATTAATTGATGTATCATATGCCTAACACTAATTTCTATATCCTGTTCCTTACACTAATTGCTATATTCTGTGCCTTACACTAATTGCTATATTCTATGCCTTACACTAATTACTATATTCTATGCCTCACACTATTTGTTATATCCTATGCTTTACACTGTTTGCTATATTTTATGCCTTACACTAACTGCTATATTCTATGAGTTACACTAAGTGCTGTATCTTATGCCTAACACTGATTGCTTTATTCTATGCCTTACACTAATTGCTTTATTCTATGCCTAAAACTAATCGCAATGTTCTATGACTTACACTAATTACTATATTATATGCCTTACACTAACTGCTATATGCTATGCATTACACTAATTGCTATATTCTATGCCTTACACTAATTGCTATATTATATGCCTTACACTATTTGTTATATCCTATGCTTTACAATGTTTACTATATTTTAGGCCTGACACTAATTTCTATATTCTATGTTTAACACTAATTGCTATATCCTATTGCCTTACACTAATTGCTATATTCTTTGCCTTACACTAATTTTTATAACCTATGCCTTACACTAATTGCTATATTCTATGCCTTGCACTAATTGCTATATTCTATGCCTTACACTAATTGCTGTATCATATGCCTTACATTAAGTGCTATATTCTATGCCTTACACTAATTGCTATATTCTGTGCCTTACACTAATTGATGTATTTTATGCCTTACACTAATTGCCATATTCTATGCCTTACACTTATTACTATATTCTATGCATTACACTAAATGATGTATTTTATGCCTTACACTAATTCCTATATTCTATGCCTTACATTAATTGCTATATTCTATGCCTACACTAATTGCTATATTCTACGCCTTACACTAATTGCTATATTCTATGCTTTACATTAATTGCTATATTCTATGCCTTACACTAATTGGTGTATCATATGTCTTACATTAATTGCTATATTATATGCTTATACTTATTACTATATTCTATGCATTACACTAATTGATGTATTTTATGCCTTACACTGATTGCTATATTCTATGCCTTACATTAATTGTTATATTCTATGCATTACACTAATTGATGTATCTTATGCCTAACACTAATTGCTGTATCATATGCCTTATATTAATTGCTATATTCTATGCCTTACACTTATTACTATATTCTATGCATTACACTAATTGATGCATTTTATGCTTTACACTAATTGCTATATTCTATGCCTTACATTAATTGCTATATTCTATGCCTTACACTAATTGCTATATTCTATGCCTTACACTAATTGCTGTATCATATGCCTTACATTAATTGCTATATTCTATGCCTTACACTTTTTACTATATTCTACGCCTTACACTAATTGCTATATTCTATGCCTTACATTAATTGCTATATTCTGTGCCTTAAACTTATTACTATATTATATGCCTTACACTGATTGATGTATCTTATGCCTAACACTAATTGCTATATTCTATGCCTTACACTAATTGCAATATTCTATGCCTTACATTAATTGCTATATTCTATTCCTTGCACTTATTGCTATATTATATGCCTTACACTAATTGCTGTATTTTATGCCTAATACTAATTGATATATCCTGTGCTTAACACTAATTGCTATGTTCTGTGCCTTACACTAATTGCTATGTTCTATGCCTAGCACTAATTGCTCTATTCCATACCTTACACTAATGTATCTGTTCACATGGTTGTCTCTTCTTTCGGTGCCTGGACATTATTTATTTACATGAAGAAAACACCCGTTAAGTGAAACAAAAATATTGTGGAAAATTATAAATTATGTCTTATACAAGCTGAAATATTTATGAAAGTTTACAAGTTAAATGTTAATTAAGACATTCATCAGTGAAATGATCATAGGCATATATTTTAAGCTAAACTTTTTATATCAGTTTAAGAAATCTTGTAGCAGTCAAATTAAAAACATAACATCGACCATTTTTGACACCATTATTATTGTGGTGCAGATTCATTTTTGTATATGTACAAATAGACCAGTATCCCATCTCAGATTTTCTATTGAGAGAAAGTTGTAATGATATAATTTATTTAGAAGGGGAATTCCTTTCAGGATTTAATCAAAGCTAATGTTTAGAGACATAAATAAATCTGGTAAGAGAAGAGTTTTCTCCATACTGTAGTGTAAATTATCTTGTAAATAGTCACTAGTTGATTTTAATATACTCTTTTTCCATAGTTTTTGTTTGAAGTTTTTGTTGTGAATACTTTAAGTTAAACGAAAGATTATAGAATATCTACTGAAAAAGAAAACATAATTTAAAAACATGGAGGATGGGGTACTTGATAAAACATAATCTTTTTAGGTGCTAATAGGAGACAGATTCTCAAATACTTATTACTTTAAATTTGTCATTTCTGTGGTAATGTTCGGTCTGCCATTTGCTTAATTGTATTCTGCCATAAACAAGTGCACTATTTGATAGTTAGGTCTGTTTGTGTGGGTGTGGGTGTGTGTGTGTCTGTGTGTGTATGTGTGTGTGTGTGTGTGCTTAGTTGTCTCCATCCTCTTATATATATTATAAATGTTTCTACTGGTATTATTGTTTATTACAGCATGAATCATTGCAATTAAGTTATATGCGATAATTAAATACCAAACTTCTGATTCTATTCAATAGAATGTGCATCTGCACTAGAAGTCAGTGCATCAGTTCGAATAAGTGTTGGTGGAGTCGTTGGAGTAGGTGTTGGTGGAGCTGTTCTTGGATTAATTGGCACCATCATTGCCTTCACAATCCGAAGACAATTAAATGGTATGTATAAGGACTATATAATATTATTCCAAGGCATGAGTACGAAATACAAGATCAAAGCAAAACATGTATTACCTTAAAATGATATGCACAACGAAAAGCAGTAAATTTCAAGAATTATGATGTAGGGAATGCAAGCTTTGTTTTGTGTGGTAAGAATCTCTGGATTTTTACACTCACAAGAAAAAAATTATGAAATGGCCATATAAACGTTCCATGATGACTCGCATTACGTTTAAAATAATACAGTTTACAAGATATTGAGTAACTAATTGTACCCAGAAATGTTGAAGTTGACTCCTGGAGAGTCGTTGGAGGAGTGAACAATAGAACAGGAAAATTGGCAGACGCATATTAGGTACATGCCATGCAAACATGTCACCTGCTACTCACTCATCATACGTATAACAAAACAACATGTATATGGACACAGTATTAACATGTCTGACTTAGGTATTTTCATGTGGACTAAGTATTTTCTCCATAAATCTGAGTAAATCCATGGAGCATGCTGCAGCAATGATTGTTGTTGTTGTTGTTGTTGTGGGGTTTAACGCCATTTTTCAGCACACGATAGGCCATATATGGCTGCCAGTATTAATGGTGGAGGAAGAACCCGGGAAAACCCCGGAAAGAACCACCGACCCACGAGAAGCTACTGGCATGCTTTCTCACATATCTACATTGGCTGAATCTGAGACTCGAACTGGCGCAGACAGAGGTGAGATGGCAGTGATCCGTAACGGCGAACGCTTTAGACCACACGGCCACTCGGGGCCCCTGCAGCAATGATAACCCTTTCTTAATCATGGATGTGTTGAATACAATGGTCAATGTCAGAATGTATTATATGCAGGCAAAATCTCACACATATACTGTACATATAAACCAACTTAATACATATAATACAAATCGCTATATATATGTGATTTATTTTTGTCTGACTGAACTATTTTTAATTTTTAGGACCAAAGAAGTCTTGCTTCAGGGGGTGAGTAGCTTTGAATAACATGAAATCGTTAGTTTAATAGCATAGAAATGTATGATGTCATCTTTATACTGGCTAGACAGATATATCAGAAATGTATGATGTCATCTTTATATTGGCTAGACAGATATATCAGAAATGTATGATGTCATCTTTATACTGGCTAGACAGATATATCAGAAATGTATGATGTCATCTTTATATTGGCTAGACAGATATATCAGAAATGTATGATGTCATCTTTATACTGGCTAGACATATATATTAGGGTAATGCCAATTTTCTTTATCAGCGTGATACTATAAAGTACCTTGAAGGGAAATGCTGCTACTTTGTCAATGTTTGTGTGTTTACTACAGATAATGTACTGTTTTAAAATTGGAGTCTTGTTAGAGACCTCTGACTAATATTCTTTCCTTATGTCCACTGTAAAAGACATACAACTTGAGGCTTATAGCTTATACCCATGCAACATATGATAAAATGGGTATATTATGTTCAATGATTGTGATTCCTTCTAAAGGCCAATACAACAAGCTAACATAAAGTAACATACTAACAAGGGGGCAGACGGTGCCAGAGGTCTTGGCATGCCCAAACAGCTGATAAAATCAAATTGCAGGAAAATCATTGGCAGGCCATCATTGTCGCCTTGGTGCCATTTTATCGTTAGTATGCCACTGCTAAAATAATGATATGATTGGTGTAATATGTAAAACAACAGGCTTCCATGTCCATGACAAGAAGATGGTTTAACACAATTTATGGCTAGATGGGTATGTTGTATATAAAAATCGGGTGTAGGCCAAGACGACAGGCTAATGTAACTTTTATGGATGGTATGTTGTATGTAACAATCAGGTGTAGGCCAAGACGACAGGCGATTGTAACTATTATAGATGGTATGTTGTATGTAACAATCAGGTGTAGGCCAAGACGACAGGCAATTGTAACTATTATAGATTGTATGTTGTATATAACAATCGGGTGTAGGCCAAGACGACAGGCGATTGTAACTATTATAGATGGTATGTTGTATGTAACAATCGGGTGTAGGCCAAGACGACAGGCGATTGTAACTATTATAGATGGTATGTTGTATATAACAATCGGGTGTAGGCCAAGACGACAGGCTAATGTAACTTTTATGGATGGTATGTTGTATGTAACAATCAGGTGTAGGCCAAGACAACAGGCGAATGTAACTATTATAGATGGTATGTTGTATATAAAAATCGGGTGTAGGCCAAGATGACAGGTGATTGTAACTATTATAGATGGTATGTTGTATGTAACAATTGGGTGTAGGCCAAGATGACAGGCTAATGTAACTTTTATGGATGGTATGTTGTATGTAACAATCGGGTGTAGGCCAAGATGACAGGCGATTGTAACTATTATAGATGCTATGTTGTATATAACAATCAGGTGTAGGCCAAGACAACAGGCGATTGTAACTATTATAGATGGTATGTTGTATATAACAATCGGGTGTAGGCCAAGATGACAGGCTAATGTAACTTTTATGGATGGTATGTTGTATATAACAATCAGAGTACAGGCTAAGACCACAGGCTAATGTAACTTTTATAGTGAGTTGTTTGCTAACTTTATTGTAGCACCAGATGATGAAATTAGACAGGTATGTTTTTGCCTCTTTATATGAAAACAAAGTATAATTCAGAAATAAAGGAACTGAATCAGGTCTTTACAAGATGGCTAAATTAAACGTGTATTACAAATATTTATATTAGAAAAATTACCCATAAGGACGTAGGGAGACAAATCATATCTACAAGCAATTATATGACACTGATGTTGACAGACTGATGTCACATAGAGTACACTACAATTATGAAGTTTGAAAAGTAAATGATATAAACAAAACTCATGATTAAACATCCCATGTCAAACTAACTTTCCTAGTAAGTTATTTCCAAAATTATAAAAATCAATCATGATGGAAATGATGCCTGATATATCAATATCATGCCTTTATGTCATGCTGTTATATTAAATGAGGTTCAAGGATTAAATGAGGTTTAAGGATTAAACGAGGTTTAAGGATTAAAATGACATTTCATGATCAGTTAGAGGCAGCACTGATTACATCATTTATCACTGATGCATGTTATTTTGTTTTTGTTCTTCAGCAAAGGGAAGACGGATGATGCCATGCATACATATTCAAATACTGAGATGAGCCCAGAGACTGTAAAACCAATTTATGAGGAACTAAATAAAGGAAATGTAGAACGGACTGTGTATGATAAAATTTCACCTTTGTAGAGGTGATGGAGATTGACAAAGAAGAAACACAGAAAAGAGTTCTAGTTATTTACTGTCTTTTTCCTTTCTAATAGAGCAGAACAATACCTGTACAAAATTTTCCAGGTAGACTTAAGGCGGATTTCAGACGTTTTTTTTATAAGTGCTTTCTGCCTAAACCATTATTGATCATATCAAGGGAGCTGATGTGAATTTCTAGTGGATTCAGGGTGGAATTTTAGGTGAAATATGCAAATTAGTTTATTTAATACTCTACTTAAATAAAAAGAATCCGTCTAAGATTTCCGCCTGAAATAAAAATCCACTTGAAATCCTGTACAAAATTTTCCAGGCGAGCTTAAGGTGGGTTTCTTAAGTGTTTTCTGCCTAACCATAAACTTAAAAAAATTTTAGCGAATTTCAAGCGGAGTTTAGGAGGATCTTTGGCATAATTTTAGGTGAAATAAGCAGATTACAAGTCCTAAGACTCCACTTAAGCAATAAGATCCATCTAAGAATTCTATCTGAAATTCTACTTGAAAAAATTAATGCCTGAAATAAAAAAATACACCTAAGGTTTTCATCTAAAAAAAGGCTGCCTAAAATGTCTACATAAAATATCATCCAATAAAAAAACTGCTTCAGATTTCTATTAAACTGACTAATGATGCTTAGGGGGAATCAATGATAAATATTCACAATAATTTTTTTAATGAATCAAGCATTTTATTTTGACAGATTAAGTTTTTTCTTGTCCTCATTTTCTTTCTTGCACACAAAACCTAATCTGTGATGGCATCATTTAAGTCTTTTTTATTTCACTGAAAGTTTGTTGAGATCTCACAAATATTTTGACCAGAACTTTAATTGAAATTTTGTGAGAACTTACTAAAATATTATTTTACTGTAGTTTCATTAATTTCAAAAAGACATTTCAAAAGGTTTCAAATAAATAATGGATATGAATTAAACAGAACTTTATCAACCAAGGTAATATTTCAGTGTACATGAAACAAAATTATACAGATGTTGTAATTATATGACATCCAAGGCAAGATATATGGGAGTTGTACCACAGACTTGATTTCTGATTAATGTACATTCATTATGCTGTTCTGGTCTCCTCTTGAATTAGTCCTTGCTCCACAAGCAGCCATGATGAACGTTTATCATGATATAATTACCTTTGTTTTACACTGAATTCTATCATAACTAGAATATTTTGATAATATGAACAAGAATACCACTCATGGTATTGAAGGATGATTCTACTTGTGGGCCAAGAAAACTCTGCAAAGATATGACTGTCTATGTTAGACATGGGTATCTAGCAACAATATCACATTTCCACCAGTGATCCATACATTGTCCCTCCTTAAATTCTGTTAATCAGTTTCGAGTTATATTACTTCAAAATTATCCTGGTTCAATTCCTTATCATATTTAGCACATTAGCCGCTACTGTAAAGCTCATTATGGCACAAAAAGCAAAATGCTTGTCCTGGCATTGGTTTTCATACAGATTGACCAAATACGTTCCCATTGACTTTGCATTCAAGCTATTCTTATTGTCACACATTTTTCAAATGGTTATTCAAACTCACATCCCACTTGAAAATTCGAATTCCATTACTTGATGATTCATTGGGCAAGTACAAATGTTTGACCATTCAGAAAGCTCTTTACAGCTATCATCTCTTAAATAATATATGGAATGAATGGAACCAGACAGAACATTATCAAAAGAAAGTAGTTTTGGAGACGATATTAAAAAAGGGTCCTTGTCGAGGAGAATCAGATTCAGGTTGGGGGAAAAGCAAAATTCTGCTTTAAAACAGAAAACAAGAAATAATCTTGTTTGAGGGCAGTTAAATCCAATTGTAGTTAAACAGAAATACAACAACAAAAATTTGCAAGAGAAACATAACAAGGAAAGATGTGGAAAGAAGTTATTGTTCCCAAAATCAACAATAAAAATACTACTTCCAGAAACAGGAAATATAAATTTTGCTCAAAATCATTCAAATTGTATAAGAAACAAAAAATACGTTTAATTTTATTGATATTTTTTTTGTAACATGTCAGTGATATCACAATCACAAAATATCACTATATGTTCAGAATTTTTGGAAAACTCTTAAGTGAAATTTCAATCACAAATTCTCACTGATATTTTCAGAAATGTTGGTAGTCAGTGGAATTTCAATCACACAATTTTACTGATAATTTTCTGAAATTTTGTTAAAATCTCTCTGAAATTTCACTGAAATTTGGTGAAATACCATAATTTTTGTGAAAAAAGGACATTTGAGTGAATATCACAAAGTTTTCATTGTGATTTCACTGAACTTGCACAGTTTCACTAAGGTATGATTTTTGTAGAGCATATTTTAATAGGAAGAAAAAAAACATCAGATCAACTCCAAAATCCACCTTGCACCAAAGATTCATCTATGCTTGTAGTTCTTTTGATAAAGGTCAAAATTACTTTGATACACACAGTTAATGATACAGATACTTGGAATATTCCACTTTGATAGAGACAGTACAGGATACAAGTACTTGGAATACTCCACTATGGTACATGATACAAGTACTTGGAATGCTCAACTTTGATATAGACAGTACATGATACAAGTACTTGGAATATTCCACTTTGATACAGACAGTACAGGATACAAGTACTTGGAATGCTCGACTTTGATACAGACAGTACACGATACAAGTACTTGGAATGCTCGACTTTGATACAGACAGTACACGATACAAGTACTTGGAATGCTCGACTTTGATACAGACAGTACACGATACAAGTACTTGGAATACTCGACTTTGATACAGACAGTACTTGATACAAGTACTTGGAATATTACACTTTGATACAGGCAGTACAGGATACAAGTACTTGGAATATTACACTTTGATACAGACAGTACAAGATTCAAGTACTTGGCAAATTCCACTTTGATACAGGCAGTACAGGATACAAGTACTTGGAATATTACACTTTGATACAGACAGTACTTGATACAAGTACTTGTAATATTACACTTTGATACAGGCAGTACAGGATACAAGTACTTGGAATATTACACTTTGATACAGACAGTACAAGATTCAAGTACTTGGCAAATTCCACTTTGATACAGGCAGTACATGATTCAAATACTTGGAATACTCCACTTTTATACAGATAATACAGGATATGAGTACTTGGAATGCTCCACTTTTATACAGATAATACAGGATATGAGTACTTGGAATGCTACACTGATACAGTCAGTACAAGATATTGACCGCTCCAGTGGCCTAGTGGTTAGAGCAGCCACCTTAGAAGCGGGTGGTCATGGGTTCGAACCCTGTCTGAGTCATACCAAAGTCTTACAAAATTGGTACTAACAGCTGCCTCGCTAGATACTCAGCATTAAGAGGTTAGTGTTAAGACTGGTCGGCCTGGTGTCAGGATATTGTGACTGGGTGGGACATCATGCTACATGTCTGCAGCATGATGCCTCAGTACTAGATATCATTATAAACTGCCACACTGCAGACATCATAGCAATATGACTGAAAAATTGTTAAAGCTACATTAAAAATCCTAATCAAACACACACTTAGTACAGGACACAAGTACTTGGAATACTCCACTTTGATACAGTCAGTCTTACCTTAAATGGTACTTGTATAAGCTCACATATTTTAAAATTTCTTGTCTAGAGAGCCATATATGTAAATATGTACCATAATGCTATTTATTTAGAATAAAATTCATAAATTGATCTTATAGAACACTTTACATTGCCAGTATTCATGATATTAAATTGAAGGGTAGAGGGCTAACTCTTTGTACATTTCTAATGATTGGAGTAATTCATTAAAATGTATAAAGAAATGAGTTAGGGGCCATTGTATTACCTATAGAATATCATTTCAAGAAGCTATTTTTTAATACTATGCATTATACATATTGAAAAACATCACCAACAAAAACCCACAGTAATTGACAACTGCCAATCAAAACTACTGCAAATATCTGCCTCTGCTATTTCTGACAGCCTTACATACATAATTAATCTCTCAGGAATCTGCAAAATTGTTACATTGTGGAAAAATACATGTATTTGAGCTAATTGTAAGTTTACCAGTTTACCAATATCTATGCTGCTACTATTTTCCAAAGGTTTACAGCAAGTTGTTAATTCACAACTTTACTCTTAATTTGCATGTATTGATCTGTCTCCATTCATTATTATTTTTGAAAGGGTCATCCTAAGGAGTCTGAACTTCATGGAGTGACTGAGTATGTTTTAAACAAATTCAAGAATAGTACGATAGTGGGATTGGTAGCCTTTAGGAAACCTCTGACACTATTAATCTCTCCATTCTTTTGAATAAATTACAGCATTTTCAGATTAATGAACTGTCCTTCATTCAATATAATCTTTGAAAGGGGCATTCAGTTATTGGAATGGCTGATATTGTTTTAACCAAATTCAAGAATGGTACAAATTTGGGATTGGTAGCTATTGATTTAAAGAAAGCCCCTGATAATGTTAATCACTCCATTCTTTTGAGTAAATTACAGAATGTTTACATTATGGACTCGAATTGCTGTGGTTTTTGAATATCAAAGTAATATGGTAACCTGTATCACTCTAGACAAGGATCCATTCTTTGTCATTTATGTAAATGAACAACCAATTTCTCATAAAAAGCCAAAGCATATGTATTTATGAATGATGTTGCTTTTCACTTTTCAGACGAAAATCTTGACAGAATAAGGTCTTTTCTTTAGAATGATGTTATTGTTGTTTATAAAAGCAGAGAAACTAAGTCTCCACAATGACAAGACCATTGCATTGCTTGTAAGCTCTACAAAGAAGAAAAACTTGCTGCCACTATATCCCTTAAACTTGACAATGTAACCTTTCTGACACTACATACCATAAACTTGACAATGTGACCTTTCTGACACTATCTCTTAAACCTAACAATGTGACCTTTCTCACACTATATCCCTTCAAGAAGACAATGTGATCTTTCTGGCACTATATCTGTTAAACTTGACAATGTAACGTTTCTAACGCTATATCCCTTAAAACTTACTCTGTGACCTTTCTGACACTATATCCCTTCAACCTGACAATGTGACCTCTCTGACACTATATCCCCTCAATCTGACAATGTGACTATTCCAACACTATATCCCTTTAACTTGACAATGTGACTTTTCTGACACAATATTCCTTAAACCTGATATTGTGACCTTTGACACAATATCCCTTCAATTTGACAATGCGACCTTTTTAACACTATATCCCAAAAAATTGACAATGTGACCTTTCTGACACTATATCCCTTCAACTTGACAATGTGACCTTTCTGACACTATATCCCTTCAACTTGACAATGTGACCTTTCTGACAATATATCTCTTAAACTTGACAATGTGACCCTTCTGACACTATATCCCTTAAACTTGACAATGTGACCTTTCTGACACTATATCGAGGCTCTGAGTGGCCTAGTGGTCTAACGTGCTCTCTATTACAGATCACTGCCATCTCACTTCTGTCTGCGTGGGTTCGAGTCTCAGATTCAGCAATGTGGGTATGTGAGAAAGCTTGCCAGTAGCTTCTCATGGGTCGGTGGTTCTTTCCAGGGTTTTCCCGGATTCTTCCTCCACCATTAATACTGGCTGTCGTGTATAGGCTATTGTGTGCTGAAAATGACGGTAAAGCCCACAACAACAACTGACACTATATCCCTTAAACTTGACAATGTGACCTTTCTGACACTATATCTCTTCAACCTAACAATGTGATAGCATCAAGACTACTTTGGTGTTAATTTCAACAAAACATTTCAACAAAATTGCAGAAAGCAATTTGCAAATTAAATAAGTATACTGGGATTCTGAAGTATGCTTCCTTTTTCACCCTTCCCATATGTGGAAAATGCTGTATGACACTCATTCTCCACACATATAAATTATTATTCCAGTTTAGTCTGTGAGAAGAATTATTTTGATATATCAATAGACTTCCAGAAAATACCTCACTCACATTACTGATATTCTTTATTGCTCCATTTTCAATTTATTTTTTAACAAACTGACTGCAACAGATGCTTATTGATGTGGAATGTGATGCATGGCTTGGCTACCAGACACTGTACTACTTAATTAGGAATGCCATGCAAGGCTTGGCTCCCAGACACTTAGCTACTTGATTCGGAATGCCATGCATGGCTTGGCTCCCAGACACTTAACTACTTAATTAGGAATGCCATGCATGTTGGCTCCCAGACACTTAATTAGGAATGGCATGCATGGCTTGGCTCCTAGACACTTAGCTACTTAATTAGGAATGCCATGCATGGCTTGGCTCCCAGACACTTAGCTACTTAATTAGAAATGCCATGCATGGCTTGGCTCCCAGACACTTAACTACTTAATTAGGAATGCCATGCATGGCTTGGCTCCCAGACACTTAATTAGGAATGGCATGCATGGCTTGGCTGTTAGACACTTAGCTACTTAACCTGGAATGCCATGCATGGCTTTGCTCCCAGACACTTAATTAGGAATGGCATGCATGGCTTGGCTCCTAGACACTTAGCTACTTAACCTGGAAGGTCATGCATGGCTTGGCTCCTAGACACTTAACTACTTCATGTGGATGGTCATGCAAGGCTTGGCTCCTAGACACTTAACTACTTCATGTGGATGGTCATGCAAGGCTTGGCTCCTAGACACTTAACTACTTCATGTGGAAGGTCATGCATGGCTTGGCTCCTAGACACTTCATGTGGAAAGATCATGCATGACTTGGCTTCTAGACACTTAACTACTTCATGTGGAAGGTCATGCATGGCTTGGCTCCTAGACACTTAACTACTTCATGTGGAAGGTCATGCATGGCTTGGATCCCAGACACTTAGCTACTTCATGTGGAAGGTCATGCATGGCTTGACTCCCAGACACTTAACTACTTCATGTGGAAGGTCGTGCATGGCTCGGCTCCCAGTCACTTAACTACTTCATGTGGAAGGTCATGCATGGCTTGGCTCCTAGACACTTAACTATTTCATGTGGAAGGTCATGCATGGCTTGGCTCCTAGACACTTAACTACTTCATATGGAAGGTCATGCATGGCTTAGCTTCTAGACACATAAAATACCAATGTATTAATTTATCTTGTTATATTACTAGATCAGATTCAAGTCTGGTTGTATGTATTGTTAGAAATCACAGTAATCTTTCAGGTTCTTCTGTCCATGGCTTGCCATACCTCCTAAATAGATATACATATGATTACCAAGTTTTAAACTTATAAGAAACAAATGTTTCTAGAATATAAAACCTCTAAGAGATTGATTGCAATGCTTATACTCTGTGATAAATTATATTTTAATGTTATAATTGTTAACTTATAGAAATTTATAATTGTTGTGTGCATGATTATGTAATATGTTTGATGTGTAATAACATATTGATATCATTTCTATTTATGTTTGTATATTTTAACTTGGGTCTTTTATATATGCCAGAAGCTTTCATATAGTGTTTGTACTTTTTTATTATTGTATCATATCTTACTGACTTCTGCCTACTAAAGTGTAATTACTGTCTCCTTGTTTTATTTCATTTATGCTTTTCATCCATATTTACTGTTATCACATGTTGTTTTATTGGTACATGTACATGTACCAGTTTTAAAGAAAACTGAAAAACACTTACAGTTGACATGCTATGCAATAAAATCTCACTTCTTTGAAGATTCTGCACAGTACTTATATTTGACAGGATTTAAATTGTTGTCAAAAATAGGAGTGCCACAACATCATTAAACTGTTTCAGCTTGTGTCAGGAATTTAGCAGCTAAAATGTATTTCCAACTTTCACCTGAGGTTCAGTTTTGTGGAGTATTTGTAAGCATCAGATTGAAAGTTGGGATCAAAAATTACTGGGAAAAAATGGTGATATTAAATAAGGAAAATTTCTGGATTAAACAAGAATTTGGTCTGAAGGTAATTCTGGTATCAAGAGGCTGAAGTTTTGAGGAGTTTCATTGTATTTAACAAGAGTACTGTGAATGGCACGTTATACAGCTACCCTGTAATAGTCCTCCATGCAAGCATAACCTTGGAATAATTGTCTCTGGAGATGATTGACCAATGGATCTCATTATCCTGGGCATATGGTTAAGGCATGCAGTCTTAAACTAAACTTACTGTACAGAAACCATCATTTTCTTATTAGACTTACCATAACTGTGGCTGTTGACCTTTAAACACCAGATTCTACAAAAAATTTTACTCACCTATGTGCAAAGTTTCAAGGTCAAGAAATGTACTCTACAACAAAGGTTATTCTGAAAAGCCCATATCTGTAGCTACCTTCACCCTTGATGGTTTAATTCCAACATCAACAGGTTTCTTCATTATCTTAAGATCAATTAAGTCATATACAAACTTGGTGAAGGTATAACTATTGTTGCGATGCAAAAAATATTTATCTTTCGGTCTGAGTGACCTTTAATTTTTGTGGAGAGATAGGTGGAATGACAACATCATTACATTATACATTCTGCCTTGCTGTGTGCATGTAAAATGATAGTTATGTGAACACATTGTTTTAGCCAGCTACTGCTTATAGGTTTGTGCTATTCCTACAATACTAACAACAAGAGGTCCATGTGGGCATAATATCATTCACCTGGGCAACTGAAAATAGCAAGGATATGCAAGCAGATAATGCATATAATTAAACAGTAGAATGGATAGTAAAGCCTGGAGCATTTAGTTAGTGTTATGTATATTTAATAGGTATTGGTGGTTGACTTTTCTCAATGATTTTATATATAATGTATATTTGTATTTTGAAAGTGACCTTAGTCCACAATCATGTTAAATGCCTACCTGACCAGTGACATTTATTTTGTAAACAACATAATACATAGCTAATATTTCTCAATGATTATAGAATAAATAATCAGATCATTATTAATGTAAACATGTTTACTTCAGTTTGAGTTAAAGTTACAGTCTTAATTCTGACCTTACAAAGTTCCAGAAAAAAAAAATTCCATTAAGTTGACCGAGTATTTCCAGAAAATGGTAATTCCGACCTATGTGAAGTGGAGGTCTACTTAAGGATTATTCATTCTTGCCATAACATCTGAAGCAGATTCACTCTTATTGTTGTGTTCAGTTTCTGATTTGGGTGGATTTGTTAATTCAGATTATTATTCACTTGAATTACAAAGTGATCAATAATTTTGGACTAAAGCATTATTTTGGAATTATAATAAACTCAAACAAGGACATTTTGGATTATATTATTGTGTTACAATTAAAAGACTGTTAACATATTGCCACAATTCAGGCCATTGGCACATTTGAGACTACAGTTACATCAACACAGTCAATATCAGAATTTATTTGGAATACCACTGGAATTCTATTGAAACGTCATACATTTGGACTTGTAATAGAGCTTTTAAGTCTTTTTGGGATTTAATTTACAATATTGTATATTTTTAAAAATATTTCACTTTGTATTCTTGGCAAATAAATTTTGTATACATGTATAAGAAAATGTTGTTGTTTCTGACTAATCAGAGCATGTAACATAAATGAGTAATCATGTATATATATATATATATATATATATATATTTATACCTTATAAACAAATATGATTGATATATGGATCTATAAACATGGATGATTGATTTTTTTTACTTTAAACACAATAATGAACAATGTTTTATCTATCACCATGGGTATCAAAGTATAGGATTTATGCAACTATGAATATGGTATGATTCTGTCACCAAGGATGATCAGAGTAAAATTTGTACCAAAATGTGAATAATATTTCATTCACAAGTCGAATATATATATATATATATATATATATATATATATATACTTATATAGCATCACAGAATTATTGATTTCACTCATATTGGATATTGATTTAACAACAAAACATATGTAACTCTGGCATCCTGTGGACAATCACCAAGCATTTCTGGTTGTACAGCTCTTGTCCAGTGGTCAAGGAGCCACCATGCACAGCTTGCCTCTCTCAGTCTGTCGAAGGATCTTTCAAGGGCCCCCTTACTCCATGCAGAGCTTTTGGTCCCTCACTGAGAGAAAGCAAAATACCATCCTCCCAGCTAATATCACCAGTGTACGAGATATATGAAACAACAAAGAGTTCTTGACTCCCCAGCCAAAATTAGCTAAAAATACAATAGCTAGTTGTATTGGTTTATGCAATTCATGCTTAGATGCAACAATAATGGTACTTTGCACTAATGAAAAACCCAATTCTACATGGATCAATTAAATTAGTGGAAACTTAAATTATCATAATACAGCTTAAGTTCACGTAATTTTGCATTCATAAGGTGTTTGTAGTCTTCATGTATGCAGGTCTTGTAATACTCAAGTACTTATGGCTAAGTATTTTAGACAAGTCTTGTAATGCTCAGGTACTTATGGCTAAGTATTTTAGACAAGTCTTGTAATACTCAATTACTTATGGCTAAGTATTTTAGACAAAGTCTTGTAATGCTCAGGTACTTATGGCTAAGTATTCTAGACAAGTCTTGTAATGCTCAGGTACTTATGGCTAAGTATTTTAGACAAGTCTTGTAATGCTCAGGTACTTATGGCTAAGTATTTTAGACAAGTCTTGTAATGCTCAGGTACTTATGGCTAAGTATTTTAGACAAGTCTTGTAATGCTCAGGTACTTATGGCTAAGTATTTTAGACAAGTCTTGTAATACTCAATTACTTATGGCTAAGTATTTTAGACAAGTCTTGTAATGCTCAGGTACTTATGGCTAAGTATTTTAGACAAGTCTTGTAATACTCAATTACTTATGGCTAAGTATTTTAGACAAGTCTTGTAGTGCTCAGGTACTTATGGCTAAGTATTTTAGACAAGTCTTGTAATGCTCAGGTACTTATGGCTAAGTATTTTAGACAAGTCTTGTAATGCTCAGGTACTTATGGCTAAATATTTTAGACAAGTCTTGTAATGCTCAGGTACTTATGGCTAAGTATTTTAGACAAGTCTTGTAATACTCAATTACTTATGGCTAAGTGTTTTAGACAAGTCTTGTAATGCTCAAGTACTTATGGCTAAGTATTTTAGACAAGTCTTGTAATACTCAAGTACTTATGGCTAAGTATTTTAGACAACTTGTGTCCCAACTATTTCCTATCAGGTACTCCCTTTGATTTGTAACTCTGCTGTTGTATCCATCGTGCTAGGTACACTTATCGGTAAGCAGATCAAGTACAGTCATTGTCTTCTTCCCATAGAGGTACATCGTATGCCATATGAATGGTCACTTTTCCATCAGTCATATTTTTCTCTCGTTATCTGAGTGTCTTCCATAGCCCCCAAAAGTTTGGAAGAAATTATTTCTGCAGGTGTACTAAACCTGAGATATACAGGAGAGTTCAAAGTCTTGTGATACATAGATAGGCTGAAGTGACTGTCTTCTTTGGCTTGGCATTGTCATTTCAGTACGGTTAACAAAGACTCCCACAAATCGGTGATGAACCCTTCTGATTTCTCCAGTGGTAGGTCTGACTTGAATTCTTTAAACTTCACCATGTAAGTGTAAACCATAGTTCTAAATTTTCTGGAGGAGTGTTTGTCCATTTCTCGAATATGGTAATACTTTTCAGGTGTTAATGGTTGACTTTGGCTTGGAAAAGACTCTCTCAATGGGTCTGGGTGTAGACATAGAAGGTGTTGGTTTAAGCTTGCTCATGTCATCTTCAAAATCGCTGTCATGGATTTGAGCCAAGACTTCAGTTTGTGTGCGAGGTGATTAGGTCGCATTTTAAAATCTTACTTTCTTCTCCTTTCTCATGGAAATTGTTTGATCATTTCATCTTGATTGCAAAATGGCAAATTACTAGAACACACCATAGTTCCCCTATATACAGGGTGAGTGTCTTCCCTTAGAGTATTCATTTCACTCTCAATCATTGAAGAGGATGGAAGAGCCAATACAGATGGAGCTTCTGATCTAAGCTTTGCAAGGAATCATACAAAGGTTTACGTCAGAGAAGGCAACGACCTACTCTTCCTCCTTTCAAGATAAAAGTCAAGATACTTGCTATATCTGTCAGAAGAGAGGACATTGGTTTACAGAATGTTCACAGTGTCAAAATGATACAGGAGTAAAAGGAGACAAAGATCAAAGCAAGACAGGTGTCAAGAGAGACAAAGCTCATGATACCTCTTATCATTGCCAGGAGAAAGAAAATTGCTCTTCATACTGCCCTAAGAGAAAAGAGAATGATCAAAGAAAGAAGAGAAAGAGAGGGCTTAAGAAAATGAAGAAGAACCCTGGAGAAAGGAAGAAGAACCCATACCCATCCAGAAAGAAAAGAAGACAAGAAAAAGAATGTGAAGAAGAGGAAAAACCAGTGACAGTGAAGAAATTCTAGAAATGGAAAGAGAGAGAGTGAAAAAAAGAAGAAGCAAATAAACTTTTGGTGATGTGTTGTAAAATTTAATTGTAACTTCTACAAGAGAATATACCAGAAAGAAAATTTAAGTGTCTCTTGGTTTGGATTTTTATAATAGCACTCACACACGTACATTATTCATTCATTATTCATCGTGGGGAAGAAAGGGAATTAAGTTTTAACTTGATTTGGCAAACTTGAAATAGTCACTATTTTCTATAGAGTTGGGTGGCCCAGAAGAGGATCATTGGGTGTTTTTTCATAATAAACTCTGGAATATGAGGCAGTGAGCTTTAACTTCCTTTGCCATGGCCAAGTCCTACTTCTTCACCTGCTACTGTGAATAATTTTGTAGTGACCGCTGTTGCTCTTACTGGTATCTCAGGGGTAGTCAGTCTAGAGAGAGTGCTGACTGGAATGGAACCTTTGGCTCAGGAAGGTCTTTTTCTCTTGTGTCAAGTTAAAGAAGTCTGGTACATTTGTCTCAGACATCTTTCCTCTGCCAAAATGTCAAGTAACACAGTTACCATTTGACTTTCACAATCATTCTTCTCTCCTTGGCACTTTCTCTTCTCTTCTTCCTCTCTTTTTCTTCTTTTCTCTTCTTCTCACTGTTGCTGTTGAATAATGCAGGCTTGTTCTGCATCTTTCTGCTGTTGTAAAACTTCTCCAATTCTTCTTTCTGCCTCTGCCTAAAATCCTCTGAGGTAAGGAAGGAGAAAGTGGTGAAGGTACTGGTACTAGTACAAATTCTTACAAAGAGGAGAGAAAATCGACTAAATCCCAATTAAAATCATTCTCTGCTGGAAGTATCACCATGGTTGATTTTGTAGCTGCCATGCCATCACTCTCATCTCCACTACAGGTGCACCCCATTTCATTGTCTTCTTAGTTTCTGCCATGTTCCAAATATGTTGCATCATTTCACTGTGCACAGACACTAGTGCACCTATATAGGGTATCTGACATCACACGTAGCTCTCTTTTGATTGGAAGAGAGACTCCGGGCTGTGACTTAATTTTGTATTGCATGCTTGGATTGATGAAAGATGTTTATCCATTTCTATCTGCCCTTAGGCTTTAAATACCCATAGCTTGCCTCTTTGATATCACCTGTTCTCATGACAAGATGTGGACAAACATACAGTTGTCTACCCTCATTTAGGGGATGCTGTTTAACCCAGACTAACCCATGATGTGAAATCATCATAGGCTATCATGAAGATCACAGATATGACAGTTATTTGGAAAAGAAGGATCTGTGTGGAGAGGCAAGGCTCTCTGAAGAGAGTGATATAAGGTACGGTTGTCAGACAGAGTCTGAGGAATAGAAGACCGATGAGATGCTTCATTTTGTTATGTATATTTGATTTAATTTATATTGGATTTAATTTAATTGTTTGTTTGTTAGTTTTAATTTTTGTTTATTCGATTACATGTTATAGTAATGTAATTTTGTTTACTGGAATTTGACATTGTCCAGAAATTAGTTTAATCTGTTTTTCGTAAACACATAATTTTAGAACTTTGTATTTTAATGCTGCCCTAGTTCCTGACCTTGATTTAAAATTAGTAAGAGTTGGAGTAAACAATTTCTTTTTTCAATTATTTTTTTTATTGTGGGATACATAGAGTGAAAGCGAGGCTGTACTGGGGTAAGTGACCTTAGACACGTAAATAGCTTCTAGAAGGTAATCACATGACCCTCATACAGGAATCAGTTTTGCATCTTAAATTAGTGTATAACCTTTTTCTACAGAGAAGTTAGTCAGTTGGGCTTTTTACCTTTTACACTGAAAGGTGTTTTGTTGTGACCAGTTGATTTGAAATTCTGTTTTATGGAATTATTAATTCTTTTCCCTAGGAATATTTAAGTGCTCATACAGAATTCTTATACAAAGACATTTATTGAAATTTTTTTCGGAATTCAACCATCGGAATACACCGGAATATTATTTTCTGTTATTCAACAAAGAACTATTGAAATGTCAATACTATAATGGGTACAGTATACGTCATCGCCCTCCATTTTGGATTTTTGTTGGGACTTTAACTCAAATTTATTAGAACATTTTATTACTATGATTTGTAATTCATTATTCTTGGATTATTTTTGGTTTTGATTCTTAAAACCATAAGTTCTTTTCCTCATTTTTATCTTGTTTTTCTAGGGAAATTAATTATTAAATTTTACAAAGCATGTTATCTTCACTCTTTTCTTGTTACGTCTATTAAGAACCCAAATGTAACAATATGTTAACTCTCTTTGGTTAATAAAACCCAATCAGCCCTTTTCAGGGCCACTCCATTACCTCGAAAAGATCACTACTCGTCAGCAAATTTTTTTTTTCTTTCTTTTGCATAGGTATTTGTTTATGAATGTCTATGTTTTGTTTGTCCCTCTAAAAACATTTCACATACCTACTTACAGTAACATGCATTGAGGTCAACTCAAACACTGTTACTAAGTTTCCGCCCGACTGAAGTCAGCCACTTGCAACAATATTGCCATTTTCCCCTAGTGTTGAGTGCCTTGACATCACCCATGTTAAACTCCCCTTGTCCCTCAATCAACACACTATGTTAAATTCCCCTTGTCTCTCAATTGTCCCACAACGTTAATTTTCCAGTGTTGTTTAATCATTACCATATACTTCAGTGTTTAGTCTGAGACACAAATATCAGTAAAGACCTTGAGAGGCTTTCATATCAATTTTTAGTTGTAATAAAAGACCATTTATTGCTGTCACCAAAAGAATGAAAACATTTGAAAGTAAAGCAGTTTTTATCTCTGTATATTTATAGCAATAGATAAATGGAACAAATGTGCCACTAATAGGGACTTGAGGTGGGGGCTGGGTAAATGCCCCTTCCCCCCATTTCACCTCTAAACATGTTTTGGCCTATATCCGTAAAATTTAATAGATGACCATTACATGTTTGCCCACCCCAATAATTCAGCGGTGCTAAAAGTTGGGACAGCAAGGATACCAAGTGGTGGAAATGTGAGAAAACGAGTATGATCACCGTTTGAAAACCGATCCCGAGTTTAGACGTATCATGGAAAGTTACAAGTTGGATGGACCCACTGAACCCGCGGGACAGTTTGTATGGACGGCAGATATATGCCACCTCTTTGCTATACTATGCCGACGAGAAGAAAGGAGAAGAAATCAGTACTTGGACGTGTGTTCACTGTGTCCTTACATGTGCAAATATTGTTACTTTACGCCGGACACCCGCAATTGCTGACGAAACACATCGACCTGGACAACATTGGACAATACGAAGGATTGATTAAATGTAAAGTCTTGCCTCCCACGAACTTATATCATCCAGTTTGCCTCATCAGTACCAAGAAAAACTAATGTTTCCCTTGTGCTGTACTTGTGTCGACACGTGCAACCAAGACCATCCTTGTCAGCACATCCAGGAAGAACACACCTTGACAGGGACGTGGGTCAGTGTGGAATTGTATAATGCTCTGGACCTGGGATACCAATTGTTAGAAGTGTACAAAATTTTCCGCTTCCCAAGACATAATAGTACCACAAGGGTTACGAAACTCAGAAAATATTTTTGCAGACTACGTGGATGCCTTTTATAAACTGAAACAAAAAGCCAGCGGTTATCCTTCCTGGTGTCACACTCCCGAAGACCAAAAGAAATTCAAAGAGAAATACTTGGAGCAGGAAGGCATCGCTTTAGACCATATCGAGATAAAAGAAGGTCGGTGATCTTTTGCCAAATTGATCTCGAATTGCTTGTGGGGCAAAGTGGCACAATGTGACGTGTTTATTCACGATGGAGTATTTGTCCGATCCTTCCCGCTACATCCAGATGATTCACTACAAAACCAAATACATGAAACATGTGGAGGTCCTTTTGTAAAGATTTGAACCTGGTCAATTACGAAGAAGAACTGGATTTTGTAGAAGCCTACAAATTTGGAAATGTCATCATTACGGCCTACGTGACAGCCCATGCTCACTTAAAATTGTACGAAGCTTTAGAACTGTTAGGAGATCGTATGCTGTATTTTGACACGGACAGTTGCATGTACATCGATTGCCTTGGTCACCATCGCCTTGACAATCGAAGGAGACCGTTTAGGAGCCTAAACGGATGAGCACCCCGGTGACAAGATTCTAAGTTTTGCTAGTGGCGGTCCCAAAAAATTACGGCTACAAATACCGGGACCCCAAGGAGAAGTGCACACCTAGTGTGAACTGAAATGATTGACTCTAAATTATCGCACCAGTCGAGTGGTGAACTTTCGCGTGCTGAAAGACGCTTTGCAATTTGGATCGGATCAAAGTTTTCAGGTGACCACCTACAAACTGCACAAGACTGTACGTTTAGCCACTCACCAAATCGTCAGGCAACCTTTGGAAAAACTGTATCAAATCGTGTACCAGAAGCGCGTGCGACTTCCCAACCACTTCACTTTGCCGTACGGACACTCTGGTATAGAAAAAATTGTTCCAAGATGGTAGCCACCAACAGGAAGGATGACTTCAAAACAGCAAGAATCGATCGAGGGACCCAATGAGAACTCCTAGTTCAAACAAAACAATTTTCCTGTCTTCTTGTCTGACTATTGTGACTGTGTCAGTCGATTGGAAATGTTTGAAAAAACGGCATTCGGATAGGGAAGGATTACCTGCTTCCAACGTTTTAGCTAAAACAGGATTTGTGTACTTGGAACCTGAGACTGGATTGGGATACGAAGTACAGCGTTTCAGTTGTGATCTGAGGTTGCAAATGGATAGATGTATCTATAAAGAACTATTCTGGAACATACTCGATGGTCTCCACACTATCCTTACCTTTATTTGTCCTTTCCATCCATCACAGTACGGTACATTTATGACGGTACCTTAGAGAAGGTAGTACCGTTGTCCAGGAGGAATAAAAGGAAGACTTCCAAAACAAGGTACAAAAAGGAAAGATTTACAAGCTCAAGACTTCATTACGGCAGGTATAAAATGGGACAAGGTCCAAGACCGATAGTTCGTTGTAATTACAAACACCAAGCGAGATAGGTTAATCCTCACACACCGACATAATTCAAGCTCGTTGATTCTCAAGTGGAATGCGATGCTGTGCCTTGTGATTGCAGGGATGTTGTAGACTGTGACCTCGGTGATTCAGTACCACATCATGGGAACTTTGCTATGACTACTACAATACCTACCATGGAAACTGATGGTGTGCGAGTCAAACCTGACGGATGCGAAAGCAATGCCACTCGTTATCATGGACACTTTAATGGTTTTCATGGTCAGTGTCATCCTCCACGTGGAGTTGAGAGAACGCATCTACCGAGAGTTAGTCAAAATACAAGTCAAACGCAAAGAACAATTGCATCCGTTACATCACCAATGTTTTAACCACTGGTGCCTGAATGTTATAAGAGGACTGATTCATTTGAAAGCATTCCAATGGTCATACATTGTTCAACTGACCAAGGACCAGAAGACTTTGATTGCTACTCATCCTGATTTTTACAAGCTATCCATACTACACCGAATTCCAGAGGAAGAGTTAGAGGATTACCAAACTCTTTTTTCACAAACAAATCTTGGTTCAAGAGGAAACTTCTGTGCAGGTCAGTTCTGTGCAAAAAGTATATTTATTATCTCCGACAAAAAGAGGCATAAAAACTTGTTACCTTTATCATTGATGACACAACAATTGCAGTGGAAAGAAATCCAGGTTGTGGTGGATTACCAAAACATTTTATGAGAACTGTATCCAATGATTTTGGGTCGATGTGTGGTGTGTGTCTTAGTGACTTCCTTTCTGGGATTTCGTTTACCAGCCGATTCCTTGTGGGATCTTTACGATATGTACTGTGAGGTACGGTACCAACATAAATATGTTTCCTTTCAATGCATACGAGAAACTCACTCTGTTAAAAGCATTGCGCTTTCATCTCCAAGCTTCTTGACCTCTGTTTGAAGAAAAGTTTCTTTGTGAAATTTTAGCCATTCCGGATGCATGCGAAGATGTGTGTATAGCTTGTCGGTTACACTCTAGCTGGAAAAATGTACGTTACTGGAAAAGTCTTAGTTTCGAGGTTTGGATGAAAGAAGTGGCTTACATTGCCCAAGATTTGTGTCCAGTGAAAAAGGTAACTTTAAACCTGTGTTAGCCAGAGTACCAGAAGAACCCGACACCAAGGAAAACTACCCCAGGATAGGATCGTCGTTGACATGGACATACCGGAAAGGCCATTTCAGAGGACACCTGTGTAACTCTGCCAAGTGGTGTAGAGCGTCTAGAAACATTACAAACAATCCCTAGGACACCACACCTTCGTCACCAAAAACATTTGTACAGTGACTTGTGTATATTCCACTTTGATCGTTTTGATGTGTATTCTATCAATGTACTTAACCATTTCACATTTGTATATTTTTGTGTTTCATGTTCAGTTTTAAAAAAGTTTTGAAATAAATGTGTTCTGAAGAAAAAGCATAAAAACTCTTGTCTTATCTGTCTTCGAAAACTTAGATCATGCTAGTTGGCAGGCCTTGCATCTTTATCATCCCTTTAATATGTTAATTGCTGGACCAAGCGGTTCAGGCCAAACAGAATTTGTCAAACGTTTGATCGAACATAAACATCATTTGATCGATCGTTCACCTGAATGGATCGTGTGGTGTTACAAAGAGTGGCAATCGCCGTTGAGCCTCCTGCGAGAACATCAAAGTGATTCCGTCATGTTTTTGGAAGGCTTTCCTGGCGAAGACGATGGGATTATGTCTGACCCCAGTCAAACTCATCTGGTCATCTTTGAAGACATGTTAGAAGACAAAGAAGAAATTAAGCTGTGGTTTACGCGCAAAGGGCATAATCATCATGCCAATGTCATGTGCATCACCCAAAATTTGTTTCAGCAAAGTTAAGCCCATCGCAACATCAATATCAATGCTCATTACTTGTTCTTGTTTAAAAGCCATATAGATAAGCTGATGCTCCAGTGGCCAAGTGGTGAGAGCATCCACCTCGGATAAGGGAGGTCGCGGGTTCGAACCGCGGCCGAGTTATACCAAAGACTTTTTAAAAAATGGTACCAACAGCTGCCTCGCTTGACGCTCAGCATTAGGAGGTTAGTGTTAGGACTGGTCAGCCTGGTGTCAGGATAATGTGACTTGGTGGGACATCATGCTTCATATCTGCGACATGATGCCCCAGTGAACAGCAGAGGGGGCGAACAGACTCTAATTGAAATTTCTCAAAGTTATTACTCGGACGCTTTCTACGATGATTTATTCCGTGGAGAGATTATTTAGCCTCTAGAAAGCTTCTATAAAATTAAATATCTGAAACAACCTTGGGAGTCACGCCCCTCTGCTGCTCCTTATTTTAATTGGATTTTTTTATCAGGGTCATCCAAATATTTTGTCAAGGCCGATTCGATAATTTTTTTTATTATAAATTAAAATCAATGATATTTTAATATTTATGGATATCGGAGAAGCACTTACTACTAGATTAACTCGAGAGAGATTAGAAGCATTAAAAAAGTATCTTCCGGTGAGAGAATCAGTTAAACGAAAAATACAAGCTGTTGAAGATGCAAAACAGGGTTTTACGGAGTCAACTGAGTTATTATTCAAACCAATAACTAAAGCCACTGAAAAGGCTGCTAGACTACTTAGCTAATTTTATTAGGTGATATTGTAGGACCTGAAGAAAGGCGGCTAGGTATTCTTCCGGTATTAAAACAAACTGTGTTACAGACTGAAAAAATAGCAAGAAAGACAAAAAAAACCAAAAAAGATTCTAAGGGATCTTCCTGCTGAGATAGCTGCTGCTCAACTTTACCTCAACCTGTACCTCAAGCTGTTGCTGAAGAAATTCCTACGGAGAAAACGGCCGAGGAGGAGTATCTTGAACCGAGGAGTGAAATGGAGCAAGGGGTTAGAGTTGATGCGATTGATAAATTTACTCCAGATAGTATCTTATCTATAAGAAAACTTAAAAATATTGACGAGTTGGCTGATTATGCAGCAAAAAGTTATGATCATCGAGATCAAATATTAAAGCGTAGATACGCGAAAAGTTATGTTAATATACATGACTGGAACAAGTGGATTTTTCGCGTGTATCATGGAATTAGTCAGATTAGAGCAGATAATCCTAGTTTTAAAGAATTTATAGGGGCAACAGAAAATGAATATCTCGAAATGATAAAATCTTTTTCACCTAGCAGAAAAAAAATACCTGTACTTAGAATAGCTGAAGAGGAAGAGGAAGATTTAGAAGAACCAGAAGATAAACCAGGTGCTACCGGTAGCGGATTTGGAAATAATTCTGTCTGCGCCGATAGCGTTATCAATGACGTATCACGACTAGCGGTTCTTATTGGAGGGAAACGGGCTGGAAATAATTCATCGGAGATAATTAATGAAGCAGCTGATATCTGCCGAAGATTAATTCAAGGAGGCATTATGGATATCAGCATTTATCGAAATATCATTGATGAACTTGTTGATGATTACAGCGATTAGTTGTGTTAGATAAATAAATAAATAAGATGATCTTGCACAAACATCAGTAGTGAAGGGGGTCGCTTTAGCCTCAATGGGAATTAGCATTAAAAACACCCTTGGGTCAGATTAGCCTCAATGGAAATTTAACATGGAGAAAAATCGTGGGTCAGATTAGCCTCAATGGAAATTAACATGGAGGAAAATCGTGGGTCAGATTAGCCTCAATGGAAATTTAACATGGGAATAAATTGTGGGTTAATATACGTACAAGGGGAATTGAACATGGGATTTTTTTTTTTTTTTTTAATTTTTTTTAAAAAAAAAGGGGTAGGCATTTGAAAGGCTATCTCTTTTCGAGAAATATGGCTGGCCCTGAAAAGGGCCTTTGGGTTTATGTTAATGTATTCATTAACATAAAGGGCACCGCATTGGTCTTCTTCTTGTCCTTAGGCTGCGTCTCACTGTTGGCCCGTAAATTAGCACTCTTTTCAGGCATCCTTGTCTTTCAACGTAGATCCTACGTATCTACAGGCTGGTGTTTGTCCTGTGGACAACGGTCCACTTCGATCGGACATACATGAGCAAGTCTGTCCTAAACGTCATGGAAGACACAAGGGTGGATGACTCAACTGTGGTCCACATCTTGAAGCGACGAGAACAGGTGAATCAATGTACTGAACTGCGCTTATTTATAGGCAGAGGTAGGATTGAAACGGATTGAGTTCATTCACCAATCCGAACACGCGTTACAAAATTCAGTCAGCCCGCATCCAATCCGAAGAGAGCAGTCTGTGACGTCACGTAGTCTATATAGATTCGCTAGCGCTTGTGTGCAGTCAATCTATGCGACAGTGATTCAACATGACGGAAACTCAGAAAACGATCCAATGGGGTGCACCAACAGGGGAGACCGCCCAAGGGAACCCGGACTTACTTTCAGAAGAGGTGAATTGGGATTTTGTGGATTTTCTCTCCTCGCAAGAATTTGTTCCGGAACCTTCGTTACCTTCTTCATTACCGCAAGTGGAGAATTTTAGACAGAGACAGAAAGAAGAATTGGAGAAATTTATACAACGACAAAAGGAAGCGGAACAAGCTTTTCTCCTACAGCAAGAAGAAGAAGAGGTAAGAAAAAAACAACAGCAACAACAGCAAGAAGAAGTAGCAGCAAAGAAACAAGAGGGTGAAAATCAAACGGTCACGGTACTGTTGGACATTTTAGCGGAGTTAAGAAGTCTGAAACAAATGTATCAGACTTCTTTATTACGACCGAAGAGAATACGACCTTCCCGAGCTAAACACGTCAACCCTGTGACTAAGCCTACCGTACCACCCTTAGTGATTTCAACCCAATCATCATCAACATTACGCAGTTCAGAAGTAGGCCTTGGCCGTGGCAAAGGCATAAGGCAGTTAAAGTTGATTGCTTAAACTCACCCCTACACCATAAAGAAAAAAAGGCCCTTTTCAGGGCCACCCACATTTCTCGAAAAGAAATGCAATTTCAATTTGCCAATAACTCAATAAAAAAAACCACCCATTTTACCCTTATAGTACGTGTCTGTGTATGAGTGCGTGAGTGTACGTTCTTATTTTAAAATCAAAACTCAAAGACACTTACCTTTTATCATTAATTTATTCTTTTATCCATTGTTACAATCCAATTCACAATTCACAACATAACACTTTAATTAAAAGTTCATTGATTTCTTCTTTTCTCCTTGTTTAGTCTCTCTGTTTTTTGAATTTCTTCACCGTCTTTTCCTCATTTTCTTCCTTTCTTCTTTTCTTCTTCTCCTGTTTCTTTGCCTCTTGTAAATAGAATTGTCTTTTTTCTTCCTCTTCTTGCTCTGAAGAATCCCTCTCTTCTTCTGAAGAATCCCTCTCTTCTTCTGAAGAATCCCTCTTTTCTTCTGACTCCTCTTGTTTCTTTTTTGGGCAATCTGGAGACCAATGTCCTTTTTCTTGACAATAATAACAGGTATCTTGACTTTTGTCTTTTTTAGTCCCTGTTTTTGTTCTTTTTTGACGGTCTGGACACTCTGAAGACCAATGCCCTTTCTTCTGACAGATATAGCAAGTATCTTGACTTTTATCTCTAAAGGAAGGACAGTAGTCCGTAGGCTGGTCTGAAGAGAATTTTCTAATGACCCCTCGCAAAGCTCTGACGAAACGTTCCATCTGGTTAGTCTCTTCCATCGTTGTGCTCGGCTTGAGAGTGAAATGAATAGTGAAAGGACAAGACACACACCCTTTTTATATACGCTGGTTTGCCAAGACTATAAATTAGTCTATGGTGTTTAAACTTGAGTCATTTGACGTTTTGCACTCAAGATGAAACGATCCCATTCATTCGAGAAGAAAGAAGAAGAAGAAAGTAAGAGGCAGAAACGTGATCTATCGCCTCGTACCAGGGCTGAAATCTTGGCACAAATTCATGCCAGTGATTTTGAAGAGGACATGAGTGAACCAGAATCAGAACCCTCTAAACCAAGTTCACCACCCTTAGTCAACCCTGAAAAGTACTATTCCATTCGAGAGACGGAAAAGCGTTCCTCTAGAAAATTTAGAACTACGGCTTACAAATACACAGTGAAATTTAAAGATTTCAAGGCTGAAGTGCCGTTAGAGAAAGCAGAAGTGTTCATCACTGGGGTGTGGGATTCTTTGCTCACTGCACTCAAGCGACAATGTCAACCCAAAGAAGACGATCGCTTGAGACTTTCCATACAACACGACGGTTTGAAATCCCCTGTTTGGATCGAGTTTAGCACCCCTGCAGAATTGACTGCTTCCAAAGTCATGGACAAGATTCAACACGTACAACAATCTAATGACCAGTTTGACATCACCGATGGAAAAGCCACACTAGACATGACCCACGTCTCTCCTCCTCAAGGGACAGGACGCAAAAAGATGTTATTGGTGAACGACCTTCGCAGCACCAAAAAGAGTCTCGTCCAAATTAACAACCCTCAAGACCAGATGTGCTTAGCCCGAGAAATCGTGGTGGGACGAACCTATGTCAACAAGAACGACACGGCAGAATGGAAAAGAGCCTGGAAAACTATTCGACAATCGGACCGAGCCAAACAACGAAAGGAAGCAGAACTCCTGTTGCAACAAGCTGGCCTGTCCAAAGACACACCCTGTGGCATTCCTGAAATGCAAAAATTGCAAGATGTCCTAGCTCCACGATACACCTTGAAAGTGCACCCTCAAGAAATGCGTGGGTCTTTGTTGTTTCGAGGGCAAGATTTTAAGGACTGAAAATACATTCACCTTTATCATCACGATGAACATTTCGATACCATTACCAGTATCACTGGATTCCTGGGATATGTTTATTATTGTGAGAAATGTGACCATGGTTATAACAATCGAGAGCAACACAAGCATTGTGGATTGAAATGCTCAGGATGTTTGGCCTCTTCACCCTGTCTGAGCGAAGAACCAGTGCCTTGTTCAACTTGTCTGCGCACGTTTGTCAGCCCTACCTGTTACCAACAACATCTGAAAACGCAAGGTTCACAGAAGAAATGCGCTTGTCAACTGCTGAGATTGTGCCCTACGTGTGAACAAGTCATACGTACCAATAATACCAAGGCACACTTATGTTCAGGAAAGAAAAAATGTCACATTTGTCACCACATCGTGGACTTGGAACACCAATGTTACGTGCAAAAATACCAACCCCCACCAGAGAAAGAGGACGGTCACAAGAAGAAAGGCAATTTCATCTTTTTCGATTTCGAATGCATGCAAGAGACTGGCATTCACATTCCTAATTTCTGCGTGGCTCATCGAGCGTGCGAGAAGTGCATTCAAGAACCTATCTTCAGTCATTGCCCTCACTGCAGCAAGATTCCCGGAGGGCGTGAAAAAATCTTTCGGGGACCAAACACGTTAGCCGATTTTGCCCAATGGGTCTTAGACCCCGTCGACAAGACGTGGAGCCAAGAGGACATCGAACGTTACGGAGATTGTCATCGTCATGCCACGGTGATGGCTCACAATTTCTCCGAATACGATGGACAGTTTCTTTTGAGGTACTATACGGAACAAGGCACCGAGCGTCCTAAAGTGACTTTGAACGGAGCCAAAATCATTTTCATGCAAGTGGGACAAGTACAGTTTAAAGATTCGATGAGCTATTTGCCATGCCTTTGAGCCGAATGCCTAAAACGTTTGGAATGACAGAAATGGCTGAAGGGTACTTTCCACACTTTTTCAATACGGAAGCCAATCAACACGCCGTTCTACCCCATTTACCTGAGGCTCACTATTACGACCCCGACAACATGAGTACCGAACGCTTGGTACCAGATTCACGCCTCGGACCCTTTCGACTTTCAGGAAGAAATGCTAAAGTATTGTCGTTCCGACGTGGACATTTTACGGCGTTGCTGTGGAAAATTTCGAGAACTGTTCATGGAACACGGAGGGGTCGATCCTTTGAAAGAAGCTTGCACCATTGCCAAAGCGTGTTCCTTAGTGTATCGACAACGATTCATGCCTGAAAACACCGTGGCTGTCATCAGTCCTCAAACGACCCACTTTGTCAAACGTCAATACTCGGTCAAAGCCCTACGTTGGTTACATTACTTGTGCGACAAGGAAGACAAGTGGATTCAGCATGCCTGCAACGGAGGGGGTGAAAAGACCATCGGAACGTATTCGGTCGATGTCTGGGACTTAGAAAACCCCAAGATCGTGTACGAGTTTAACGGTTGCTTATTTCACGGATGTCCCGTCTGTTACCCTGACCGTGGTACTAAAAATCAGTTTTTGCAACGAACCATGGAAGACTTGTACCAGGACACTTGTCAGCGACGCCTAAAGTTAGAACAGCAAGGATACCAAGTGGTGGAAATGTGGGAACACGAGTACGATCACCGTATGAAAACCGATCCCGAGTTTAAACGCCTCGTGGAAAGTTACCAGTTCATGGACCCGCTGAACCCGAGGGATAGTTTGTACGGAGGAAGGACCAATGCCACCTGTTTGCTGTACCAAGCCGACGAAGAGAAAGGAGAAGAAATCAAATACTTGGACGTGTGTTCGCTGTATCCCTACGTGTGCAAATATTGTCGCTTTCCTGTAGGGCACCCGCAATTGCTGACGGAACACATCGACCTGGTCAACATTCGACAATACGAAGGCTTGATCAAGTGCAAAGTTTTGCCTCCCACGAACCTATACCATCCCGTCTTACCTCACCATTGTCAAGGCAAACTGATGTTTCCCTTGTGCCGTACTTGTGCCGAAACGTGCAACCACGACCAACCTTGTCAGCACAGCCAGGAAGAACGGGCCTTGACGGGAACCTGGGTCAGCGTAGAATTGTTCAAAGCTCTGGACATGGGATACCAACTGTTAGAAGTGTACGAAATTTGCCACTTTCCCAAGACACAACAGTACCGCAAGGGTGATCCCAGTCAGAAAGGCATTTTCGCAGACTACGTGGATGCCTTTTTGAAACTGAAGCAAGAAGCCAGCGGCTATCCTTCCTGGTGTCACACTCCCGAAGACCAAATAAAATTCAAAGAGAAATAACGGGAACAAGAAGGCATCACTTTAGACCACATCGAGAAAAACGAAGGCAGGAGATCGTTTGCCAAAGTGATGTTAAATTGCTTGTGGGGTAAAATGGCACAACGACCGTGTTTACCCAAGACGGAATATTTGACAGAACCTTCCCGCCACTTCCAGATGATTCACGACAAAACCAAATACATGAAACACGTGGACGTCGTTCGAGAGAATTTAATCTTGGTCAATTACGAAGAAGATCTGGACTTTGTACAAGACGACCCTTTTGGAAATGTCATCATTGCGGCTTACGTGACAGCCCATGCTCGCTTAAAATTGTACGAAGCTTTAGAACTGTTAGAAGAACGCGTCCTGTACTTTGACACGGACAGTTGCATTTACATCCATCACCCGATTCAACATCACCCTAACATCGAAGGAGACCGTTTAGGAGCCTGGACAGACGAGCATCCCGACGACAAGATTCTAAGTTTCGTCAGTGGCGGTCCCAAAAATTACGGCTACGAATACCGGGACAAACAAGGAGAAGTGCACACGACGTGCAAAGTGAAAGGACTGACTCTGAATTATCGTACCAGTCGAGTGGTCAACTTTGGGGTATTGAAAGAAGCCTTGCAATCGGGAGAGGATGGAAACTTTAAAGTGACCACTTACCAACCGAACAAGATTGTACGTTTACCCACTCACCACATCGTCAGTCGACCTTTGGAAAAAGTTTATCAAATCGTGTACCAGAAGCGAGTTCGACTTCCCAATCATTTCACCTTACCGTATGGACACGTTGGTATAAAACATTGGTTGTAAGAGGATAGCCACCCACCAGAAAGATGACTTCGCCACAGCAAGAATCGAGTGAGAAACCCGATGAGAACTCCAAGTTCAAACCCTACCATTTTCCAGTCTTCTTACCTGACTATTGTGATTGTGCCCGTCGATTGGACACGTTTCAGAAATGGCCTACGGATAGGGAAGGATTACCTTCTTCGCATGTTTTAGCTAGAACAGGATTTGTCTACTTGGGACCTGAGTCAGGATTGGGATACGAGGTACAGTGTTTCGCTTGCGGACTGAAGTTACGAATGGATCTATGTATCTATAAAGATTCAGCTATTCTGGAACATACTCGATGGTCTCCGCACTGCCCTTACCTTTCTATGGCCTTTCCACCCATCACACTACGGTACAATGTTGACGGTACTTTAGAGACGGTACCTTCCGAAACAATTCATAAAAAACGTAAAAAAGGAAAGATGTACAAGCTGGAGACTGCATTGCGACTAGTATAAAAAGGGGGCTATGGTCAAGATCGATAGTTCATTGTGACTACCAAGACCGAGCGAACAAGATGAATACTTTGAAAGAGACATCGTTCCAGTTTGGGGATTGTAAAAAAGTTGTATCTTCCTCTAGTGTGACTAATATTGGATGGATAAGACCCATGCATTGCGACGGAAAATGTCCGGAAGGAAACTGCGATTGTCCATGTGGTTACCATTGTAATTGCGTAACGGAGTTTGCAGACGAGTGCGATTGTGAGCCTTGCGATGGGTACGATGCTGTACGTTGTGACCTGAGCGATGCCGTAAAGCATCATGGGAACTTTGTTCTCACTACCCCTGTCATGGAAAGTGATGCTGTGCGTGTCAAACCTGAGGGATGCGAAAGCGATGCCGCTCGTCCCCTTAGACATTTTACCGGGTTTAAAGGGGAATGTTCACCTTCACGTCTACGCCCCCTACGGATGTCATCCAGCCCTGAGCAAACTCCTGTTCCTGTCACCCAACCCTCATCGAAACGAACCTGTGAAAAACGAATATTCGTTTCCTGTGCGTTTGTCGGAATACTGCGACTTTGAAAATCGTCTTCAATCGTTCAAAGGAAAATGGCCTAAGTATCTGGGAGGACCGACCCCCGAAGAATTAGCCAGAGCCGGATTTTTCTACTTGGGCGAAGGAGATAAAGTCAAGTGCTTCAGTTGCGGTGTGTCACTTCACCACTGGGAACCGCAAGATTCGGCCTACGTAGAACATGCTCGATGGTCACCGAATTGTCATTACTTACCCTTAGTGGGACCGAGACATTGAAGTAACTTCTTACCATAATCTGTTCATGGATACTTTACAAGAGAACATTCGTGCTTTGCCTGTGGAGTTGAGAGAACGCATTTACCGAGAGCTGGTCAAAATACAAGTGAAACGTAAAGAACAATTGCATCCGTTACGTCACCGGTGTTTGAACCACTGGTACCTGAAGGCTATACAAGGATTGATTCAATTGAAAGTGTTCTATCGGACAGACATTGATGAACGATCCTCTAGTTTTAAAAAGGATTGGTTTGGTATGGACGATTGTAGTTACATCATTGTAAACGTACTGCATCGAATTCCAGAGGAAGAGTTAACGAATTACCAACATCTTGAACACAATGTCAACTTAGTGAAAGAGGAAACTTCTGAACGAATTGTAATGTGTAGATTAGTGACTCAACGATTTAAATTCGACACTGAAGTGAAATCATGTTTGTGCAAAGAGTACATTTCTTGTGTCAGACCAAAGAGGATTTAGTATGACCTATTCATGGATACTTTGCTAGAGAACATTCGTGCTTTGCCTGTGGAGTTGAGAGAACGCATTTACCGAGAACTGATCAAAATACAAGTGAAACGCAAACTCAAAGTGATTCGTCCGGTTTTAAATTATGCTATGTTCCAAAGTACAAGAAGACTGATTATGAGTGGATATTACATTAGGCACAAAGTTAAACGAGGCTATTGGCCACCACCCAACGATTCCAAAAACAGTGTATATACTTATGGATACTTTACAAGAGAACATTTTGGGCTTGCCTGAGGAGTTGAGAGAAAGGATTTAAGGAGAGCTGGTGAAAATACAAGTGAAACGTAAAGAACAATTGCATCCGTTACGTCACCAGATCTTTAAGCACTGGTACCTGAATGGTATAAGAGAACTGATTAGTCAGAAATTGTTTCAGTGGTCAGACCTTGTTCAATACTTCCAGGCCCCCGATGATCCACGTGTTAATCATTTTGGTTACTTCGAGATTCACCTAGAGCAACCCATTGAGCAAGACGAGGTAAAGGATTACCAACATATTTTCCGTGGAATCTACTTAGCAGAAGAGGAAACTTCTAATCGAAATCTGAAGTTCAGGTTACAGTATGCAAGATTTACATTCCCAACTGGAAAACGAACATCACTGGCTAGAAAGTACGTGTATTCTTTTCGAAACAAAGGGACTATAAAAACAGGCTGTTATGCCACGACTTATGTCGTATGTCATTTAACAGATTCCGTGGAAGGAACTCAATGACCATATTCAAACCGTGGATCATTACCATCAATTATTACAAGAACTGTATCCATTCAATTTGGGACGACAAGTGGTGTGTGTCTTAGTGACTTGTTTTCTGGGATTTCGTTTACCAGCCGATTCTTTGTGGACTCTTTACGATCAGTACTTACCACCTCAATGGCCTTAAATGGTCACGAAAAACTCCTTTTGCTCAAAGCCTTGCATTTTCATCTGGATACTTCTCGACCTCAACAGGAAAAAAAGATTCGTCAACTTTTAGCTACCCAAGACGTGTATGACGATGTGTGTGTAGCTTGTGACTTACATCCCCATTGGACAGATGTCCGCACTTCGGCCAGGACGCAACCTTACACCCGCAAACCACGACCTGCCACAGCGGTGACTGCGTCTCCGGCAGCCTCACGTTTGTCCACTTCTCCGTTGATGTCACCAGGAACTGAAGAGTACTTGGAGACGTTGATCACACCAAGAACTTCTCCGTTGATGACCCCCAAAAGAACTTCCCCAGTGGCAGGACCCTCCCATTTAGCGGCAGTGGCTGCTGCTCACAAAGTACCTTCTCCCAAAATCAAAGTCCATGAAAGATCGGGCATGTTACAAAGTTTACTGGATTTGTCCAAGCAAGAACTGGCTCGATTTAGTCCGTTGCGTACCCCTGCACGACGTGTCATGCCTGTCCTCAAACTGATAAAACGTAAAGACAATCAGTGGCGACGCGTTCCAGTATAAAACAGACCTGTGACCAAGTCGGGTATCAGTGTTTTTTCGGTGCTCCTAAAGACTCAAAGATGTCACCCTCTAGAAAAACCCAAGGAAAGAAAAGGAAAAGACTGCCACCACGTTTAGCCAAACATGGGGACCTGTTATCTGTCCTGTCCAAAGCTTCTCCACCCCTACGAAAAAAACTCATTCAAACGGCCTCCAAAGAGGTCATCGATACCGTGTGCGAATGTTGTTTGAACGTTTTGAAAGGCACGATCCTTTTGTCCAAACACCAGAAACAATGCTTAAGCAAACATCGTCACGTTCTTCGCCAAATGGTTCGAAAGAAAATTCCCATTCGTCAAAAAAAGAAGATGTTAGTGCAACGTGGAGGTATTTTGCCTCTCTTGTTAGGCCCCATACTGAAAGGAGTCTTGGGAACCATGTTGGGAGGACTGGTGGGAGCAAGATAAAAGGCCTTCGGAAGTCCCAAGATCTCAGAATCGACCCCTGACAACCCCATGGAAGGACGAAAATTAGCTTTAGTGCCTTACAAACGATGGATGGAATACCATCGGTGGCAAGAACAACGCACCCCTCATTTACCTCCCAATCCCAATTTGAGCGAGATGTCCCAGTTACAACACGAATTGCAGTCCTTGATGGATCGCCAAGATTTGTCCGAAACAGAAAAATCGCAAAAGTACGGTCAACTCTTGCAACGACTGCAACTCTTTCACCAGAAAGCTTTAGACGAAACAGCTCTACCCACTTTGAAAGATTTTAAGACCTTGATGAAAAGTCCAGCACCATCACCAGTACCAGTACCAGTACCAGGACCAGTGGTCAAGACAGAAAAAGGAAAAGAAGAAGAAGAAGAAGGGTTTCAAACTCCACCAGAAAAAGTACGCAAGTTAACAACACCACCTACCTCCAGAATTGGATGGATTAAAACGATGATGGCCACCCCTTCTTCATCACAAGAGAAAAAGAAAGTGAAGACAGAAGTGAAGACAGAAGTGAAACAAGAACCGATATCCCCCGCTCAGACATCCTCCTCCTCTTCAACACCTATTGCCGGTCGCACACTCAAAGCCTTGCAATCCAAGAAAATACCCCAAGAGAAAAAGAGTAGCATCCTCCAAGAGTGGGTGCCTTATTAACACACAAACACAAAAAAATGGAAAAAGTCTTAGCCAGCATTTACTACGATCCCTCGCATCCTGCAGGTTACGCAGGAGTTCAAAAATTGTATCGTGCTGCCAAAACTCGACTGAAAAGTCTCCGTTTACCTCAAGTGCAACGATGGTTACAAGAACAAGCTACCTATACTTTGCACAAACCCATTCGACGAAGGTTTGCCAGAAGTCGCACCCGAGTGGAAGGCATCGATCATCAATGGCAAGCCGATTTAGCCGATGTCTCTCATTTGGCCAGCTACAATCGTGGCTACAAATATTTGTTTTGTGTCATCGACGTCTTTTCCAAATTTGCCTGGGTCGTGCCCTTGACTTCCAAATCGAGCAGCGAGTTAGTGCGAGCCCTGCAACGGGTGTTGAAACAAAGCGGTCGTCACCCTCTTCGATGGCAAACGGACACCGAATTTCTGAACCAAGCTTTCCAAAAAGAATTAAAGAAACGTGACATTCATTTTTTTACCACCGAGAATCCCGAAACCAAAGCCAGCATCGTGGAACGTTTTCAACGCACTTTGAAAGAACGCATGTGGAAATATTTTACGCATCACCACACTCTGAAGTACATCGACATCTTACCGCACCTGGTGCAAGCGTACAACCAATCTTACCATCGAAGCATCGGACGTGCCCCGCAAGACGTGACTCCCGAGAACGAAGTGTTGGTGTTTGAGCGCCTGTTCGGTACGTCCCCGACGAGGGCTGTCCCCAAGAAAAGTGGAGAGTTGACCGTAGGAGATTGGGTGCGCATTGGCAAAACCAAACGCACTTTCGACAAAGGTTACTTACCTAACTGGACGACCGAATTGTTTCGCGTCACTGGACGAGTGCATGGCCGTCATCCTGCCGTCTATAAATTGGAAGACATGAATGGAGAAGTGCTCAAAGGAACGTTTTATTTGCCCGAGTTACAACGTGTGACCAAAAAAGAAGACGACGTGTACGACATCGAAAGCATTCTCGAACGCAGAACCCGTAAAGTGGGCAAACGACGTGTCAAAGAAGTCAAAGTACGTTGGAAAGGATATCCGCCCAGTTTTGATTCTTGGATCGACGCTTCGCAAGTCATCGACTATAAAAAGAAGTGACCATCATGCCCTTTCACACAGCAGACGCAGCTACGTCGACCACTCCTTCTTCTTCACCCAGTTCTTCTGTGCAAGATTTACAAAAACAACCCTTGTGGGTGTGGTGTGGAGAACGTGTGCCTAAAACGCAAATCGTCTTTTTCTGCCAAATCTTCGTGGTGTATTGTGTCATCGGGGCAGCCATCGCCAATTTGAGTTTGCAACAAGGAGACAAACAATTGTGGACCATTTTATTGAGCAGTTGCATCGGTTACCTGCTTCCCAATCCCTCCCTGAAATTTTCCTCGAACGGGAACGTTGTGTCCAGTGCCAGTGTCAGTCACCACTCCAACAACAATCACAACCAGAACCCCATTTTGGGCGGAGACACGCCTCTGACGTCCACTAACCCCTCGGAGAGCCACAGAACTCTGGAATTATGAGTCACGAAAACCAATTTTACTTAACTTTACCCAGTGACAGTTCCATGGAAGTGTTTCCCAACAACACGTTGTGCTGTTACACGGCCAAATTACCTCAGGCCATCCCCTTAGATCACGAAGCCCATTGGGAAGTGGCTTTAGTAGAAATGATTCACCCGACCCAAGTCCTCAATGTCCTTCCCAATCAAAATAAATTTGATGTGGAAGTTCATGATGAACAATTGCAACAGTGGATGGATAACCATGGCAAATATGACAAGAAAACCCCTGGCACAAAAAATCAAAGGTACACCACCTATCACTTGTTCATTCCCCCAGGCTATTATTTTAGTGGTCAACATTTGGTCAGCACCATAGCCACCAGGTTTAATGGCGTGTTTCTGAAAGCTTTGGAGGATGTCAAAAAAGGTGTCGTCACCCTGGAGTACCACAAAACAGCTCGTCGCTTCTTGATGAAATTTCCTGAGGGGCGTAAAATGATGTCTTTCTTATTTTGTCCTGAATTGTTTGATATGTTCGGCGGAGACATGGAGATGAGAAAGAAATTTGAGCAAAAAGGCGAGCTAGCAGTGATTTACGACAACGAGTCTTTTAGCAAGTTCTTTCGTACCCCAGTAGAACTGAATCAAGGACTGAATTTGATGTTCGTGTATTCCGATGTGGTGGAGTACAACGTGGTGGGACACACCTCTGTACCATTACTGCGTGTCATTCCTTTCAAAGTGGATTCTGCCGCGAACGCTGACGAGGAAGGTGGAAACACTTACCACGTCCACCGCGAATTTGTCCATCCTCACTATTTGCCGGTCAGCAAGTCGTATTTGGACACGGTCAACATTACTATAAAAGGAGATTTGGGACAAAATATTCCATTCACCAAAGGAAAAGTCACGGTGAAACTCCATTTTCGAAAACGGTTCTCTCACGACTCGTAAGTAAGTCATGTATCCAGTGTACCGAGGGGTTGCTCGACAGCGAGGACACGGTTTAGGAGATATGCTGAAATCAGCCTTTCGTTCGGTGGCCCCGGTGTTGAAACCGATGGTGACACGCGGATTGCACGCCTTGAAAGATGCGGCACTGACGCAAGGCAAAGAATTTCTCCAAAATGTCATCATCGACAAACAAAACCCTAAAGAAGCCTTCATGAGGGCAGGCAAAAATGTCTTGCTGCAAACGGGCAAAGACATTTTAGGCCGACGAGACACACCTATAAATGCACTGCACGCTACCGAGTCAGGCATTCAGCAAGGACAAGGCAGAAAGAGACGACGAAGAAGAAAACACCCTTTCACCAGACTTCAAGCTAGAAAAGCCAAGAAAAGAAGAACCGTTCGAGACTTAGACGTTTTCGATTATTGAGAAAAGAGACAAAAAATGATGCACCGAGAGTCTTGCGCTTGTTCCAAGACGGAACTGGATCTGTTTGCCATGCCCCCGACCGTGATGACGATGCAAGAATCCCAATGGGTGGAATTTCACCCCGTCTCCTCATTGACAGCCTCAGCTCCCATCGAGTTTGAAATCAAAGGACAGCCCGAAGATTACATCGATCTGAATAGCAGTTACTTGTACTTGAAAGTCAAAGTTGTCGATGAGGACAATTCGACCCTAGATGGCGATGAGGTAATAGCTCCCGTCAACAATTTCATGCATTCCTTGTTTAGCGGAGTGGACTTGTACTTGAACAACAAACTGGTCAGCAGCAGCATGGATACTTACCCTTATCGAGCGTACCTGGAAAATCTCTTGACGTACGGAATAGACGCCAAGAACACTCATCTCAATGCCTGTGTGGTATGGGAAGCTGACGAAGCAGGCCAGTTTGAAACATTCGAAACTGATGCAACCAAAACACCAAACAATGACGGAATTGTAGAACGAGGAGACAAAATCAAAAACGGACAAAGTTTAGAACTAATGGATCATTTGCATTTGGACATGTGGTTGCAAGAGAAATATTTGCTGAACGGGGTGAATGTCCGCCTGAGACTGAATCGTAGCAGTGCCGCTTTCCATTTGATAGGTAATACTGCTTGCAAAACTGTCATCGAGGAAGCCAGGCTCTACGTACGACGCGTAGAAGTGTTACCTAAAGTGGGTAACGACATTATTCAGACGTTGAGCAGAACGACCGCTAAGTATCCGATCCGACGCGTGGAAGTGAAAACCTTCACCATTCCCAAGGGACAGCGATCCATGATCGAAGATCATCTGTTCCAAGGACAGCTACCCAAATGTTTGATCGTTGGTATCGTCGAAAATGAAGCCTTCAACGGAGCTTTGGCTAAAAATCCTTTCTACTTTCAACACTTTGGCGTGTCCAAAATCGAAGTCAGTCGCGATGGCAAGACCTTGTGTACCCGACCCTTTGAGCCTGACTTTCAGAAGAAGAATTACTTGAGATCGTACTTGTCCCTGTACGAAGCCACCGGCCAGTTAGGAACCAACACCAGTCACGGTATTACGTACGACGATTATGTAGGAGGCTATGCTTTGTGGGCTTTCGATTTCACTCCTGACCAAGGCAGCGACGAGGGACATTTCCACCCTATAAAATCAGGCCAGATTCGTGTAGAAATTCAGTTTGCAAACCGAGACCCTGATGTAACGGTGAACGTCATCCTGTATGCAGAATTCGATAATACCATAGAAATCAACAGTTTCAGAGAAGTCATTCTAGATTATTAGAAACCATGGAAGACTGTTCTCCCTCTTTACCTAGTGGAGAAACTTTAAAGATGGAATGTGAGGAGACTGTGGAAAAAGAAGAAGTGATCATGATGAAGTCGAGATGGCCAGAACAAGAAGCCCATTTAGTCTCCTGTTTTGCCAAACACTTGGTCGACAAAATGACGGAATTGATCAAGAAAAATTGTTATGGATGTCAAAACGATCATCCCAGTCAAATTCAACACGATAAATGCCTGATGCTGAGTCAAGAAGAAAAATTGGACGAGTATCTGGACGAAGCTTAGAGTCTCATCTCGAACAAAGACGTGTTGCACCAGTGGTATAAAGACTTGCGTGAACATTCTTGTCCACCATTAACCACTCAAGAGATCCATCGTATCGAAGCTCTCCTGAATCAGAGTGAGGAAACAGAACGAATAACCGTTTATTCGTCAGACATTTTCAAGCAAAAAGTCAGGATCGAATTGACGACTTATTATCACCTGTGAAGAAGAAAAAAAACAAAAAATGGATACCTGGGAACTTTATTACCTTTTGAACCACAGTTCGTATACGGCTTCTTGGAATCCTGTCGTCTGTGCTAAAGATGAACTCCCTCATCGCAAACCTAAAGACCATCTAGCTTACGTGATCAACACGGACGACAGTCATCTCCCAGGAACCCACTGTGTAGCCGTCTACTTTCCTCAAGAAGGATGTGTGGAATATTTCGATTCGTACGGATTGCCCCCTTTCGAAGACGATATCATCGACTTTATGAGAAGAAATGCTCAAACCACCCGATTCAATAATGTGAAATTACAAGGCACAGATTCCTTGGTGTGTGGACAGTACTGTGTGTATTTTCTGCATCATCGCAGCCTGGGCTACTCCTTAGAACATTTAGTGACTCATTTTGATCCTCGTTCTTCTGCTAGAAACGATGTGAAAGTAGATCGATGGTTTTGTGACCATTATGCTTATCTTTTGTCTCAAGCTAGGAAACGTAGTGTCCATCAATGGCCTAATGATTTCCAACAGTGGAAATCACAATTTCATTCACAACGTTGTCAGCCCTGTTTAAAGTAGATTGTCAATTGAGAAAAAAATGTTGGTGATTTGAAAAAAATTGTTTGATGTTATAGTGTTGGATTATTGTTAAAAAATGTTAGAGTTGTTGTTTAGTGTTAAGTGATTTTTTGAATAAAAATGTTGTGTTTTGAAAAAAATGCCTTTGTCTTTTGTTTAGCTATAAGAATGTTGGAGTGATGCTCTTTCATTTCTTACTATCCCTCTCATGACACTCACTGAACGTTGCGACTCGAAATCCGTGTGGGGATGTTTTCCTTCACGTCCGGGCTTTGACTTTAAGAACCGGGTTATTTCCAGTCTAACCATCCATTGTCGACTCATCCTCCTACGAAGATGTGCTCCAAACTAGCTAAGTTCAACGAAGCCTACGTGAATTTGCATAGGGTCAGACACAGTCTGATGCCGAAGCCAGAAGAAATAGAGAATGTGAGAATGTTAAAAATCACTGAAGACCTGATAGAAGAGCTCTTCAGAGAAGAAATGAACAGGGAAAAAGAAGAATGGACAGAGAAGTACAGACTTCAGAGACAGAAGCAACAGCAGCAACAGCAGCAACAACAACAACAGCAGCAACAACCTGAAGCTGACAGAGGCTTTGTCGATTGTCGTATCGACACCAAAGAGTTCTTCTTCTCTTTCCGAAGAAGCAGACCTATCGCCAGAAAGTCTATCCTCAGAGGACATCGCATTCTTAGAAACTAAAAAAGAATGCCATAGCAAACAAAAAACAGCCCTTTTCAGGGCTACCCAATACTCTAGAAAAGAAATAACTATCCATTTGCCAATGTGTATAGGTAGAGTAGTGTGAAAATAAACACTAACTCTTTATTAAAAAATGTGAGAGTGTATGTGTTTGTGTGTGTGTTTGTAAGTGCTAAAGTAAGTTGGTGTGGATAGTAGATTAAAATCATGTTTTTTTGGTGTTTGAGGTGTATATTTGGGGTTAGATTGGATTGCTTTGCACATGTAAATAGTCTATTGAAGTGATTTATGAAAAAATTTTAAAATAGTGATGGGTAGCATAAAAAGTGAGTGAGTGTTTCTTTTAGGTCCGCGCGTTGTTGTTGTTTTTGGTCATGATCTAGGTAAGATCAATTTTATGTTTTTAGGGGGATGTTTTCCATCACGTCCGCGCTTTCACTATAAATTGAAACTCGCTGGGCAGTCTAGCTACCCTTGTTGATTGTTCAACACAAGAATGAATAGTAGCAGAATAAGCAAACTTCTTGATCTCCAAATACATCTGGAATATGTAAGGCGCCTGGTCAATGAACTGGCTGCGGAGGCTATAATAGAAGAAGAAAGAATAAAGAAGGAAGAGGAGGAGAGAAGACAGAGGGAAGAGGAGGAAAAGAAAAGAGAAGAGAGGATGTCGTTCAATATTCCCGAGACAGAGGATTGGGGTGATGAAGCGAATCATCCCGCCTCTGCAGTCTCAAGAGAAAAAGTAAAAAGATACTGGAGTCAAAGATGCGTGTGTGGCGCCAGGCCTGGAAGGTGCAACCATTAGATAGGTGCATCTGGAGTTCAAAAAAACAGCCCTTTTCAGGGCTATCCAATACTCTAGAAAAGAAATAACTATCGATTTGCCAGTGTGTGTAGGTAGAGTAGTGTGAAAATAAACACTAACTCTTTTAAAAAATGTGAGGGTATGTGTTTGTGTGTTTGTGTGTTTGTGTTTGTAAGAGCTCAGGTATGTTTGAGTGAATAGTAGAGTATGGGTTTCTTAGCGTATGTGAAGAGTATAGTTAGGGTTTTATTATATGAAAGTAGAAAGTAGGGGGATGTTTTCCTTCACGTCCGCGCGTTGTTGGGTCATGATCCAGGTAAGATCAATTTTATGTTTTAGGGGGATGTTTTCCATCACGTCCGCGCTTTCACTATAAGAACCCACAGTGTTGGTCGTTCGCACCATTCTACGGAATAACGGAAAGAAAATGGTAGCTGTATCTGACCTGTTCAACAACTTGAGACACTGTTATTATTGGATAGTAGATGGAGTATATGTTGTAGAAAGAGTAGAAAAGGAATGGAAATATCCAGTTACAAGGGATTTTGTGACCAGACAAGTGAGGAGTCTGAAACTAGCTATGGATCTCCTTGACGGTATGTTACAAGAAGAAGTGAAGAAAATAAGAGGATTAATTAACCCTCCCTATGTAAGAGTAGGTAGCTTGAAGGAAGCTCTAGATAATACAAGATTAGTAAGATGCTTCCTACAAGATATCTTAGTTTGGAGTGAGTGGTCTTTTGTGAAATGGGGTGTTGACCAACTTATAAAAGCCGAGGAACTTATGAAACGAGTGCTGACCCAAGAAGTAGAGAACATAAAGGAAAGGTGGACTAAAGAAAGAAAGGAAGAACAGAATAAGAAGAAGAAATTAGAATTCGACCAACTGAATAACAACTGGATGAAAATACAGGCCAAGTTCCGAGCCATGGGTCACCCGGACTGGATGCCGGAAAAAGAAAAGAAAAAGAAGAAAGGAATGATGGACAAAATAAGAGGATGGTGGAAAAAGTTAAGAAGTTAAAATAAGAAGAAAAACCCAAAGGACCTTTTCAGGGCCCCAATATTTCTCGAAAAGAGATAGCCTTTCAATTGCCTACCCCTTTTTTAAAAGAAATTTAAAAAAAAAAAAAATCCCATGTTCAATTCCCCTTGTACGTATATTAACCCACAATTTATTCCCATGTTAAATTTCCATTGAGGCTAATCTGACCCACGATTTTTCTCCATGTTAATTTCCATTGAGGCTAATCTGACCCACGATTTTTCTCCATGTTAAATTTCCATTGAGGCTAATCTGACCCAAGGGTGTTTTTAATGCTAATTCCCATTGAGGCTAAAGTGACCCCCTTCACTACTAACATCATCGTGGATAAATGCTTGTTCGAGTAGTGAACGCGCGGTTACCAATGTATCGATTCACTTACGGAAACGGATTAGGTGATACCATTAGTGGTCTCATCACAAGAATAGCTCCTGAAGCAGTACCTATCGCTAAACAGTTATCGATGAAAGCTATGGATTTTATTCGCGATAAAGCACCTGCTGTTATTGGTAATATTGCCAGTAAAGCATTTAGCTCCATCAAAGATAGAATATTAAATCTAATACGTAAAAAAAAAAAACAGCCGCGGTTAAATTACCTAGCACCGATGTGATGCCTAGTAATATTAGTAAAGTAATAAACGACGCGGCGAATCAAAAACTAGCATCGTTGATAAATCAGCAGGATGAAAAAAAAAATGCAGGTATGATATCAGGAAGTGGTATTCGTTTTAGAAGATGACCTTTATAATAAAATGTTCAAGCCAGTACCTAATGCTTATTTTGATATGGATGAAACAGTAGGTAGGGATGATTCAATATGATATTATCAGTATTATTCGTATGAAGCTGTAGGACCAAATCAAACTGGACGAATTGAACTACGAGTTCATGACACAAGCAGATATGTTTTACCTTCTGAGGCATTTATCGAAGTTACAGGTGAACTTGTGATTAATGTTGCTCATAATACACCATATGGTGCAGGAGCTATGGTCGGATTTGTTAATAACGGTATTATGGCGCTATTTAGCAAGGCCGTGTACATGATAGATGGAAAAGAGATTGAAGCAATTAACAATGATGTTGATATTGCTACAACAATTATAGGCTTAGCGAGATACTCATATGATTATAATTGATCAGCTGGTCCAACATTAATGTTCGTCAAGGATAATTCCGACAATCCAGATAGCAATCCGTTTCTTCGCGTGCAAGAACCGCGTGATACTACAGTTGATCCACAACCAGCTGGAGAAATTCCCAGACCAGGTGATGCATTTTTAATGCTACAAAATTCCAACCCTGATTTTAATCTTGGATTTTCTACGCGTAAAAATATGTTACGAGGTGATCGTAGAAGATTTTCCTGTATGATTCCGCTATCTCACATCTTTGGATTTTGCAGATGGTTTAAAAAAGTTATTTTCAGAGCCAAGCACACCATTGTTTTTCAGCGAAAAGAAAATAGTAACGATGCGATCTGGAGGTTGTTATATTTCAAGATAAACAAGGCAAATTAGTTACCAGCGACATCTCGTGGAATGATATAATTAGACGCGTTTTAGACCCAGTCGAAGATAATATTCCGGTCCTTACCAGCGATGGTAAAATTAAAGATTCAAAAAAGTCATTCACGACGATAAATGAACAAATTAGCAGATTAGCATCTAGTCGCGTAAAAATCATCGGTGATACAATATTAGGAGAACTTGACATGAATAAAAATAAGATATCTTCTCTTGGAGATCCAATAACCGAACAAGACGCTGTAACAAAAAAATACGTCGATGATGTAAATTTAAAGTTAGCTACGTTACGTGCCGAGTATGATACTCATTTAACCCCGTTCACAAATCTTACAAGAAATTTCTCAAAATTAAATAAAGTTGATGAAGAATTCTTTGGTGACCCTCTTCTAGCTGGTATAAAACTTACAGAAATTAAAACAAGTATTGGCACAATTAAAAAAACCTCTGAGGATGTTGAACTTTTTAGAACCTACTTAGAAAGATTACTTTTACTAACCGCGGGTATTACCAATATAGTTCATGCGGTAGCATCTTCATCTGCAACGTGGACGGTAACAGATAATACAATAAAGTATACTCCATCGGTTACAGCCATATACAGATTATCTGTAATTAGCCCGCTAGAATTTAGAATAACTCACGCGGGAATAACTAGTGAATCTTTTTATCCGGTAACTGTTGAATTACAAAAAGATATTGAAAAAGTGTTTACGTTACAACCAGCCGATGATACTTTATCTAGAGCATCTTATTTATACACGCTAGAATTTGTTATTAAAACATCTTAATCATTTGAATCATAGTAAAAAATATAATGATTGATTGTGACGGCGCCGCGTACAGGTATAATCAGGCCCGTGAGAGGCAAATTAAATTAAAAGATATCATCGACGTGTACACGACAAAAATAAAAAAATACCAGTGACGATTAGTTATCGCTGATGTATTAGTTTACTAGCTATCTGCGGTTGTTGTTGCTGCTGGCGTTGTATTATCCGCGGTAACGATGATGGCTCCTGTTGTCATTACAATTTGTATCTCAGCAACAACAACAATTGCTGGCGTTTTTAATATAATTACAAAAAAATATGTAACTGCACCATAGAAAAATTATCCGCGAGTGTGATAAAATTACACACCGCAAAAGCTGCTTATTCAAAATTATCACTGTTGCTATCGAGAAGCCTGAACGATGGAATTCTATCTGATACTGAGTTTTTAGATATGATCAACGCGTATGATTCTGCTGGTATTAAAGATATAAATATTAATAATGACCGAAATTCTTTCGCAGATAGCCACAAACACAGTCCAACACAAAACAACAATGATCTCTGCAAGTTCAACTAAGCCAGAATTTAGTATTAATTTTCCAAACGCGATTCCCATAAATGAAGTTGCACTATCACAGTTACGTGTTTATAATAGCTGGCCAAATATTAGATCATTAATGTCAAATAATTCAATTGTATTTACAAATAAAAGTAAACCAGATGGAACGTCAGATTGGAACGTTGTTGGATTGCCAACTGGCAGTTATAAAATTGAAGAAATTAATAAAGAATTATTACTTAGAATAAAAAATATTACTGGAGATAAAGCAACTGGAATAAAGATAACGGTTCACGAACCAACATTATCTTCAATAATTGAAATAACCTCACCGGATTATGCCGTAGATATTTATGCGAGTTCGATTAGAACGGTTTTAGGATAGCCATTAATTCAACCACCAACACCACCGGCGCCACCAGAACCTAAAAAATCCGATTATATCTCATACGAACAATCTTATCACGAAATTAATCCAAGTTACAAACGGCATTTACTTGATATGGATATTAACAAAGAAATTAATATTTATCTTAGAGGAGTAGGCAATATTGCGATAAAATTTTTAGCTCCATATATTAGAAAAGGCTTTGAAATTTTAGAAAGAGGAAAAAGTGTATTTATTGAAATAAATGAAATCACTGAGTAAAGAAATTAATCAAGAGCATAAAAAACAACTACAGTTGTTACGGCAATATTTTCAGGAGTGTGTCTTTAATGTATCAAGTTCATGTAGTGAGGTTATTAAAGGTGTAGAAATACTAAATCGGCTCGCAGCCAATATAGAAATTTTTAACTGGAATATAATTCAGGTAGTAAAATATAGTAAACCAGCCATGAAACAATTATTTTTAGACACGTATTCACTGACAGCGGAGACGCTATCAGATTATAAAATTCCCGGAAATAAAGCAGAAGAATTAGGAGAATCTGTCTTTAATACCATTGATGAATTATTTCCTAAAATGATAGCCACGTGGAGAAAATCGCTACCACCAGCATCCATACTCAGGCACAATAATGACCAAGATGGCACCGGCAGACACATTTTTGTCGAAGCAGTAAATATTACAGTAGTTGTCGCGGTTAATCTTGGTTGCCATATCGTCGAAAATAGCTATAACGCAGATGCGTCAATATCAAATCAGGCCCAACAAGGATTTATTCTTTATTCATTTTCACCAAAAGAACCTCATGGATTTTTAATTGTGCAAGAGCTGATCAATCCAGTCTATCTGCGATGTTATAGTTAGTTTTTATCATGAGTAAATTTTAGATTAACGGATCAATCTGGAAATTTGCTTGATTTATGTGGAGAAACATTAAGCATTAATCTGTTGATAAAATCTTAAATCTTGTCGCGTAACAAAAATAGATAAAACCCTGAAAAAATTAACAAAAAATAATACATTATTAAATAATCAATTTTTTACTGGAAAATATTCACATTTGTGATTTTTGATAGGGTTTGGTAGTCAAAATCAAGAAAATGATTGAATTGTTAATTCTGATTGGGTAATTGGTAGTCAAAATTACAAAATTTGTACAATTTCACAAAATAACTTATTTTATATAATAATCAGAATAATATTTATTGTATTTATTGAATTATTGATTTTTTTGGTCTTTATTGAATTTTATTGATTTTGATAGGGTAACTGGTACTCAAAATCAAGAAAATGTTTGATTTGCTAATTGTGATGGGGTAATTGGTAGTCAAAATCAAGAAAATGACTGATTTGTTAATTCTGATAGGGTAATTGGTAGTCAAAGTCAAGAAAATTTGTACAATTTCACAAAATAACTTATTTTATATAATAATCAGAATAATATTTATTGTATTTATTGAATTATTTATTTTTTTGTTTTTTACTGAAATTACTTCATTCTGATAGGGTAATTGGTACTCAAAATCACAAAAATGTTTGATTTGCTAATTTTGATAGTGTAATTGGTAGTCAAAATCAGTAAAATGATTGATTTGGCGGTTTTTGATGGGGTAACTGGTAGTCAAAATCAGTAAAATGTTTGATTTGGCGATTTTTGGTAGGGTAATTTGTTGTCAAAATCAAGAAATTACCTAAAATTTCAATAAAAAATAATTCAATAAAAAAAAATAATTAATTTCAATAAATAAAATAATTAATTTCAGACATCTGTTGATTTTTCCAGGTTCATCATCTTTTTTTAATTGCGCCACGCGAACACTAACTGTTCTCGCTGATTCATACTCGTTAGATAACTTTGTTCTAATTTTCTCAATCACGCGAGATAAATTGATCAATTTTTTTATTTGTGATTCATCTACTGTAGCTAGTAATCTATAAACCGTAGTTTAAATCTTCTTTATTAACCTGTATTCGGATGATAGCGTGTATCTTCCGTCGAATTTATTTTGTAAAATTGTCTCGGCATCAGGAATTATCTTTTCAGGAATTAGTTCATCAGATAATTTTATTCCGGACATTTTTAAATTTTCAATTTCGTTGACTATCTCGTTAATATTCCCGTTGTTCATATACTAAATATTAATTGTTTAAAACAAAAAAAAATCTCATTGATGACTAATTATCTGAATGAGACTAAAATTAAATATCGTCGTCATCGTCAAGTATCAAAGGAACATACGAGAAGAAAATCCACTCGCCAAATTTATATGAAAAGGTTGATTTGTATATTTTTTCTGCGACTCCCCTCACTGAAGATCGGTTAATGCTAAAATATTTTGCAGCAGAATACATCGATTGAAATATCATCTCCTCGTTAGTTTCTAAATTTATTGATTTAACTGCCTTAGATTTTCTTGCTCCACCTGTATTTCCCTGCGACAAATTCTCGCTCTGAGTAATTGCTTGTAGGTTTGATATATAATTATTTAGTGGATTGCCATCGATGTGATCAATTAGCAGATTATTTTTTATTAATCCGCGGTGGCATTCATAAACAAACCGATTATTGCGATAATGTTTATTTATGTTGGTATTAAAACAATGATAGCCGAATTTATTAATTTTACCGACGGTATTTTTTGTTTTGACGTGTCTAACAACGCCATCACTTGATGCCTCATAGTTATCAACGATAGGATGCCTCGCAAAGATATCGTTCATTATACAATATCTATTTATCTAAATTAAAATTTGCTTGGAAAACCTATCAAGATAATCCTCTTCGGATTTAAGAATTCTATCATCAAGATTATCTTTTTTGTCGTAGTAACGCTTACGTTCTCGGTAGCATTTCCCGCCGCAATTCAAGCACAATCGAGTTTTTCCTCGGATTCCAATATCGCATCGAATACATTTTATCGGTCCTAAATGACCTTTACGAATATCTCGCAGATGATCGCTGCAAAATTCACCTCGGCAGGATTTATTGCAATAAGTTAACGAACCAATCATTAATCTCTTGCACTGATTCATTATTATTTAGATATTTGTCTAAAAGTATAATATGAAAATATTTGATCTTGATGAAGCTGAAGAAACTTTATCTGAAATTGTTTCTTCAAAGAAAGAATTTTATAACGACAGGCCATCTCATGTATGGTCCACGTGGAAGACAAATGATATTAATTTTACAAATGAATGATGACCGAGCAAAAAAATTAATTAAACGTCTCGGTGGTGAAAAATATATTTTTCGAATAAAAATTATCCTGCAAACAAATGACCCTGAAGTTTGGATAATTCGAGATAAACGAGATCCAATTATCTGCGGGAAAAAACTATTATTTTAAGTAAAAACTCCAAACCAGGGATGTTGACTGGATTAGATAAACCCTATTATGAAAGATCTTATCCATTTACCTACCGCAGTAGTTTATGGATTATATAAATTAAATGACAAACCCGATATCGGAAATCTTGCTCCGATGAAAATGTCTGTGAAGTTAAATTGTGTAGATAGCGAGTAATATAACATTTTACGAAAACAAAACGCGGGTCGGGATTAACTGATTTACGACGTGAGAAAATAATATCTTGGGCTGGATCAGAAACTGATGGAGCATCTATAAACGATGTTGCTGCGTTGTGAACGAGATTAAAATTTCCCATCGTGGTAAAATCCCTATCTGGAGAAATTTTGTACTCGTCGGTGAATAAATCGCTAGGATTCCCTATAGAAATAATTGATCATGATTGCCATACCTGGACTTCTTCGGTGATGATATTTCCACAAAATCGAGTCGTTAAATTTTATTCTTCAGATATGTTTGATTTTGTTTACGAAATAAGTAAATCTGATCCAGTGTCGGTGTGGCTATTTCGCAGCGATGAAAAATACGATCAGTTTGTTCGACCTGACGCGGAATTATACCGCGAAGAATCATTAGAACGCGAGATGAAAGAATTAGCGGAAAAATACCACGTAGATGAACAATTATTATCTAACTGTTTTACGGTTCCATCGGTTGCTTCTTACGTTGCTAGAGAGAAAATTTCATGGAAGCTAACTCGATGGGAATTTCTTAGTGGTGTTCAATCAAGTTGTATCGAGTATGGACACGGCGGTCTCTGGAATACTAAATATAATCACGCCGATATGATATTCGTGGACATGGTTGCGTGTTATCCTGGAAGTTTTTTAGGTATGGGAGAATGCGCTAAATATTTTGCTCAGTTTGGCCATCCAACTCATGAAATGACTCGTGTAGCAATTAATGGTCCGCTGCCAGATTTTCCCTTGACGGTATTAGCTTGCATTGTATCTTTTGAATTTGCAGCTGGTCTTCATAAGATATGCTATATTTGGTTTGGAAAACACTTTTCTGAGCATCGTTGGGTTCCAATTGTTTTATTGCGATATATGTTAGATTCTTTAATGTTGACCTCGTTGATAATGAAGCAATTATATCGTATAAGAAACAAAATTCAGTGTGGTTGCCAACAGATCATGAATCCGCGAAAGATTTAGGTAGAAAAATAATAGGAAAATTTACTCAGGGTGGCGCGTATGATCATCGAAGGAATCATTCAAGGTTAATCATAGATGATATTGAGTTAGATTTGATCATCGCAGATACAGTTGCGAAAAATACTTTCTGTAGTCAAGAACTTATTAGATTATCTAATGGAACAAAATTAGGTACCATTGTTAGTTACACTGAGGGAGAATCACCGCAGTACACTCATTTAAGATCATCAATGCTTGCGTATGTGAGTATAAATTTACTTTCGAAAATAAATAAGTTTCGCAGTGACGCACTTAGAGTAGCTACTGATTCGTTCTACATCGATAGTAAATACACGGAAAAAGTATCAAAATTAACTGGAGATGATTTTTGGGGAACGTGGCGAATTAAAAACGAAAGTATACTTAGTTATTGTGAATCAGCTGATGTTAAAGTTAACGACGAGTATTATCGCGATACAATATCAGAAATATCTTTGGCACCATCGGTAAATGATCTAATATCGCGATATAAATGCGTCTACGTGAATGGACATGGAGTTCAGGTAAAACAACGCGTGTTATAGAATTGTTTATAAACTCAGACCTAATTGTGTTAACGCCAACACATCGATTAGCGCGATAAATGAAGCAGCGTGGAGTTAATTCTTGTACGTATCATAGCTATTTCAAATATAGCGTCGGCACATGGACTTCTTCGCGAATGGGAGAAAAATACATAAATAAAATCATTATAATTAATGAGATTTGTACCGTCCCGTTGGAAACGTTAAAATTATTTCTTGATTGGTTATAGGCGAGAAATACAGCGGCGATAATGTGTGGAGATCACGGTCAAGCTAATCCTATTGAGGGAGAGTCTCCTCATAGTTGGTTGAAGAATTTTGTTGATTACTACGAGGAAGTTGATACCGATTATAGATCTCTTGATAAAAAATTAGTCGAATTTAAAAAATTAATTCGATTGCAGCCAAATAAAATTCACTGTGACGTAATGCGAAAAATAATTCCAGAAACACCTATGAAGAATTTTTTTAAATTTATGGAGGCCAAGTGATTTAATAGTTGCTAGTAGAAAAATAGTGATAAAAGTCAAGAAAAGTTATTTCAGATACATAAAATAAAATTTCTCAGCGAGAAAGTCCCGTTATGCTATCGACCAACAGATACACGACAACAAAATATTGATGTTGATGTACCAGGAGAATCAAAGCAAAATTTAGTATTAAATGATATTGTTTTGGTTAACATCGACGTTGTTGAGTGCGCGCTAAATATGAATAAATCTCCTTGGACGCTAGGATACGCAATGACGATTCACTCATCGCAGGGATTAACTATTACTGATACACAAGTTTGGATCGTCGATAATCACGTTGAATGGTCGAATTTAGTTTATTTAGCAGTATCTAGGGTTAGAAAAAAAAATATCTCATCTTGGTAGAATTGTTTTATCGTCGATAATTGTTGACGATGAAACCTGCAATGATACAATAAAGAAAAAATAATCTAGTTATGAACAATACGATAAAAAATATAATTACTAATTTGACCTTGATGTTGAATTTGTATTATCATTTCGGCAACAACAAAATAATCACTGCGAGATTTGTAATTGTATAATGTTATGGAGATATAAAAAAATAACCCAAGACAATTCACCGTTGACAGAAAAGATAACAATCGCGGTCATACAAAAGAAAATGTTTCATTGTCGTGTCTAGAATGTAATCGTAATCGCGGGGCTAGTTAAGTGATTTAGATGGTAATTGAGTATCTGCGGAAATTACCTGTAATTCTTCACGAGTAAATCCGCGTTGAGGAGCATTAGAATCTAATATGTACATCTCTGGTCTACCGGTTGATCTTGTCACGGCGGATATTTTATGTGTTGTAATGCTCCAGATAGGGTCAGTTGCTCTTTTTCTGCCACCCTCAAGTTCTCCATGTTTATATAATTATCTTACGGTGATATTACCTAGAACTGGTTGTGTTGAGAAATCACGTCGCTTTATTAGTACAATTTTTTGTGTGATTGCGATGGCTGGTTTCATCGCTATTGCTCTTGTTGGTTCGTTATTTGTCGCTGATATTACTTCTGGTAGTCTCTTGGCCCACTCGTATGATCTTGAATCTTGAATAAATTCTCTCGCGTATTGATATCCAAATAATCTCTCAGCGAGGGTTTTATTGAATCGTTCAACAATTGCCTGATCACGATGAATCCCAGTGTAACCTCGTCGTATTTTAACGTTATTCTGTTTCATTAAATATGAGACAGCACCTAAAAACTCCTTACCAGGATCAACTAGAAGTAAATGTGGCCATGTTAGTGGTCATTGTTGATAAATTTTACTAAATGCGTCTACAACATCAACGGCGGTTTTTCCTGTTAGCGACTCCGCTTCTTTGTATCTGCTAGCAATATCAACTACGGTTAGTATATACTTGTATGTTTTTAATCCGATAATATCATGTGGGAGAAACATTATATCAGCTTGATGAACCTCATTAGGTATAATAACATCAAAATGAGCGAAAGGGATTCGTTTTGGTGGTGGTAAATAAATTTGCCATACAGCTTGTTTTGATAACCACGATGCTGCAACTGGAATCTTTACTCGAGCTGCTTTAGCGAGTTTACTAATTGCCGATTTACCCTTCCAAAATCCAGCAGGAGAATAATAAATCGATTCCATATTATTAATTACCGGCACCTAAAACTAATTTACCTTTCATTGCTGATTTTATTAACCACGCTGATAATCTTTCTCTGATGGATTCATTAGGTATAGAATTTAACGTGTGAATCAATCTTACATCCGCGAGATGTCTTTGTTGTTGATCTTTACTCCGATAGGCCATATCATGAACGTAACATGCTCGATCGATAGCATTTATCGGAGTTTCATTTAATTTAGGTTGACGATTTTCGTCGAGTCTAATATCAAATCGCGTTCCTGGACCGCAATAATTATATCCTGGAATATTTTTTTCTCCAGGATATGTAGCCCAAGGAACGCCAGGCAATGATTCTAATTTTGCGGCAATATCACCTCCGTGAACTTTTTTTTTTACAAATCTGAACTTTTTTGTGCCACAAACGGCGCATTTACCAGAAACAGCTAATTTATTATTGCGTGTTGTAACTGAAATTTGATTAATCGTTGATGTGCGAGATTTACATTTCACACAATATAAATCCATAATATATTTATATCATGGATGTAATTGATTTTTCGGCTATGAAAAAAACAAAAACCAGTTAAGCACCATGCGGCGTTACCAAATTCTATTAGAATGATAATAATTGGCCCATCTGGTAGTGGAAAAACTCAGCTATTACTTAATTTGATTATGAGATGGTTGAAATGGGATAAATTATATTTAGTTGCACCATCTGTTGATGATCAGCGATGCTATGATGTTTTAAAAGATTTTAACGAGAATGCATCGTTGCTAAGTGAAGATGATGGTGTCATCAAGTTTATTACTGATATTGATGAAGCGCCATCTGTAGATGATCTTGACGCAGATATTAATAACTTAGTAGTTTATGATGACGTAATGTTAGATAAATAATCCAATCCTGCAAGAATATATTTTCCCGTGGCAGGTACAAAAATACAGATATTATTTATGTAACTCAACGATATACACAGATTCCAAAAGTAATCAGAGATAATTGTAATATTCTAGCTGTATTTAATGGCGTAGATACGCACACGTTAAGAAATATTCATCAAACTTGGTACAACGGTGACATGGACATTATTAAGTTTAAAAACTTATTTAGTTATGCTCAATCAACGCCACATGGATTTATAACGATAAATTTAAATGATTCACAAACAAGTTATCTAATCGGCCTTGACAACATATTTGGATGACCCTGATAAAAAAATCCAATTAAAATAAGGAGCAGCAGAGGGGCGTGACTCCCGAGGTTGTTTCAGATATTTAATTTTATAGAAGCTTTCTAGAGGCTAAATAATCTCTCCACGGAATAAATCATCGTAGAAAGCGTCCGAGTAATAACTTTGAGAAATTTCAATTAGAGTCTGTTCGCCCCATCTGCTGCTCCCAGTGCTAGATATCACTATAAACTGCCACTTTGCAGACATCGTACCGATATGACTGATTTTTAAAAGCTACGTTAAACATCTGAATCACACACAGAGATAAATCGCAAGTGCAAGTGTTAGCCAAACAGGAACTCTTTGGTTGACTAATGCGTACGATGATGCCACTCAAACCCCACATGCCTATTTACTCTTTGATTTAAAACCCACGTCCCCGAATATTTGTATTTTGTACCCATCTGTTTAACCAATGGTGCCAGGATGGAGGGCATGTCATGTACACGTCCCCGTCGACTTAAAAAAAATCTATAAAAACCTCGGACACTTTTGGTCTGTCTCACCCATTGTCAATATGAAGTCCCTTCCCGTCAAATTGGCTAGTGACTTGCACGGCATCAGTTGCGAAAAAAAATTCACAAATACGTGCTCATGTCTTAGAAGTCAGTCTAAAAAAAGTCTTACGATGGTTTACGGTGACAGCACGTCAGTTACTTCAAGGCATCATTTACACCCCTCATCAAACCAAACGCTTTTTTGAGAGAAACAAAGGAACCTTGACGCAACTGGCAGATCACCGCATCAACACTCAAACCAAAACGCAAATCATTTTGAAACCTGGAGGTAGCGGTTCTCTAGGAGGTGTCACCATTCTCTCCCTCTTAAAATGGGATCCCAATGCCCTCAAAGACATCCCCAAGACGACACCTCCACAGCCACTACCTGCACAAAGGCCCGTGGGCCCTCAGAGAACTTGGACGAAGAATTGGAGAGGCACAGGCAACAGTGGGAGTCTCAGCGTCCGCAGGAGGCCACAGCATCCACGCGTGTGGAATAGAAGTAGGAGGGAAATCTTCACTATCCCTCAGAGTGAGAAGTTGGATGATGATGCCACTTAACCCCCCTATGCACTCCAAAGAGCAAATGTCAGTTGGGAGAATGACTGCAGCCGCCGTTGCGTGTGTGGTGCCCGGCCTTGAAGGTGCAGGTGTTAACCATGTGCATCTAAAGTTCACAAAAACAGCCCTTATCAAGGTTAACCAGATCTCTAGAAAAGAGAGACTGATCAAGTTGCCAAAAAAAATGATTTGCATGTGTGTGTATTTTTGTTTGTGTTTGTGTGAGCGCGCGTACGTGTGTGTATTTTTGTTTGTATTTGCATGCATGCGTGTACGTGTGTGTTTGTGTGTGCGCACGTACGTTTGTATGTGTGTGTGTGTGTGTTTGTTTTTTCCCTTAACAAAAAACCTTATCCATAAAGCAAGTGTGTTATTTTATATAAAAATTTATTTTAGGTTAGCCTCATATCACTGTGAATTGTTTGGTAGGCGATATGGGTAGTTGTTGAGAGGGATGTTTTCCTTAATGTCCATGCTTGAGACATATAAAGTAGTGAAGCGTTCGTCAATCGTGCCATTCAACATTGAATACAATATGGCCAGCACCATCGTAGACAAAATGATGAAGTGTCAACAGGTTTTAGATATCCAGGGGATGATAGAGGAACTGTTGGTGAAGTGGAGTATGGGTGTTATAGTCCCCATAGAGTGATAATGGAACTTAATAATTTGAAGAAGGCAAAGGACAGACTGAAAGAGCTGATAAAACAGGACAAAGAAGAAAAGGAGGACAGAGAGGAAAAAGAGCAAATGAGAGCGTACAATGCTAAGCTGGAAAAAGAAGAGAATGAAAAAAGGAAAAAAGAGGAAGAAGAGAAGGAGGAGAAAGAAAATGGGAAGAAGAAGACCAAAAAAAATGTAATGGAGAAGATGAGAGGATGGTGGAGAAGAAGGGATGAGAGAAATTAGAAAAAGTTAAATGACCCTTTTTAGTGCCACTCCATTGCCTCGAAAATATACCTATTCTCCCTTGCCTAAAAATTATTAAATTTATTTTTCTGGTGTGATAGATTAATGTTCATCAATCTATGTTTGTGTCATATGTCTATGTGTCTATGTCTGTATTGTCCCTAGAGTAGTGCATATTCAGGTCAACCCCTTGCCACACTGTTCCTCCCGACTGAGGTCAGCCACTTGCAACAATGTTGCCAGTGTCCACTACCGTGACATCACCCCTGTTAAATTTCCCTTGTCCGTATACAGGCCCAATATTTTGTTGCTATACATTCCCTATGTTAAATTCCCCGTGTTAAATTCCCATTGTCCGTAATGTGCCGGGACCCTTTTTTTAACACAGAAGTCACATTGTCCGTATAGTGCCCCCATTCACTACTACAAATACTATCCAAAATATATTTAAATATACCCAAATGTACTCAGATGTTTCCATTCTATCACACAGCTTCAGTATATATTTTCAAAGGCCTGGCAATTATTTCTTTAATTGCATCAATTCAAGTTGTATTGCCGCTGCTGATTCTGTTCGGCAGTTTGTTCGTTCCATTTGATGCAATCGCCGATAATATAGATAACTTTAATTCGTCCGCATTATTGCGTGTTAAATGTTAATATTGGCCATTTCTGATACCTATAATTAACTCGTTAACTTGACTGACCAAGGTTAGAGTTATCAAATCCTTGTGTTATTTAAATCGTTCTGTAAAGTCATTATCAGATAATTGACAGTCATGGGCGGAGTTTATGATGTAATACTTAGTGTTTTCTAGTTTTCTATCGTAACGATAAGCAATTCTATTGTTAAAGGCATAATACTGTACCTTTCTGGTAAATTTTGACACTGTAAAGGCGATTAGTAGTAAATGGGGGCACCCTAGCGTCAAGGGGAATTAGCATTACAAGACCCCTTGGGCAACTCTAGCGTCAAGGGAAAATTAACATGGAGAAAAATCGTGGGTCAGATTAGCGTCAAGGGAAATTAACATGGAGAAAAATCGTGGGTCACTCTAGCGACAAGGGGAATTTAACATGGAACTATAGTGTGGGTCTGTCTAGCGACAAGGGGAAATTAACATGGGAATAGAGTTTGGGTCTGTCTAGGGACAAGGGGAATTGAACATATGGAAATTGAACATGGTGGGTCTGTAGAGCGTCAAGGGGAATTGAACATGGTGGGATTGTCTAGGGACAATGATGGTAGAGGGTCAAACACAACAGAGACAGAAACATACATACACTAGTACAAGCGTGAGATTTATATATAAAGCATTACCAAGACCTGAAATCTTGCTGGGGTGTTCAAAAATTTGCATAATTGTATGCTATAAATAGCTATAATCAAGGAAATGCTCAACGACAAAATGGATGTGACTAAAAGTAACGCTAAAATGACGAAATTGTCCCAGAATTTAAAGGAAAATAAACATATCCCCGAAAATTAAGTTACAATGGTTTAGACTAAAATGGATAAAATTAGTAACTACTTACAATATCAACTTCTGTGACGATCGTGAATAAATACCTATGTATCTATAATCAGCTGAAATTCCTATGAAATCCCACTATCTATTTATAGCTCCAACTTGTGGGTTTTTTCCTTTGGAAAATCCCACTATCTTTTTATAGCCTCAGCTTGAGTGACGTTCCTGTTTATGAATTCTAGCATATATGTATAGCTACAAAATGTGGAAATCCCCAAGTCGATATTTATAGTCTCAAAATTTCCACCGTCAGTAACGTCACTGTACTGAACACTAGGGGATAAATGTCAACAGTGTTGCAAGTGGCTGACCTGAATACACGCTACTGCAGGTAGGTAGGTAGAGTGTATCTGATAGGGATAAAGTGAGTTTTTATAGGGACAAACAGAGACCAATACACACACACAGACACACACACATACACACACACACACACACACAGAGGGAAGAGGAAAAAACAAACCCCAAATATACTATCAATACAGAAGGGAGATAACACAAACCCCAAATATGCTATCCACACTCGGGAGGAAGAAGAAAAAAACAACCAAATATACGATCTACACAACGTACGCGAACAAACACACACACACACACATACACACACACACAGAGGGAAGAGTCAAAAACAAACCCCAAATATACTATCAACACAGAAGGGAGATAATACAAACCCCAAATAAACTATCAATACAAACGTACGCGAACGCATACAAACCCCAAATATACTATTCACACAACGTCGCTAACGCATACAAACCCCTAATATGCTATCCACACTCGGGAGGAAGAAGAAAAAACAACCAAATATACGATCTACACAACGTACACGAACACACACACACACACACACACACACACACACACTCACACACAGAGGGAAGAGGAAAAAACAAACCCCAAATATACTATCAACACAGAAGGGAGATAATACAAACCCCAAATAAACTATCCACACAAACGTACGCGAACGCATACAAACCACAAATATACTATCAACACAGAAGGGAGATAATAAAAACCCCAAATAAACTATCCACACAAACGTACGCGAACGCATACAAACCCCAAATATCCTGTCCACACTCGGGAGGAAGAAGAAAAAAACAACCAAATATACGATCTACACAACGTACGCGAACAAACACACACACACACATACACACACACACAGAGGGAAGAGTAAAAAACAAACCCCAAATATACTATCAACACAGAAGGGAGATAATACAAACCCCAAATAAACTATCCACACAAACGTACGCGAACGCATACAAACCCCAAATATACTATTCACACAACGTCGCTAACGCATACAAACCCCAAATATGCTATCCACACTCGGGAGGAAGAAGAAAAAAAACAACCAAATATACGATCTACACAACGTACGCGAACAAACACACACACACACATACACACACACACAGAGGGAAGAGGCAAAAACAAACCCCAAATATACTATCAACACAGAAGGGAGATAATACAAACCCCAAATAAACTATCCACACAAACGTACGCGAACGCATACAAACCCCAAATATACTATCAACACAGAGTGAAGAAGAAAAAGTTTTTTGAAAGCACCTAAGCCCTCACCTGCAATGACCAACTCTGCCAAACACCTACACCCCACCCCCACTCCCAACGCTACAAAACCCATTTAACCCGTTATTTTATGGCATCAGTGTGTGATTTAGGAAACATCAAGACACAAAATGATGGATGAATAAACTGACTATTGTTTACCGACTTGCATGCCTAAAGAGCGTGCGTGAAGGAAAACATCCTTCCATTTCAATTCTAACTAAAACATGATCCAGAGGGATAGAGAGAGGTGAAAGAGCACAATTTCATAAAGTGTGAGTAAAAACAAAACACGCCATCCTTATTATACAATGTCAAGACCAAGAAACACTTACGTTTTCTTTCTGGTCTATTCTCTTTTAGAAGGTAGTATGAAATTTCACATCAGGGCCAACGCATCGGCTCACATTGTCAATTTTTCCATTTCCATGTCTTTACTGGCACAAGTTCTTCATCATCTTCAATTTCTTCTTCTTCTGAATCCCTCTTCTCTGTTTCGTCTTGTTTTTGTTTCTTCTCTTTTCTCGTAGGGCACTCTGAATTCCAGTGTCCTTTCTCCTGACAACGATATTAGGTATCTTGACTTTTGTCTCTCTTTCTTAGACGAAGCAGGTATTCTGGAGACAAATACCCATTTACCTTTGCAGATATAGCAAACTTCATTAGCACTTACACACTTTCGTATGACTCTCATCAAATCAACGATCAAAAGAGTAAGTTTTGTTGCCACTTTCGCATGTGAATTATGCTTTCGTATGACTTTTAGCAAATATTTGACCAGCAGGTCGATCTGTGCTGACTCTTCCATCTTCTTGATCGTTTGAGAGCGGAATGAATACTCTGACGCTAAGACACTCTCCTTATATACAGGGACCTGCTGCGTATGAAACCTAGTCAAATGTAATTTTGCAATAAGATGAAACGATTTCATTGAGGAAGTAAAAAGCAATGATGTACCGTATCGCCTCACACAAAACCTGAAGTGTTAGTTCAAATCCGTGTCAGCGATTTCGAAGACGACATAACTGAGCTTTAATCAATGCTCTCCAATTATGCCACAAAACCACGAGTCCTGATTCACGCCAAAAGAAATTTCGTTCGGTCCATAAAAAATAGTATCATATCTGAGAAACGCAAAAAGGAACTTCCAGAAAACTGAGAACGACGGCTTACACCTACAACGTAAATGTATGAGTTCAAGTAGTGCGTAAAACTTAGTCAAATTAAATTTTTATAGTCAAGACGAAACGATCTCTTTTCGAACAAGAAAGCAGACACCAAGCGACAATGGCGATCCGTGTCACACAACACTTTTCAAAATGTATATTATCAGAGGTTTGTTCTAGCGATCTGCACGGTTAAATTAAATGTTGATGTATTTTGCAATAAGACGGACACAATTTCCATGGGATCGCCCATGGTACGAATGTTCGTGCATTAGTTTAATTTTTAAAAATATTTTTTTTATATAAATCGCCTATAGGATAGACCCAGTAAAGCATGGCCATTCTCGTCACTGTCTGAATAGCTACTCAAATCAATTCGAAGCGAACGCGGTAAGAAAATAAGTATAGCCAATGAAATGGCTTACAACGGGTGATGCATTGTTTTGTTCTAGGACTGTGTGGCATAATAATCCCTATGTTCTTGCGTTGTTACCATTACAGTGCAGACAGACTGAAATGTGAACTTACAAGCCCTCTTTGTGTGTGTTGTACCATTTCCTCTTACCACATCAAAATACTGAGCGTCACAGTATTGGTTCGCGTTTTCAAACTGACCATTTTTTTTATATCTCATTTAAACATTTCGACATAAACACTCACACTCACATCGGTAGAGTCAGAACAGACGTGTTACAGTATTGAGGGGCATGTTATCTTTTCGTTTTCAAACTAATAAATTTGGGGCTTGTATGAAGTAAAGAACCGAAAGTACAGTGAAACTCAAGGATGATGTCCCAATCTGTCTGTCTATTGATGCGTGTATTTACTTAAGAAGAAATATGATCTCTAAAACACAAAGAGATACGGCAAGCATGATTAGATCAAACGCAACGATGTTTTCCTTCACGCCCGTGTAATTCAGAGTTTCAATCGTCTTTGAAGACAAACTTGGTCTCCTTTTGTAGGGCTTGAAATAATAAAAGAAACTGAAAAATCTTAAGCACTTTGCTATAGATAATTTCATCAACAGACTAAACAACATAAATACCGTTACAACAATAGAAAGCCTTAAATCTTCTATCAAAAAGAAACGCATGAAAAAAATTAAAGATTAACGATAACTAACCAATGAAACCGAATTTAACAAAGGCAATGACATGTGAAGAAATGCCTCTCACTTTGGAAAGGTAGGCGAATGTACTCTGTCATGCACCATCAACTTGAAAAAAATTATAAACAGAGAGAAACCTGAATTCAAAATTCAGTTGTTTCTTTTTCTTCAAAATTGTTTCGTTTCTTTTTTCTTTTTTTTTTGTTGGAACAAATCTAAGCACTAATATAGAGTGGAAAAGGGAAAATGCACATACAAGCTTTGATATTTCTGAAAAAATGAGGGGATATTCCTAACGTTCATAACCACCTATATATGCTTGGACTTGTCTGTGACTTATCCACAAAACAAGATGTACATATTTCTGGTCAAGCTGCAAGTGTGTGCGTGTTTTTGAAAATGGTAAAAATGGGATATACAATTTTCTCGTGACACTTATAAAGTGAAGAGTCTGTGCAAGTGTCAAAAGCCAAAGTCATATAAGTTTTGTATTTTGTACGGCTTGTAAAGATTTCCACTTTAGCAAATGTGAAGTATCACAAGTTATTATCACAAACAGAAGTGGAACATAGGGGCTTGCAAGAAAGAAAATAACCCAGGCAGTTGGTGTCATCAAGAGTGCTAGAGACGGTACCCGAACTTGCTTGCTTGCTTACTTGAATTAAAGTGATTTTCGCTCTAATGGAGCATGTATCACTGGTTTAATAACGCACCGCGTGATTTTTAATTACTCCTGGGGAAGGAAAGAGAGCCTCATCCCACCAGGCTTTTATGTACTCACAGACTACTTTTAAATTTAGCCAATCAGGTGTAGGACTAACTAGTCCTTAACAACCTGACTGAAAGGCTTTAAACATGAGTGGGAATTGTCTCACCACACACTCATTTTTCTGTCCGAGCGTGGTAAAGGAGGAAAAAGGTGCTCAGCAAGACAGCCATGGATGTTAAGTACTCACCAAAACGCTAGCCCGTACTTATTTCAAATCAAGTCGTGTCACCAAAAAAGACGACGTGTACGACATCAAAGGCATTGTCAAACGCAGAATGCCTCAGTGCTAACTGGCTAGGTCTGCATTTCTTGCTCCCGCTGCTGTTGCGTATATTTCTTCCCTCCACACCGAGTTCTGGGCCTAATTCTTTAAATTTCGTTGTACCCGAACTTACATTATCCATATTATCACCAACAAAAAAAAACAACAAAAAAACGCACAGACCTAAAAGAAACACTCACTCACTTTTTACAGAACATTACTATTTTTAAAATTTTGTTAAGCGACGGAAACGAACAACTTAGAGTCACACTTTCTAACCAAGATAAAGAAATCATGTGCTGATAGACTCACTTCTGTATTTTTTCTTCTAACTGACTAACATATCATAGGCAATGGAATGTTATTTCTTTTCGAGAGTATGGGGTAGCCCTAAAATTTTTTTTGGGAACTTGAAGCGATTGCCATAGCTCCATTAGAGCGAAAATCACTTTAATTCAAGTAAGCAAGCAAGCAAGTTCGGGTACCGTCTCTAGCACTCTTGATGACACCAACTGCCTGGGTTATTTTCTTTCTTGCAAGCCCCTATGTTCCACTTCTGTTTGTGATAATAACTTGTGATACTTCACATTTGCTAAAGTGGAAATCTTTACAAGCCGTACAAAATACAAAACTTATATGACTTTGGCTTTTGACACTTGCACAGACTCTTCACTTTATAAGTGTCACGAGAAAATTGTATATCCCATTTTTACCATTTTCAAAAACACGCACACACTTGCAGCTTGACCAGAAATATGTACATCTTGTTTTGTGGATAAGTCACAGACAAGTCCAAGCGTATATAGGTGGTTATGAACGTTAGGAATATCCCCTCATTTTTTCAGAAATATCAAAGCTTGTATGTGCATTTTCCCTTTTCCACTCTATATTAGTGCTTAGATTTGTTCCAACAAAAAAAAAAGAAAAAAGAAACGAAACAATTTTGAAGAGAAAGAAACAACTGAATTTTGAATTCAGGTTTCTCTCTGTTTATAATTTTTTTCAAGTTGATGGTGCATGACAGAGTACATTCGCCTACCTTTCCAAAGTGAGAGGCATTTCTTCACATGTCATTGCCTTTGTTAAATTCGGTTTCATTGGTTAGTTATCGTTAATCTTTAATTTTTTTCATGCATTTCTTTTTGATAGAAGATTTAAGGCTTTCTATTGTTGCAACGGTATTTATGTTGTTTAGTCTGTTGATGAAATTATCTATAGCAAAGTGCTTAAGATTTTTCAGTTTCTTTTATTATTTCAAGCCCTACAAAAGGAGACCAAGTTTGTCTTCAAAGACGATTGAAACTCTAAATTACACGGGCGTGAAGGAAAACATCGTTGTGTTTGATCTAATCATGCTTGCCGTATCTCTTTGTGTTTTAGAGATCATATTTCTTCTTAAGTAAATACACGCATCAATAGACAGACAGATTGGGTCATCATCCTTGAGTTTCACTGTACTTTCGGTTCTTTACTTCATACAAGCCCCAAATTTATTAGTTTGAAAACGAAAAGATAACATGCCCCTCAATACTGTAACACGTCTGTTCTGACTCTACCGATGTGAGTGTGAGTGTTTATGTCGAAATGTTTAAGTGAGATATAAAAAAAATGGTCAGTTTGAAAACGCGAACCAATACTGTGACGCTCAGTATTTTGATGTGGTAAGAGGAAATGGTACAACACACACAAAGAGGGCTTGTAAGTTCACATTTCAGTCTGTCTGCACTGTAATGGTAACAACGTAAGAACATAGGGATTATTATGCCACACAGTCCTAGAACAAAACAATGCATCACCCGTTGTAAGCCATTTCATTGGCTATACTTATTTTCTTACCGCGTTCGCTTCGAATTGATTTGAGTAGCTATTCAGACAGTGACGAGAATGGCCATGCTTTACTGGGTCTATCCTATAGGCGATTTATATAAAAAAAATATTTTTAAAAATTAAACTAATGCACGAACATTCGTACCATGGGCGATCCCATGGAAATTGTGTCCGTCTTATTGCAAAATACATCAACATTTAATTTAACCGTGCAGATCGCTAGAACAAACCTCTGATAATATACATTTTGAAAAGTGTTGTGTGACACGGATCGCCATTGTCGCTTGGTGTCTGCTTTCTTGTTCGAAAAGAGATCGTTTCGTCTTGACTATAAAAATTTAATTTGACTAAGTTTTACGCACTACTTGAACTCATACATTTACGTTGTAGGTGTAAGCCGTCGTTCTCAGTTTTCTGGAAGTTCCTTTTTGCGTTTCTCAGATATGATACTATTTTTTATGGACCGAACGAAATTTCTTTTGGCGTGAATCAGGACTCGTGGTTTTGTGGCATAATTGGAGAGCATTGATTAAAGCTCAGTTATGTCGTCTTCGAAATCGCTGACACGGATTTGAACTAACACTTCAGGTTTTGTGTGAGGCGATACGGTACATCATTGCTTTTTACTTCCTCAATGAAATCGTTTCATCTTATTGCAAAATTACATTTGACTAGGTTTCATACGCAGCAGGTCCCTGTATATAAGGAGAGTGTCTTAGCGTCAGAGTATTCATTCCGCTCTCAAACGATCAAGAAGATGGAAGAGTCAGCACAGATCGACCTGCTGGTCAAATATTTGCTAAAAGTCATACGAAAGCATAATTCACATGCGAAAGTGGCAACAAAACTTACTCTTTTGATCGTTGATTTGATGAGAGTCATACGAAAGTGTGTAAGTGCTAATGAAGTTTGCTATATCTGCAAAGGTAAATGGGTATTTGTCTCCAGAATACCTGCTTCGTCTAAGAAAGAGAGACAAAAGTCAAGATACCTAATATCGTTGTCAGGAGAAAGGACACTGGAATTCAGAGTGCCCTACGAGAAAAGAGAAGAAACAAAAACAAGACGAAACAGAGAAGAGGGATTCAGAAGAAGAAGAAATTGAAGATGATGAAGAACTTGTGCCAGTAAAGACATGGAAATGGAAAAATTGACAATGTGAGCCGATGCGTTGGCCCTGATGTGAAATTTCATACTACCTTCTAAAAGAGAATAGACCAGAAAGAAAACGTAAGTGTTTCTTGGTCTTGACATTGTATAATAAGGATGGCGTGTTTTGTTTTTACTCACACTTTATGAAATTGTGCTCTTTCACCTCTCTCTATCCCTCTGGATCATGTTTTAGTTAGAATTGAAATGGAAGGATGTTTTCCTTCACGCACGCTCTTTAGGCATGCAAGTCGGTAAACAATAGTCAGTTTATTCATCCATCATTTTGTGTCTTGATGTTTCCTAAATCACACACTGATGCCATAAAATAACGGGTTAAATGGGTTTTGTAGTGTTGGGAGTGGGGGTGGGGTGTAGGTGTTTGGCAGAGTTGGTCATTGCAGGTGAGGGCTTAGGTGCTTTCAAAAAACTTTTTCTTCTTCACTCTGTGTTGATAGTATATTTGGGGTTTGTATGCGTTCGCGTACGTTTGTGTGGATAGTTTATTTGGGGTTTGTATTATCTCCCTTCTGTGTTGATAGTATATTTGGGGTTTGTTTTTGCCTCTTCCCTCTGTGTGTGTGTGTATGTGTGTGTGTGTGTTTGTTCGCGTACGTTGTGTAGATCGTATATTTGGTTGTTTTTTTTCTTCTTCCTCCCGAGTGTGGATAGCATATTTGGGGTTTGTATGCGTTAGCGACGTTGTGTGAATAGTATATTTGGGGTTTGTATGCGTTCGCGTACGTTTGTGTGGATAGTTTATTTGGGGTTTGTATTATCTCCCTTCTGTGTTGATAGTATATTTGGGGTTTGTTTTTTACTCTTCCCTCTGTGTGTGTGTGTATGTGTGTGTGTGTGTTTGTTCGCGTACGTTGTGTAGATCGTATATTTGGTTGTTTTTTTCTTCTTCCTCCCGAGTGTGGATAGGATATTTGGGGTTTGTATGCGTTCGCGTACGTTTGTGTGGATAGTTTATTTGGGGTTTTTATTATCTCCCTTCTGTGTTGATAGTATATTTGTGGTTTGTATGCGTTCGCGTACGTTTGTGTGGATAGTTTATTTGGGGTTTGTATTATCTCCCTTCTGTGTTGATAGTATATTTGGGGTTTGTTTTTTCCTCTTCCCTCTGTGTGTGAGTGTGTGTGTGTGTGTGTGTGTGTGTGTGTGTGTGTGTGTGTGTGTGTGTGTGTGTGTTCGCGTGCGTTGTGTAGATCGTATATTTGGTTGTTTTTTCTTCTTCCTCCCGAGTGTGGATAGCATATTAGGGGTTTGTATGCGTTAGCGACGTTGTGTGAATAGTATATTTGGGGTTTGTATGCGTTCGCGTACGTTTGTGTGGATAGTTTATTTGGGGTTTGTATTATCTCCCTTCTGTGTTGATAGTATATTTGGGGTTTGTTTTTTACTCTTCCCTCTGTGTGTGTGTGTGTACGTGTGTGTGTGTGTGTTTGTTCGCGTACGTTGTGTAGATCGTATATTTGGTTGTTTTTTTCTTCTTCCTCCCGAGTGTGGATAGCATATTTGGGGTTTGTGTTATCTCCCTTCTGTATTGATAGTATATTTGGGGTTTGTTTTTGACTCTTCCCTCTGTGTGTGTGTGTGTACGTGTGTGTGTGTGTGTTTGTTCGCGTACGTTGTGTAGATCGTATATTTAGTTGTTTTTTTCTTCTTCCTCCCGAGTGTGGATAGCATATTTGGGGTTTGTGTTATCTCCCTTCTGTATTGATAGTATATTTGGGGTTTGTTTTTTCCTCTTCCCTCTGTGCGTGTGTGTGTATGTGTGTGTGTGTGTGCGTATGTCTGCGCGCGTACGTTGTGTGTGTGTGTGTGTATGTGTGTGTGTGTGTGTGTGTGTGTGTGTGTGTGTGTGTGTATTGGTCTCTGTTTGTCCCTATAAAAACTCACTTTATCCCTATCAGATACACTCTACCTACCTACCTGCAGTAGCGTGTATTCAGGTCAGCCACTTGCAACACTGTTGACATTTATCCCCTAGTGTTCAATACAGTGACGTTACTGACGGTGGAAATTTTGAGACTATAAATATCGACTTGGGGATTTCCACATTTTGTAGCTATACATATATACTAGAATTCATAAACAGGAACGTCACTCAAGCTGAGGCTATAAAAAGATAGTGGGATTTTCCAAAGGAAAAAACCCACAAGTTGGAGCTATAAATAGATAGTGGGATTTCATAGGAATTTCAGCTGATTATAGATACATAGGTATTTATTCACGATCGTCACAGAAGTTGATATTGTAAGTAGTTACTAATTTTATCCATTTTAGTCTAAACCATTGTAACTTAATTTTCGGGGATATGTTTATTTTCCTTTAAATTCTGGGACAATTTCGTCATTTTTGTGTTTGACCCTCTACCATCATTGTCCCTAGACAATCCCACCATGTTCAATTCCCCTTGACGCTATACAGACCCACCATGTTCAATTTCCATATGTTCAATTCCCCTTGTCCCTAGACAGACCCAAACTCTATTCCCATGTTAATTTCCCCTTGTCGCTAGACAGACCCACACTATAGTTCCATGTTAAATTCCCCTTGTCGCTAGAGTGACCCACGATTTTTCTCCATGTTAATTTCCCTTGACGCTAATCTGACCCACGATTTTTCTCCATGTTAATTTTCCCTTGACGCTAGAGTTGCCCAAGGGGTCTTGTAATGCTAATTCCCTTTGACGCTAGGGTGCCCCCATTTACTACTGCGATTGCATTCATGTACTTTGTCAAATGTAAAGCTGAAATTAGGATTAAAAAACGTTATGTCTTATCTTTTATTAAAGGAATGAAATATATTAAAAATAACAAATATTTCCCAAATACAGATCTATTTGTCACACAGCTAGTAATAAAATCAGTTACAACCTTATCATATTTATTTAACAATGCATTAATTAATTAGGCACATGTACATGTTAGAAGATGGTTATGAACTATCGGTTATTTATGTGTTATTCGTTCAGCCCTTGGTCTTTTCCGCTGGCCCGGTTTTCTACCGGCAGTTTCTTTCGGTCACTTGCACTTATATATTCCATCTGATGAATGGACATGGCTCGATGCAGCTGCTGTGGCGATAGGAACAGCAAGAAATGTCTTGAAATTTCTTTCCATTCTCCGTTACACTTCTTGAGTGTCAGGTTTGTTTGTCATAAAGAAATGAAAGAGAGCGATCAAAAGGCATGTAGTTGCCAATGCCACACACTACAATACGTAGGTCTATGATTTGTATTTAACAGAAGACAATCTGTCTACAAGTTATGAGAGTTGGAGCTGTTTCCTCTGAGTGGCTTGTTTTAAACGATTGTTCAAGGACTCTGCATTGTTATTGGTCCATAGCTTAGAAATTATATTTGCTTTTAATGGTTGGTAAACATGTTTTAACAGTTTACCTTTGAAATGTGTTTCATAAACGTTTTAAATCTCGGATAGCTATCAAAATATACAGAAAGGTTGTCTTCTCACTCTGAAACTCGAGGTTGTCTTTACTAAAAACTAAGCCGTCTTTGTAGTCACTGAAGATTATATTTGTAATCTTCTCTCTCTCTCTCTCTCTCTCTAACTCTCTCTATATATCATTAGAACCAGTTGTTTGAAGAAAATGCCTAATGTTATCTTTTAGATGTTTTGTACACAGCAGATAATTTGCTTTGAGGAAATTGTTTGTAATAGAATTTCTTATTGCTTTCTCATCATCCATTTCAAATGTCAAATTTTCTGAGTGGCGTTTCTCTCTAATATGTGAAAAGAAATGATGATAAAGTCAACTGCTCACCATCCCAGTGAAGACAATGAGGTCCTAGAAAAATTGGGATGCTGGTTAGATTTTCTGCTAATCACACTTTTTTTGTTATAACACACTGTCGTTACAAACACGTTGTCAAGATTAAATGCTCTGCTGATGCATTCTTCCTCTAAACAGTTTTTCTTCAAGTCTAATATCTGATCTTCAGTTTATAAAATTATAATGAGTTGTTTTCCTTTAGTCATTGTAACTCCCTGGATGAAAAGGTTGTCCTGTAGCTCTCCGATTATTGTCAATATCTCGTCCGCAATATTGTTTCCTGGCACCCTCTGAGCTATTTTCTTTTTGTGTTCTCCGTATATTTTATCCTGAAGTCGGCGGCCTGATTTCGGAGTCTTGAAACTGCCATCATCAGCCATCCTACTGACCACTTCCGTCACCTTTTTCCTGCCCACTTTTTCGTATGCCATTTGGAGGATATGTGGATATATAATTATTTATGCAAATTAGAGACATACATGCTGTTCCGTACTCTGCCAATAATTTTAGAGCAAATGGTAACTGGAAATGGCATGTTCATTAAGTTTCGTACAAAGAATTTATAATAGCTTTTTGTAATATTAACATATTTCATTTTAACCCATCGCCTAACTTTGCAATTAATTTTTTTTAATTAAAAAAAAACTCTTTAGTTTTAAATGTATCACGTGCTTGTATCAGGACAGTATTTGAGTGTATCTGGGCAGTATTCGGGTGTATTTGGACAGTAATTTGGTATATTTGGGCAGTATTTGGCTGTATTTGGGTAAATCGTGCCACCCAAATATTAGCGTGAAAGAAAACCAACCTTTTACTTTAAACTTGATGAATTTAACATACCTTTGATAGCCATAACACTGCCAACAAGCTCACCAATATTTGTGGCAATCGCTCGCGTTTTATTTGGGTTTTCGCCAAAATAAGGCTGGATGACCAGGGTTAGAAATGAATCAAGATTGAAATGAAATGATCAGGCTGTTTTTGTGATATGTCAGTATTTGTACTAATGGGGATTTCACGTGTTTTCAATGGTATATTTAAATAAATATGAAAAAGTAGGTCATTTACGGTTTAATCACATACTTAAATTAAAATGCAAGATAATATTTGAATGTCATTTCCTAAAAGCTGTCTTTTACTTGAGAAAATCTCCCTCTACTGAAACGGAAGTGTTGTCGGCAGTTGTAGCGGTGATTTCACTTCCTGGTTCCTTTGCTGTTATTTGTAATTGGAATTTTACAAAAACAAGAATTAATGTCGGATTTGCAGGCAGATATCGTATCCACTTATTTTGTTTTGTCTATTTTAATAAACTTGCTGACTATGACGTGTTCATTAATTTTGCAGCAGATGCATGTGAGGGAGATAGGTTGATAGTTGCAATCTTTCCCATTTTTTGAGGATAGTCGTGACATTTGCTGTTTAGTATACACCTGGGATTGAACTTGTTGAAAGGACGTATGGTAACTATGGCACAGATATTGTGCACACTCTTGTGCTTTAAACAAATTTGTTACCCATTATTTGATCTGCATTCAAGATAGTCCTACGATTTAAGACGTATCACATGTTATTTATGTTTTAGTGCTGCTACTATATTATCTTACATTATAGGACTACATGTACATTCAGGAATGTAATAATCCTAAATGTACATGTAACATGTTTAAAAAGAAAGTATGTAAAGATTGTATTGTAAAGAACAGAAAAGCTTTGAAAATTTGATCTTTAATTTAGGCCACCTAGACTTTAATATTTTTTTGGTAAAGCATATTTCAGGTCCAAACCTTTTTTCTTCAAAATTTACATCAACATTAAATTCACTTTTAATTTCTGCCTTTTAAAAATACTGTGTTTGCTTATATTTTAAATTATATACTATGTGATTTGTCCCACTGTATTTTTTTTATTATGTTGTGTTATGTATGCCTTGCATAGCTTGTTAATTTAATGTCTTTATTGTTTTTAATGTCATGTCAGTAAAGTTGTTGTTGTTGTTGTGGGGTTTAATGCCATATTTCAGCACACGATAGCCTATACATGGCGGCCAGTATTAATGGTGGAGGAAGAACCCGGGAAAACCCCGGAAAGAACCACCAACCCGTCGAGAAGCTACTGGCAAGCTTTCACACAATACCCACATTGGCTGGATCCGAGACTTGAACCACTGCAATCAGCGGTGAGATGGCAGTGATCCATAATGGAGATCGCTTTAGACCACTCAGACACTTGGGGCCCCTGTCAGTAAAGTACGAATTATGTTGAATTGTTTTAATCATTCTGACTATAATCTTGTCTAATGTCTTGTCTTTTTTGTCTTGTCTTTTCTTGTCTTGTCTTGAGCTGCTCCGGAAGCAGGAGGTCGTGTGTTCGAACCCCGACCGAGTCATGCCAAAGACTTACAAAATTGTGCTTACAGCTACCTCGCTAGGTGCTCATCGTTAAGAGGTTAGTGTTAGGATTGGTTGACCTGGTGTCAGGATAATGTGACTGGGTGGGACATCATGTTACATGTCTGTGGCATGATGCCTCAGTGCTAGACATCACTATAAAATGTCACACTGCACACATCGTAGAGATATGATAGAAAAATTGTTAAAGCTACATTAAAAATACTAATCACACATTGTTCTTTTCTTTCTTGTCTTGTCTTGTCTTATCTTGTCTTGTCTTGTCTTGTCTTGTTTTAGTTCCAATGTTATGTCATGTCTCCAGAAACATTTCTTCAAGCACTCATCTCTGAAACAAGTGAGTTGGAATAGATATTTGTCTCTTTTACCATTTTACTCCATCTGGTACACTTAGCAATTAATCTGCTGTCAATCAATGCATGTTTGATACTGCAGTGCACCCAAACCATGAAAATATTATGCATGTAGTGAAAACTGAGTTTTAAATCTATCTAATGTATAGTCCCTTAGATAAATCTATACTAAGACAAAGTTTGCAGTTTCAGACCTAGTCTTCAACTTTATAATTGCTTTCACATTTATGTTGAAACTTTTCACTAACCTAGGTTCTATTTCAATGAGCTCAAACATCAGTATTAGTTAATCATATGGGGAAAAAAGAGTCATTTAACTTTTTGACTGTTTCACTCACCCCAGGTCAGTGGTATTTTCAAAACTGTTTGGCTTTATTTGTATTTTCTCATGTCAAAGATAACAGGAGATATTTCTATAAGTATGTAATTATGTTTCAAACAAAAAATGTATGTAACTTATTTGAAGAAGAGTTCCAAGCAACTTAACAAGCTTTCGTACCATAACAAATCCAATCAAAGGGGAGATTATTGATTGATGAAAAAAAGAGTTTGAAGTTTATTACTTCATGATTCCAATTAAATTACATGTACAACCAGTCACATGTCCTGACATTGTAGAATTTATAAATAAATATAGATTTCAATGGCTTGCATTCATTGAAAGCTGGTGGGAATAGGCAAAAGCATTTAAAGTGCTTCTTCTGATTTTGGGAATAGCCAAATTTGTTTAAAATGCTTTTTTTATTAGTAACATTGGGGGGGGGGAATAATTAAAGGTACATAATTGTATTATTACAATTCTATGGTCTTAAACTAAGTAATAAAAAAGAGTGAAAATCAACAAGTTTCATACAATTCAATGAATAATTTATTTCCCTACAATACAAAGTGAGTATTTAAAAAGAATGTTCAGTATTATGAATTATATCCTAAAATAGTCCAAAATGTTCTATCACCAGTCCTAATGAATAAAGTTCTTTTTAGATTGCAGATCAATGCTGAAGGTGTTGATATGCCTGTAGTCTTAAATATGCTAATGTACTGTGACCTGAAGTGTGATGATGTGCTAAAAGTCTTCCATTTAATCACAGTAACACACTCCAAGATGTTCGTGTCTGAATCCACTATAATTCCAAATGAATGTTTGTGTCTAAGAATATTATTTATGAGTACTTTGTATTTCCTGTGAAAAATAATTTGAATAAATAAATTAATCCAAATCAAATACTGTACCCAACAATACAAATGATTCTGTTTCAACATCTTACAGCACAAATGAATAATATCTAGATAAACAAGATTATAAAGCCCTCTATTTGACCTAGGTCACAATTAGCATTTTTTTGGAAATAATACTATGACTTATGGTATTTTCCAATGAAGATTCTTTGTATTTCAAGAAGATGAAATCTGTTACTAAAAATATCATAAGGAACATGGTAAACTAGTAAACATAATATCCTTGACTTAGACCAAGATAATGATCCTAATATTTAACCCACATTCAAAGGGAAATATTAACTATGCATTATTCTTTTACTAAAATTTAAACAAATTCTTGGTTTCTAGTCAGGAAAATAGTGAACTTGCTTTTGGACAAGGCTGAGCCCAAAATACAAGTAAAAATGTGTGTGTATGATTTGGATTTTTTTAATGCAGCTTTAAAAATTTTCAGTCATATTGCTACAGTGTCTGCAGTGTGGCAATGTATAGTGATGTCTAGTACTGGGGTATCATGCCACAGACATGTAGCATCATGTCCCATCTAGTCACATCCTGACACCAGGTCAGTCAGTACTGACACTAACCTCTTAATGCTGATCGCCAAGTGAGGCAGCTGCTAGTACCATTTTTATAAGTCTTTGGTATGACTCTGCAAGGGTTCGAATGCATGACATCCCACATCTGAGGCAGACGCTCGAACCACTAATCCACCAGAGCAGTCAATAATGATGGAGAAAAAACATAAACTAGCAAATGCTATAATTAAATATACATAACAGTATCAATATATCTATTGGTGGTTTCAATTTAAAATGACAAAATATCAACAAAGCGGTACAGTTTTGAAAATAAAAGTGACCTGGTATGTGCATAATACAATCAGACCAGATAAGAAAATCACAGGATTTTGCATTCTCTGGGTCTTATGACAACTAAGACTCACAATGATGTGTGACAGAAAAGATAAAGAAAGACAGGTAAAGAAATATTCTCCACTTAAATGGTATGTCAATATTGACCATAGTTAATGCTTCACTGATTTTGCTTAAATCTAGTATTTATTGTTCATTTTTCAGAATTGTTCATGCTGTAAACATGAAATTTATTTATGATAAGTATCTATAAGAGACTCTTTGTGACATATTTCATCCTTGATTGGCTTTGGTATAAGAGACTGTGACATATTTCATCCTTGCTTGGCTTTGGTATAAAAGACTTTGTGACATATTTCATCCGTGCTTGGATTTGGTATAAGAGACTTTGTGACATATTTCATCCTTGCTTGGCTTTGGTATAAGAGACTTTGTGACATATTTCATCCTTGCTTGGCTTTGGTATAAGAGACTTTGTGACATATTTCATCCTTGCTTGGCTTTGATATAAGAGACTCTTTATGACATATTTCATCCTTGATTGGCTTTGGTATAAGAGACTTTGTGATATATTTCGTCCTTGCTTGGCTTTGGTATAAGAGACTCTTTGTGACATATTTCATCCTTGCTTGGCTTTGGTATAAGAGACCCTGTGACATATTTCATCCTTGCTTGGCTTTGGTAAAAGAGACTCTGTGACATATTTCATCCTTGATTGGCTTTGGTAAAAGGGACTTTGTGACATATTTCATCCTTAATTGGCTTTGGTAAAAGAGACTTTGTGACATATTTTGTCCTTGCTTGGCTTTGGTAAAAGAGACCCTTTGTGACCTATTTCATCCTTGCTTGGCTTTGGTATAAGAGACTCTGTGACATATTTCATCCTTGCTTGGCTTTGGTATAAGAGACCCTTTGTGACATATTTCATCCTTGCTTGGCTTTGGTATAAGAGACTGTGACATATTTCATCCTTGCTTGGCTTTGGTAAAAGAGACTGTGACATATTTCATCCTTGCTTGGCTTTGGTATAAGAGACTTTGTGACATATTTCATCCTTGCTTGGCTTTGGTATAAGAGACTCTTTGTGACATATTTCATCCTTGCTTGGCTTTGGTATAAGAGACTCTGTGACATATTTCATCCTTGCTTGGCTTTGGTAAAAGAGACTCTATGACATATTTCATCCTTGCTTGGCTTTGGTATAAGAGACTTGTGACATATTTCATCCTTGCTTGGCTTTGGTATAAGAGACTCTTTGTGACATATTTCATCCTTGCTTGGCTTTGGTATAAGAGACTCTGTGACATATTTCATCCTTGCTTGGCTTTGGTATAAGAGACTCTGTGATATATTTCATCCTTGATTGGCTTTGGTATAAGAGACTTTGTGACATATTTCATAGTTGCTTGGCTTTCGTATAAGAGACTCTTTGTGACATATTTCATCCTTGCTTGGCTTTGGTATAAGAGACTTTGTGACATATTTCATCCATGCTTGGCTTTGGTATAAGAGACTCTTTGTGACATGTTTCATCCTTGCTTGGCTTTGGTATAAGAGACTGTGACGTATTTCATCCTTGATTGGTATAGTTAGAAGAGACTGTGTGACATATTTCATCCTTGATTGGCTTTGGTATAAGAGACTCTGTGACATATTTCATCCTTGCTTGGCTTTGGTATAAGAGACTGTGATATATTTCATCCTTGATTGGCTTTGGTATAAGAGACTTTGTGACATATTTCATCCTTGCTTGGCTTTCATATAAGAGACTCTTTGTGACATATTTCATCCTTGCTTGGCTTTGGTATAAGAGACTGTGATGTATTTCATCCTTGATTGGTATAGTTAGAAGAGACTGTGTGACATATTTCATCCTTGCTTGGCTTTGGTATAAGAGACCCTTTGTGACATACTTGATCCTTGCTTGGCTTTGGTATAAGAGACTCTGTGACATATTTCATCCTTGCTTGGCCTTGGTAAAAGAGACTATGTGACATATTTCATCCTTGCTTGGCTTTGGTATAAGAGACTGTGACATATTTCATCCTTGCTTGGCTTTGGTATAAGAGACTCTTTGTAACATATTTCATCCTTGCTTGGCTTTGGTATAAGAGACTTTGTGACATATTTCATCCTTGCTTGGCTTTGGTATAAGAGACTCTTTGTGACATATTTCATCCTTGCTTGGCTTTGGTATAAGAGACTCTTTGTGACATATTTCATCCTTGCTTGGCTTTGGTATAAGAGACTCTGTGACATATTTCATCCTTGCTTGGCTTTGGTAAAAGAGACTCTGTGACATATTTCATCCTTGCTTGGCTTTGGTATAAGAGACTTGTGACATATTTCATCCTTGCTTGGCTTTGGTATAAGAGACTCTTTGTGACATATTTCATCCTTGCTTGGCTTTGGTATAAGAGACTCTGTGACATATTTCATCCTTGCTTGGCTTTGGTATAAGAGACTCTGTGATATATTTCATCCTTGATTGGCTTTGGTATAAGAGACTTTGTGACATATTTCATAGTTGCTTGGCTTTCGTATAAGAGACTCTTTGTGACATATTTCATCCTTGCTTGGCTTTGGTATAAGAGACTTTGTGACATATTTCATCCTTGCTTGGCTTTGGTATAAGAGACTCTTTGTGACATATTTCATCCTTGCTTGGCTTTGGTATAAGAGACTGTGACGTATTTCATCCTTGATTGGTATAGTTAGAAGAGACTGTATGACATATTTCATCCTTGATTGGCTTTGGTATAAGAGACTTTGTGACATATTTCATCCTTGCTTGGCTTTGGTATAAGAGACTCTTTGTGACATATTTCATCCTTGCTTGGCTTTGGTATAAGAGACTGTGACGTATTTCATCCTTGATTGGTATAGTTAGAAGAGACTGTGTGACATATTTCATCCTTGATTGGCTTTGGTATAAGAGACTCTGTGACATATTTCATCCTTGCTTGGCTTTGGTATAAGAGACTGTGATATATTTCATCCTTGATTGGCTTTGGTATAAGAGACTTTGTGACATATTTCATCCTTGCTTGGCTTTCATATAAGAGACTCTTTGTGACATATTTCATCCTTGCTTGGCTTTGGTATAAGAGACTGTGATGTATTTCATCCTTGATTGGTATAGTTAGAAGAGACTGTGTGACATATTTCATCCTTGCTTGGCTTTGGTATAAGAGACCCTTTGTGACATACTTGATCCTTGCTTGGCTTTGGTATAAGAGACTCTGTGACATATTTCATCCTTGCTTGGCCTTGGTAAAAGAGACTCTGTGACATATTTCATCCTTGCTTGGCTTTCATATAAGAGACTCTTTGTGACATATTTCATCCTTGCTTGGCTTTGGTATAAGAGACTGTGATGTATTTCATCCTTGATTGGTATAGTTAGAAGAGACTGTGTGACATATTTCATCCTTGCTTGGCTTTGGTATAAGAGACCCTTTGTGACATACTTCATCCTTGCTTGGCTTTGGTATAAGAGACTCTGTGACATATTTCATCCTTGCTTGGCCTTGGTAAAAGAGACTCTGTGACATATTTCATCCTTGCTTGGCTTTGGTATAAGAGACTGTGACATATTTCATCCTTGCTTGGCTTTGGTATAAGAGACTCTTTGTAACATATTTCATCATTGCTTGGCTTTGGTATAAGAGACTTTGTGACATATTTCATCCTTGCTTGGCTTTGGTATGAGACTCTTTGTGACATATTTCATCCTTGCTTGGCTTTGGTATAAGAGACTCTGTGACATATTTCATCCTTGCTTGGCTTTGGTATAAGAGACTGTGACGTATTTCATCCTTGATTGATATAGTTAGAAGAGACTGTGTGACATATTTCATCCTTGATTGGCTTTGGTAAAAGGGACTTTGTGACATAATTCATCATTGTTTGGCTTTGGTTGAGGTTTTGCATTTAGCACATGACCACAGTAGAATTTGGCATGCTATAACATCATGAAACTTAGTGAGCATTAAGCTCTATATCCAGTTTGCAAAAAAGAAGTCACAATGACCTTATTTCATGCTGATTGACTTTCTTAAAATTTAATGTTAAAAGTTCATTCCTTTGGTGCTGTGTATGCTCCACTCATGATTCCATTGGACCCATGTTTCTTGTCTGGCTCTATCAATAATTCAAGCCACCATTTATGGCCTATCATGTGCTGAAAATGGCATTAAACCTCAGAAATCAAATCAATCCAGTCATCAAACATAATACTTGGATTCATCCATGTTATTGCAGTGTCCGTAAAACTAAAGAATGTCACTGTGATCTACAGTTTATACTTTATTAACTGGGGCTAAGCATTTGTGCTTATGATTCACATTGATTCATCTATGTTAGACCTCTATACATTCTACCTTGCTTGGAAGACCATCTATGTTAGACCTCTATACATTCTACCTTGCTTGGAAGACCATCTATGTTAGACCTCTATACATTCTACCTAACTGGGGCTAAGCATTTGTGCTTATGATTCACATTGATTCATCTATGTTAGACCTCTATACATTCTACCTTGCTTGGAAGACCATCTATGTTAGACCTCTATACATTCTACCTTGCTTGGAAGACCATCTATGTTAGACCTATATACATTCTACCTTGCTTGGAAGACCATCTATGTTAGACCTATATACATTCTAGCATTCTCTGAAGACCATTTATGACTAAGGAAGTTGGAAGAAGGAATCAAAATGTTTATTCAGTTGTAAACTTTTCATAATAATGGATATAGATTGTTATTGAAAATAGAACAGTTCTAGTACAAAAAAGACCACCTTCTTTTCTGTAATTTTGCATCTTTTTCATAGTTGAATTTTTCAATGCAGGATGATATTTTATGTTTTATATATGTTTATGTCTTCACTGATGCCTGCACATTTGTTCCAGGCTTGATAATTTGAATTTTAAAATTATTTAATTATTTAGTGTCAAGCCTGATTCTTCACATCTTGTTGTATATACTGTATATTTTGTACTTTACAGATAGAAGGCCTCAAGGTAAATTAGTTCTGTAACTAACTGAGTTACCTTCTCTAAATAAAGTCTTTATTATTATTAGTATTATTATTATCATTATTATTATTATTGTGATATGTTACCCTTCAACAGATTAACTTGTATTGTACATGTGACTGGGTATAAGAATTAGAGGAGTGGACTTGTATGCTGCACGTTTTCATGTCACCTGTAATAGATCAAAGTAATTCCTGATCGCAGGTATGTCTTGCTGGCAGTCACCCCAAGGTTAGGTGACAAGTATGTCTTGCTGGCAATCACCCCAAAGGTTAGGCAAAAAAGTATGTCTTGCTGGGAGTCACTCCCAGGTTAGGCCACAAGTATGTCTTGCTGGCAGTCACTCCAAGTTAGGCAAAAAAGTATGTCTTGCTGGGAGTCACCCCAAGCTTAGGCAAAAAGTATGTCTTGCTGGCAGTCACCCTAAGGTTAGGCAAAAAGGATGTGTTGCTGTCAGTCACTCCAGGGTTAGGCAAAAAGTATATCTTGCTGGCAGTCATTCCAAGGTTAGGCAACAAGTATGTCTTGCTGGCAGTCATTCCAAGGTTAGGCAAAAAGTATGTCTTGCTGGCAGTCACCCCAATGCTAGGCAAAATGTCTTGCTGGCAGTCAGCCCAAGGTTAGGCAATAAGTGTGTCTTGCTGAGAGTTACTCCAAGGTTAGGCAACAAGTAAGTCTTGCTGGGAATCACTCCAAGGCTAGGCAAAAAGTATGTCTGGCTGGGAGTCACCCCAAGGTTAGGCCACAAGTATATCTTCCTGGCAGTCACCCCAAGGTTAGGCAAAATGTATGTGTTGCTGGCAGTCACCCCAAGGTTAGGCAAAAAGTATGTCTTGCTGACAGTCACCCCAAGGTTAGGCAAAAAGTATGTCTTGCTGGCAGTCACTTCAAGGTTAGGCAAAAAATATGTCTTGCTGTCAGTCACCCTAAGGTTAGGCAACCAGTATGTCTTGCTGTCAGTCACTCCAAGGTTAGGAAAAAGTATGTCTTGCTGGCAGTCACTCCAAGGTTAGGCAAAAAATATGTCTTAAAGACAGTCACTCAAAGGTTAGGCAACAAGCATGTCTTGCTCGGAGTCACCCAATGTTAGGCAACACATATGTCTTTCTGGGAGTCACCCCAAGGTTAGGCAAAAAGTATGTATTGCCGTCAGTCTCCCCAAGGGTAGGCAAAAAGTATATCTTGCTGTTAGTCATTCCAAGGTTAGGAAAAAGTATGTCTTGCTGGCAGTCACAACAAGGCTAGGCCAAAAGTATGTCTTGCTGTCAGTCACTCCAAGGTTAGGGAAACAGTTTGTCTTGCTGGCAGTAACTCCAAGGTTAGGTAAAAAGTATGACTTGCTGGCAGTCACTCCAAGGTTAGGCCACAAGTATGTCTTGCTGGCAGTCACTCCAAGGTTAGGCAACAAGTATGTCTTCCTGGCAGTCACCCCAAGGTTAGGCAACACATATGTCTTGCTGGCAGTTACCCCAAGGTTAGGCAAAGCCCAGATTAAAATCTGGCTTCAGGTCATGGGCAGTAGTAATACTCAAGCAGATTTTAAGAACAATGATTTCTGTTCAAAATTAATTTTAAAAATATTAAGTTATATGGTATTTGTGAATGGTCAGGTATGTACAATATTTCAATACAAGACATCATAGGTCATTCAGTAAATTATTGTCTATATCAAGCTATGAAATGATGTGGAAATTCTTTGTTCAGGAAAGAGTTAAGAGGATTTTATATGCATTATCAAGATATGTATATACATATTTTTTTAATCCACATTTCAACCATTTCTTTTCAGGTCCCAGGCAAGTTCAAATTCACTAGTGCAATGCATATGAGTGATCCTGAAACCCTTAAACTGAACTAAACATGCAGCTGATACTAGTCACTGTGGTACTGATGTGCATTGGAATGCCTTCTTCGTGTAAGATGTTTATTGGTCTTGATTCACTAATGAAAAGAAATTACAACATTATTTTCCTCTTTATTTTTTACACTCATAGTTTCACATAATACAGGGGATATTAAATTAGGCTAATATTCTTTCTGTTCATCCTTTTGTCTGTCAGTCCATCTACCCTACATTAATTTCTGCACAGTAATTCCCCTAACTGATACAGCATTTCAACTTAGTTTGGTATATAATCTGATATTTATGAAACCGTGACTGGGTTTGTCAGCATTTTGTGTGCATGTTAAACAGAATTACAGCCCCTTATTGTCAGAACAATCCACTTTCATTTCCATACAGTATCTCTCATTATTATTTCATTTCCATACAGTATCTCTCATTATTATTTTATTTCCATACAGTATCTCTCATTATTATTTTATTTTCATGCAGTATCACTCATTATTATTTTATTTCCATACAATATCTCTCATTATTATTTTATTTCCATACAGTATCTCTCATTATTATTTTATTTCCATACAGTATCTCTCATTATTATTTTATTTCCATGCAGTATCTCTCATTATTATTTTATTTCCTTACAGTATCTCTCATTATTATTTTATTTCCATACAGTATCTCTCATTATTATTTTATTTCTATACAGTATCTCTCATTATTATTTTATTTCCATACAGTATCTCTCATTATTATTTTATTTCCATACAGTATCTCTCATTATTATTTTATTTTCATGCAGTATCACTCATTATTATTTTATTTCCATACAATATCTCTCATTATTATTTTATTTCCATACAGTATCTCTCATTATTATTTTATTTCCATACAGTATCTCTCATTGTTGTTTTATTTCCATACAGTATCTCTCATTATTATTTTATTTCCATGCAGTATCTCTCATTATTATTTTATTTCCATACAGTATCTCTCATTATTATTTTATTTCCATGCAGTATCTCTCATTATTATTTTATTTCCATACAGTATCTCTCATTATTATTTTATTTTCATGCAGTATCACTCATTATTATTTTATTTCCATACAATATCTCTCATTATTATTTTATTTCTATACAGTATCTCTCATTATTATTTTATTTCCATACAGTATCTCTCATTATTATTTTATTTCCATACAGTATATCTCATTATTATTTTATCTCCATACTGTATCTCTCGTTATTATTTCATTTCTATACAGTATCTCTCATTATTATTTTATTTCCATCCAGGCAGCTTGGTAATGATGAGGCCTTGGATGAATTGAATTGGTATTGTTAATGTGTCATTATTATGTCATTATTATAGTGACTGATTGTCAGATGAATCTACAGTCAAACCTGTCCTAATGGTCACCTGAGCTCAGCGGTAACCTTGTCACACTGGCCATTCTAATTTCCCCTGGCAAATTTTCAATAAAAATATCATGTAATTAGCTGTCACATGTCTTCTGTAGCCAGTGGCCATGTGATTCTTAAAAAAGCATTGGTTTCATCAGCTATCTGTGGTCATATCAGAAATGACCACTTCAAGTATGCAGATGAAACTTCTTTTGTTTGATGAGCAAGGCATGGTATATAAAGGTATATTACATGAATTGGTGTTTGATGATATATATAGGTATGTTACATGAATTGGTGTTTGATGATATATAAAGGTATCTTACATGAATTGGTGTTTGTTTGATGATATATAAAGGTATGTTACATGAATTGGTGTTTGATGATATATATAGGTATGTTACATGAATTGGTGTTTGATGATATATAAAGGTATCTTACATGAATTGGTGTTTGATGATATATAAAGGTATCTTACATGAATTGGTGTTTGTTTGATGATATATAAAGGTATGTTACATGAATTGGTGTTTGATGATGATATAAAGGTATATTACATGAATTGGTGTTTGATGATATATAAAGGTATATTACATGAATTGGTGTTTGATGATATATAAAGGTATCTTACATGAATTGGTGTTTGTTTGATGATATATAAAGGTATGTTACATGAATTGGTGTTTGATGATGATATAAAGGTATGTTACATGAATTGGTGTTTGATGATATATATAGGTATGTTACATGAATTGGTGTTTGATGATATATAAAGGTATGTTACATGAATTGGTGTTTGATGATATATATAGGTATGTTACATGAATTGGTGTTTGATGATGATATAAAGGTATATTACATGAATTGGTGTTTGATGATATATAAAGGTATATTACATGAATTGGTGTTTGATGATATATAAAGGTATGTTACATGAATTGATGTTTGATGATATATAAAGGTATATTACATGAATTGGTGTTTGTTTGATGATATATAAAGGTATGTTACATGAATTGGTGTTTGATGATATATAAAGGTATATTACATGAATTGGTGTTTGTTTGATGATATATAAAGGTATGTTACATGAATTGGTGTTTGATGATATATATAGGTATGTTACATGAATTGGTGTTTGATGATGATATAAAGGTATATTACATGAATTGGTGTTTGATGATATATAAAGGTTTATTACATGAATTGGTGTTTGATGATATATAAAGGTATGTTACATGAATTGGTGTTTGTTTGATGATATATAAAGGTATGTTACATGAATTGATGTTTGTTTGATGATATATAAAGGTATCTTACATGAATTGATGTTTGTTTGATGGTATATAAAGGTATATTACATGAATTGGTGTTTGATGATATATATAGGTATGTTACATGAATTGGTGTTTGATGATATATAAAGGTATCTTACATGAATTGGTGTTTGTTTGATGATATATAAAGGTATGTTACATGAATTGGTGTTTGATGATATATATAGGTATGTTACATGAATTGGTGTTTGATGATATATAAAGGTATATTACATGAATTGGTGTTTGTTTGATGATATATAAAGGTATGTTACATGAATTGGTGTTTGATGATATATATAGGTATGTTACATGAATTGGTGTTTGATGATGATATAAAGGTATATTACATGAATTGGTGTTTGATGATATATAAAGGTATATTACATGAATTGGTGTTTGATGATATATAAAGGTATGTTACATGAATTGATGTTTGTTTGATGATATATAAAGGTATCTTACATGAATTGGTGTTTGTTTGATGATATATAAAGGTATGTTACATGAATTGGTGTTTGATGATATATAAAGGTATATTACATGAATTGGTGTTTGTTTGATGATATAAAGGTATGTTACATGAATTGATGTTTGTTTGATGATATATATAGGTATGTTACATGAATTGGTGTTTGATGATATATAAAGGTATGTTACATGAATTGGTGTTTGTTTGATGATATATAAAGGTATGTTACATGAATTGATGTTTGTTTGATGATATATATAGGTATGTTACATGAATTGGTGTTTGATGATATATAAAGGTATGTTACATGAATTGGTGTTTGTTTGATGATATATAAAGGTATGTTACATGAATTGATGTTTGTTTGATGATATATAAAGGTATGTTACATGAATTGATGTTTGTTTGATGATATATAAAGGTATGTTACATGAATTGGTGTTTGATGATGATATAAAGGTATCTTACATGAATTGGTGTTTGTTTGATGATATATAAAGGTATGTTACATGAATTGGTGTTTGTTTGATGATATATAAAGGTATGTTACATGAATTGGTGTTTGATGATGATATAAAGGTATCTTACATGAATTGATGTTTGTTTGATGATATATAAAGGTATGTTACATGAATTGGTGTTTGATGATATATAAAGGTATATTACATGAATTGGTGTTTGTTTGATGATATAAAGGTATGTTACATGAATTGATGTTTGTTTGATGATATATATAGGTATGTTACATGAATTGGTGTTTGATGATATATAAAGGTATCTTACATGAATTGATGTTTGTTTGATGATATATAAAGGTATGTTACATGAATTGGTGTTTGTTTGATGATATATAAAGGTATGTTACATGAATTGGTGTTTGATGATATATAAAGGTATCTTACATGAATTGATGTTTGTTTGATGATATATAAAGGTATGTTACATGAATTGGTGTTTGTTTGATGATATATAAAGGTATCTTACATGAATTGGTGTTTGTTTGATGATATATAAAGGTATGTTACATGAATTGGTGTTTGATGATATATAAAGGTATATTACATGAATTGGTGTTTGTTTGATGATATAAAGGTATGTTACATGAATTGATGTTTGTTTGATGATATATATAGGTATGTTACATGAATTGGTGTTTGATGATATATAAAGGTATCTTACATGAATTGATGTTTGTTTGATGATATATAAAGGTATGTTACATGAATTGGTGTTTGTTTGATGATATATAAAGGTATGTTACATGAATTGGTGTTTGATGATATATAAAGGTATCTTACATGAATTGATGTTTGTTTGATGATATATAAAGGTATGTTACATGAATTGGTGTTTGTTTGATGATATATATAGGTATGTTACATGAATTGGTGTTTGTTTGATGATATATAAAGGTATGTTACATGAATTGATGTTTGTTTGATGATATATAAAGGTATGTTACATGAATTGGTGTTTGTTTGATGATATATAAAGGTATCTTACATGAATTGATGTTTGTTTGATGATATATATAGGTATGTTACATGAATTGGTGTTTGATGATATATAAAGGTATGTTACATGAATTGGTGTTTGTTTGATGATATATAAAGGTATGTTACATGAATTGGTGTTTGTTTGATGATATATAAAGGTATGTTACATGAATTGGTGTTTGTTTGATGATATATAAAGGTATGTTACATGAATTGGTGTTTGATGATGATATAAAGGTATGTTACATGAATTGATGTTTGATGATATATAAAGGTATGTTACATGAATTGGTGTTTGTTTGATGATATATAAAGGTATGTTACATGAATTGATGTTTGATGATATATAAAGGTATCTTACATGAATTGATGTTTGTTTGATGATATATATAGGTATGTTACATGAATTGGTGTTTGATGATATATAAAGGTATGTTACATGAATTGGTGTTTGTTTGATGATATATAAAGGTATGTTACATGAATTGGTGTTTGTTTGATGATATATAAAGGTATGTTACATGAATTGGTGTTTGTTTGATGATATATAAAGGTATGTTACATGAATTGGTGTTTGATGATGATATAAAGGTATGTTACATGAATTGATGTTTGATGATATATAAAGGTATGTTACATGAATTGGTGTTTGTTTGATGATATATAAAGGTATGTTACATGAATTGGTGTTTGTTTGATGATATATATAGGTATGTTACATGAATTGGTGTTTGTTTGATGATATATAAAGGTATGTTACATGAATTGGTGTTTGTTTGATGATATATAAAGGTATGTTACATGAATTGGTGTTTGTTTGATGATATATAAAGGTATATTACATGAATTGGTGTTTGATGATATATAAAGGTATCTTGCATGAACTGGTGTTTGTTTGATGATATATAAAGGTATCTTACATGAATTGGTGTTTGTTTGATGATATATAAAGGTATGTTACATGAATTGGTGTTTGATGATATATAAAGGTATCTTACATGAATTGGTGTTTGTTTGATGATATATAAAGGTATGTTACATGAATTGGTGTTTGTTTGATGATATATAAAGGTATGTTACATGAATTGGTGTTTGTTTGATGATATATAAAGGTATGTTACATGAATTGGTGTTTGTTTGATGATGATATAAAGGTATGTTACATGAATTGGTGTTTGATGATATATAAAGGTATCTTACATGAATTGATGTTTGTTTGATGATATATAAAGGTATGTTACATGAATTGGTGTTTGTTTGATGATATATAAAGGTATGTTACATGAATTGGTGTTTGTTTGATGATGATATAAAGGTATCTTACATGAATTGGTGTTTGATGATATATAAAGGTATGTTACATGAATTGGTGTTTGATGATATATAAAGGTATGTTACATGAATTGGTGTTTGATGATATATAAAGGTATGTTACATGAATTGGTGTTTGATGATATATATAGGTATGTTACATGAATTGGTGTTTGATGATATATAAAGGTATGTTACATGAATTGGTGTTTGATGATATATAAAGGTATGTTACATGAATTGGTGTTTGATGATGATATAAAGGTATATTACATGAATTGGTGTTTGATGATATATAAAGGTATATTACATGAATTGGTGTTTGATGATATATAAAGGTATGTTACATGAATTGGTGTTTGATGATGATATAAAGGTATATTACATGAATTGGTGTTTGATGATATATAAAGGTATATTACATGAATTGGTGTTTGATGATATATAAAGGTATGTTACATGAATTGGTGTTTGATGATATATAAAGGTATCTTACATGAATTGGTGTTTGTTTGATGATATATAAAGGTATGTTACATGAATTGGTGTTTGTTTGATGATATATAAAGGTATGTTACATGAATTGGTGTTTGTTTGATGATATATAAAGGTATGTTACATGAATTGGTGTTTGATGATATATAAAGGTATGTTACATGAATTGGTGTTTGATGATATATAAAGGTATCTTACATGAATTGGTGTTTGTTTGATGATATATAAAGGTATGTTACATGAATTGGTGTTTGTTTGATGATATATAAAGGTATGTTACATGAATTGGTGTTTGTTTGATGATATATAAAGGTATGTTACATGAATTGGTGTTTGATGATATATAAAGGTATGTTACATGAATTGGTGTTTGATGATATATAAAGGTATCTTACATGAATTGACGTTTGTTTGATGATATATAAAGGTATATTACATGAATTGGTGTTTGTTTGATGATATATAAAGGTATGTTACATGAATTGGTGTTTGTTTGATGATATATAAAGGTATGTTACATGAATTGATGTTTGTTTGATGATATATAAAGGTATGTTACATGAATTGGTGTTTGTTTGATGATATATAAAGGTATGTTACATGAATTGGTGTTTGTTTGATGATATATAAAGGTATATTACATGAATTGGTGTTTGATGATATATAAAGGTATCTTGCATGAACTGGTGTTTGTTTGATGATATATAAAGGTATCTTACATGAATTGGTGTTTGTTTGATGATATATAAAGGTATGTTACATGAATTGGTGTTTGATGATATATAAAGGTATCTTACATGAATTGGTGTTTGTTTGATGATATATAAAGGTATGTTACATGAATTGGTGTTTGATGATGATATAAAGGTATGTTACATGAATTGGTGTTTGATGATATATATAGGTATGTTACATGAATTGGTGTTTGATGATATATAAAGGTATCTTACATGAATTGGTGTTTGATGATGATATAAAGGTATATTACATGAATTGGTGTTTGTTTGATGATATATAAAGGTATGTTACATGAATTGGTGTTTGTTTGATGATATATAAAGGTATGTTACATGAATTGGTGTTTGTTTGATGATATATATAGGTATGTTACATGAATTGGTGTTTGATGATATATATAGGTATGTTACATGAATTGGTGTTTGTTTGATGATATATAAAGGTATGTTACATGAATTGGTGTTTGATGATATATAAAGGTATCTTACATGAATTGGTGTTTGATGATATATATAGGTATGTTACATGAATTGGTGTTTGATGATATATAAAGGTATCTTACATGAATTGGTGTTTGTTTGATGATATATAAAGGTATGTTACATGAATTGGTGTTTGATGATATATAAAGGTATCTTACATGAATTGGTGTTTGATGATATATAAAGGTATCTTACATGAATTGGTGTTTGTTTGATGATATATAAAGGTATCTTACATGAATTGGTGTTTGTTTGATGATATATAAAGGTATGTTACATGAAATGGTGTTTGTTTGATGATATATAAAGGTATGTTACATGAATTGGTGTTTGATGATGATATAAAGGTATGTTACATGAATTGGTGTTTGATGATATATATAGGTATGTTACATGAATTGGTGTTTGATGATATATAAAGGTATCTTACATGAATTGGTGTTTGTTTGATGATATATAAAGGTATGTTACATGAATTGGTGTTTGATGATATATATAGGTATGTTACATGAATTGGTGTTTGATGATGATATAAAGGTATATTACATGAATTGGTGTTTGATGATATATAAAGGTATATTACATGAATTGGTGTTTGATGATATATAAAGGTATCTTACATGAATTGGTGTTTGTTTGATGATATATAAAGGTATGTTACATGAATTGGTGTTTGATGATATATATAGGTATGTTACATGAATTGGTGTTTGATGATATATATAGGTATGTTACATGAATTGGTGTTTGATGATATATAAAGGTATCTTGCATGAACTGGTGTTTGTTTGATGATATATAAAGGTATATTACATGAATTGGTGTTTGATGATATATATAGGTATGTTACATGAATTGGTGTTTGATGATGATATAAAGGTATATTACATGAATTGGTGTTTGATGATATATAAAGGTATATTACATGAATTGGTGTTTGTTTGATGATATATAAAGGTATCTTACATGAATTGGTGTTTGTTTGATGATATAAAGGTATCTTACATGAATTGGTGTTTGATGATATATAAAGGTATGTTACATGAATTGGTGTTTGTTTGATGATATATAAAGGTATGTTACATGAATTGGTGTTTGATGATGATATAAAGGTATGTTACATGAATTGGTGTTTGATGATATATATAGGTATGTTACATGAATTGGTGTTTGATGATATATAAAGGTATCTTACATGAATTGGTGTTTGTTTGATGATATATAAAGGTATGTTACATGAATTGGTGTTTGATGATATATATAGGTATGTTACATGAATTGGTGTTTGATGATGATATAAAGGTATATTACATGAATTGGTGTTTGATGATATATAAAGGTATATTACATGAATTGGTGTTTGATGATATATAAAGGTATCTTACATGAATTGGTGTTTGTTTGATGATATATAAAGGTATGTTACATGAATTGGTGTTTGATGATATATATAGGTATGTTACATGAATTGGTGTTTGATGATATATATAGGTATGTTACATGAATTGGTGTTTGATGATATATAAAGGTATCTTGCATGAACTGGTGTTTGTTTGATGATATATAAAGGTATATTACATGAATTGGTGTTTGATGATATATATAGGTATGTTACATGAATTGGTGTTTGATGATGATATAAAGGTATATTACATGAATTGGTGTTTGATGATATATAAAGGTATATTACATGAATTGGTGTTTGTTTGATGATATATAAAGGTATCTTACATGAATTGGTGTTTGTTTGATGATATATATAGGTATGTTACATGAATTGGTGTTTGATGATATATAAAGGTATCTTACATGAATTGGTGTTTGATGATATATAAAGGTATGTTACATGAATTGGTGTTTGTTTGATGATATATAAAGGTATGTTACATGAAATGGTGTTTGTTTGATGATATATAAAGGTATGTTACATGAATTGGTGTTTGATGATGATATAAAGGTATGTTACATGAATTGGTGTTTGATGATATATATAGGTATGTTACATGAATTGGTGTTTGATGATATATAAAGGTATCTTACATGAATTGGTGTTTGTTTGATGATATATAAAGGTATGTTACATGAATTGGTGTTTGATGATATATATAGGTATGTTACATGAATTGGTGTTTGATGATGATATAAAGGTATATTACATGAATTGGTGTTTGATGATATATAAAGGTATATTACATGAATTGGTGTTTGATGATATATAAAGGTATCTTACATGAATTGGTGTTTGTTTGATGATATATAAAGGTATGTTACATGAATTGGTGTTTGATGATATATAAAGGTATGTTACATGAATTGGTGTTTGATGATATATATAGGTATGTTACATGAATTGGTGTTTGATGATATATATAGGTATGTTACATGAATTGGTGTTTGATGATATATAAAGGTATCTTGCATGAACTGGTGTTTGTTTGATGATATATAAAGGTATATTACATGAATTGGTGTTTGATGATATATATAGGTATGTTACATGAATTGGTGTTTGATGATATATATAGGTATGTTACATGAATTGGTGTTTGATGATATATAAAGGTATATTACATGAATTGGTGTTTGATGATATATATAGGTATGTTACATGAATTGGTGTTTGATGATATATAAAGGTATATTACATGAATTGGTGTTTGTTTGATGATATATAAAGGTATCTTACATGAATTGGTGTTTGTTTGATGATATATAAAGGTATGTTACATGAATTGGTGTTTGATGATATATATAGGTATGCTACATGAATTGGTGTTTGATGATATATAAAGGTATATTACATGAATTGGTGTTTGTTTGATGATATATAAAGGTATCTTGCATGAACTGGTATTTGTTTGATGATATATAAAGGTATGTTACATGAATTGGTGTTTGATGATATATATAGGTATGTTACATGAATTGGTGTTTGATGATATATATAGGTATGTTACATGAATTGGTGTTTGATGATATATAAAGGTATATTACATGAATTGGTGTTTGTTTGATGATATATAAAGGTATCTTACATGAATTGGTGTTTGTTTGATGATATATAAAGGTATGTTACATGAATTGGTGTTTGATGATATATATAGGTATGCTACATGAATTGGTGTTTGATGATATATAAAGGTATATTACATGAATTGGTGTTTGTTTGATGATATATAAAGGTATCTTGCATGAACTGGTGTTTGATGATATATATAGGTATGTTACATGAATTGGTGTTTGATGATATATATAGGTATGTTACATGAATTGGTGTTTGATGATATATAAAGGTATCTTACATGAATTGGTGTTTGTTTGATGATATATAAAGGTATGTTACATGAATTGGTGTTTGATGATATATATAGGTATGTTACATGAATTGGTGTTTGTTTGATGATATATAAAGGTATATTACATGAACTGGTGTTTGATGATATATAAAGGTATCTTGCATGAATTGGTGTTTGTTTGATGATATATAAAGGTATGTTACATGAATTGGTGTTTGATGATATATAAAGGTATCTTACATGAATTGGTGTTTGTTTGATGATATATAAAGGTATGTTACATGAATTGGTGTTTGATGATATATAAAGGTATGTTACATGAATTGGTGTTTGATGATGATATAAAGGTATATTACATGAATTGGTGTTTGTTTGATGATATATAAAGGTATCTTACATGAATTGGTGTTTGATGATATATAAAGGTATGTTACATGAATTGGTGTTTGATGATGATATAAAGGTATATTACATGAATTGGTGTTTGATGATATATAAAGGTATATTACATGAATTGGTGTTTGATGATGATATAAAGGTATCTTACATGAATTGGTGTTTGATGATATATAAAGGTATGTTACATGAATTGGTGTTTGATGATGATATAAAGGTATGTTACATGAATTGGTGTTTGATGATATATAAAGGTATCTTACATGAATTGGTGTTTGTTTGATGATATATAAAGGTATGTTACATGAATTGGTGTTTGATGATATATAAAGGTATATTACATGAATTGGTGTTTGATGATATATAAAGGTACGTTACATGAATTGGTGTTTGTTTGATGATATATAAAGGTATGTTACATGAATTGGTGTTTGTTTGATGATATATAAAGGTATCTTACATGAATTGGTGTTTGTTTGATGATATAAAGGTATCTTACATGAATTGGTGTTTGATGATATATAAAGGTATGTTACATGAATTGGTGTTTGTTTGATGATATATAAAGGTATCTTACATGAATTGGTGTTTGATGATGATATAAAGGTATGTTACATGAATTGGTGTTTGATGATATATATAGGTATGTTACATGAATTGGTGTTTGTTTGATGATATATAAAGGTATATTACATGAATTGGTGTTTAAACATTTCATATTACCATTGTACTTACCATAATCCAGTGATACTCCAAGGTGTCAACATGTCAGTTTTAAAAGCAAGGAGAGGATTGAATCTGTTCATTATTATTGTAAGCTTTTGAATCAAAGCTATCTTCGATGGAAAAAAGGCTAAAATAATTTCTGAGTTGAGGCACAATGCACGAGTGATATCTCTTACAAATTAATTGCTATTAACAATAGCCCCAGGAAACATCTTTTCATTCCCTAATCATCAAAGATCACAAACAAAAGCTGAATGTCTTTTGATCTAGATGATTTTAAGCAATTGTTTAATCCATCAATTTTCATACCTAATTATAACAACTGCTCTAATATAAGGTCTGTCATGTCTTCTTGAGTGTCTCTAATAGCACTGATATTAATCTCATGAATTTAGGAGTTTCTTGCAAAGGTTTACACAGGTTGTTTTTTTTGCTAAATGGAGCCATTATTTATGTATGGAGACCACTCTTTATTCCAAATGCCCTTCTTATCCTACTTTTTGCAAAGGATCATCTGTCTGTTTGCAGTTCATACTGGTTTGTCTTAGATCTAAGACCAAAAAGTCTAAAATCCAGACACAAAATCAGATTCCGACCACTGACGAATTTTGGGTAGAAAAAAGTCGGGTCCAAAAAATAAGGTTTTATTTATCTGTATTTTTTGGTGCAACTAGATATTCCAGATTATTTGGTATCATTGTAGAGCTACATCTGTCTACCTTTCTATAATACCACCCACTTTAGTGTTTCATGCATGACCATGATGCTACAGAGCTCAGCAGTAGGCTACTACCTCCTGCCTTGTTAAGTCATTGCTAGGGGTTAATGTGTTAACAAGGATTATTTTTTATACAGATTGTTATGGAATTGCTAAATTTGTAATTTATGTGCAATGTCAATGCACAAGTGATTAAATATGCAAGGAATATTCAACTCTGGTGACATTATCAAAATGCACAGTTTAAAGATATTATAGAAAGATGCATACACATACAAACAAAAAGACTCATCTTATCAAAAACACATAAGACATTCATGTATGATAGTTATCATTTACTGTATTAATTATTTAGATAAGATTTAAAACAAGTTTATATCAAGTAAACAGCTTTATTACATTTATCAGACTGGTTAAATATAAAAAATAATAATATTTTAAAATGAAGAACAAGTTTAAATAATTATGACCATCAACATTTACAAATGAACTAGGTAGGTGAGATTATTATGGTAGGTAGGTAGTTTCACAACATATCAGCACACTGTTAGCTATATTGTGGGAGTTAAAAGTTCAGATTTAAAATTTTAAAGTGACTAAATGTTAAGCTGTAACATTAATTTTTGGAAAATATCATTAATTAGAAAAAGGACCAAGTTCAATTTAGTCCAACATTATTTTCTGAATGATAATGCTTACAATGACCTATGTTGACATTTTTCATAGTAGAGTTGAGCTATAAATGTTGATGTCACTCTTAAGTTGCAAATGCAGGCGTCATTTAATTTTAGCATTTGTTTTGATTGTAAGCAGCAGAGACCAAAGCTTCATCTGCTCAGTGCAACAGGTCACTGCTGATTAACACTGTGCACACTTGATAAATGAGGTCCTTGTTATTGGATTGTGTCTTGCATTATAGTATATATTATTAAAGTGATTATCTTTTCCAACATGTGTTTTCTTTGCTACCAATGGCTGAGTGTGACCAGTTTTATGTTTATTCAAAATGATATAATTATCATTGTTCATGTATCTGAAAAACAACTATCTTGATAGAATTTCATTCTGACTTTATCCGAAAGACCAGTCTTTTGAAAGAGTTTCTGATATTTTGTAAAAGTTGTCAGTTAACAATTCAAATAGATTATTGGTGCAAATTATGCTGTAAATTGAATAGGAAAATGTCTATTGCCATTTTAGCAGTATGACATCATTGTCAAAGAACCTAATCAGAAAGTTCACCTGATGCTACTGCTTGGTTTTTATTACTATATTAATTTTGAAAGGACATAGAAAAGCAAGTTAATATGTAAATGCTACCCATCAGTAACTTCATGAATAGTTCATATGAGAAGTTTAAAGGACATATAAAGGAAAAAAATGAAGAAATATAATGCTTAATAGAATTAGGACATTTTTTTGTGTCACCTATGTTTATTGTAAGTAATAATTATTATTATTAGATTAATTTTCTTTGTGCTTGCATCAAACCATGCATTAAAGACCCATTTGGGGCATTACTACAACATGTATCTTTTACTAAGGAGAGATGGTAAAGGAAATAGCATTGAGTATGACTGTATCAAGGATTTAACTAAACTTGTTTGGGTAGACTACTTATAAAACATAGGTCTTTTAGAAATTTGCAATTCAATTACTCCCTTTGGATATTGCCTAATTTTACAACAACAACAACAGAAATATTAATAATAATAATAATAATAATAATAATATGATAACGATAGTGAGACCTCACTATTGTTATGACTCAAGTCTTAAACTCTGCAACAGAAATAAGTGATAGCAACAAAATTTAGTAAACTCAACAAACAGTTTATGAATCTCAGTTAAAAAGTGAACATTTAAGAAAGACAGTATTGGGAATTAAACCCCAAAGAATCATACATGCCCCAAAACAAGTCCAAAGTTATAGAATGTTCCAAAATGAATTCCAATAGCTTTGAATGTTCTGATATACCACAATCATGCAATCCAGAATGTCTTTGAATGAGTTCTCAATAATTCCAAAATAATGTGTTAATTCAAAGTCAGTGAGCACTTAGTAATCCCAATGGATAATTTAAGTAAATAATTCTTCTCCAATTATATTTTTATTTCAACTGTAAACTCCCATGGATTCTCACAGACTGATATAAAACAGGAATAAAATGTTAATTACCAAGTATACAGTTTTACTTGACCTAGATGTGAGTTATTCCCATGGATTATTCCTATTAAATTGTAATCAGATTGGTTTCTAGAACATTCTAAGCTCATAAACAACCTATTTGTAACCTACAATCATGGACAGAAGCTGGCTATGTAAACATATTGTTTACAAATGACCATAATCTTGAAGTACAATCTACAATCAGTGACAAAAGTTAAAAACACAACAAAGACTACTAATAACAATATCAGCAACAGCAACAACATTTCATGATAAAACAAGATGCCTTTTTGATCATATGTGTTTACAGTGCCATTATTTTTAGGATAAAGACCACACAGTTTATAGCTGTATTGTATTTATTATATAAAGAGTATGATCTTAGAACTAATGTAATCATCTGACAACAAGCTCCTATCGAACAACATGTTACTGACTGACAGTTCACTAAGGTGCCCAGAGCATAGACCAGCATCTTAGATTCAGTTATTCTTTTGCCTTTGGTCTATGCAAGGCTGACAGATAATGGGACTGTGTAGGAAAAGATATTGGAGTTGACATTGTTTTCTGTATATGGTATTGTAAATCAGTTTAAAGTTACAATTTACAGGTTCTGGTATCAGAGATAAGTCACATTTAAGTCAATTTAAGTTTATGATTTCTCAGTAGGATAAGACATTTTCTCCCTGAAAGGCACAGAAAACTATTTGATAACAGTTACATACTACCCTATTTAGACTACTGTAATACAGTATGGGGTAATTCAAATGACAGAAACATAGCAAAGCTGGCACATCTTCAAAAAAGACCATTTGGGCTAATATCAATCCAGAAAGAAAGCAAGGAAATTTTTCTGGTAAGTTAAAAATATTACCTGTTAAAGACCGAATCTGTTTGAGAAAAGCCAAATTAATGTACAGGATACCCAGTAATAGTGCTCCTGAATATTTACAATCACTATTCCAGTATAGGCTACCTGGTAATACTCCCCACCTGTGATTGATGTCTACTAAACAGTATAAAATTCCTAAACCAAATAAGGAATTATTTTTAAAAAGTTTCCAATACTCAGGAACTTTGTTCTGGAATAGTATTCCAGTTGAGATTAGAAATGCCCACTATTTCCTTCTTCCAAACCCAATTTATCAAGTGGCTTCAGAGATGCAGCTTAAATAAATAAATTCCTTTGTATTAGGGCCTCAAGGTTGTTGTTGTTGTTGTTGTTGTTGTTGTGGGGTTTAACGCCATTTTTCAGCACGATAGGCTATACATGGCGGCCAGTATTAATGGTGGAGGAAGAACCCGGAAAACCCCGGAAAGAACCACCAACCCACGAGAAGCTACTGGCAAGCTTTCTCACATGCCCACATTGGCTGAATCTTAGACTCGAACCGCCGCAGACAGAGGTGAGATGGCAGTGATCCGTAACGAAGAGCGCTTTAGACCACTCGACCACTCGGGGCCCCGGGCCTCAAGGTAGATTAGTTCTTAGCTAATTGTGTTACCCTCTTTAAATAAGGTCATTATTATTATTACATTTCATAACAGTTGGAATGATGGGTATATTAATGGGCATACGTTAAAAGAAAGGAAAGTCGTCAGATGGTCCAGACTGGTAGTGATGTGATGTGATTTTGATTTTTAACATAGCTTTAACAATTTTTCAGTTATATTGCTACGATGTCTGCAATGTGCCAGTTTATAGTGATGTCTAGCACTGGGGCATCATGCCGCAGACATGTAGCATGATGTCCCACCCAGTCACATTATCCTGACACCAGGCCGACCAGTCCTAACACTAACCTCTTAATGCTGAACACCAAGCGAGGCAGCTGTTAGTACCATTTTTGTAAGTCTCTGATATGACTCAGCCAGGGATTGAACCCATGACCTCCCGCATTCGAGGCAGACGCTCTAACCACTAGGCCACCGGAGTGGTCCCAGACTGGTAGAACACAGGTCATCCTTCAGAAGAAGTTAATATGAACATATGATGGAACATTAATAATAATAATGCATGTAATATTTTTTATAGTGGGTATTGATCATATAGCTAAGTGCCAGCTAATCTCCAATAAGGCCTTTGTGATACCTAAACCAGGAATTCATAAAAAGGATCCTTCTCCTTCAGGAAGGATGGTCATATTTATGTACATTTTTATTGACCAAAAGATTTCTTAAAAACAATTGTCGTTTGGTTCTGAATGAAAATTGTGATGATCTTACATCCAATATGTCACTAGTGGCCATTTTAAAAAGTTGTTTTTGCTCAAGAATATTGGAGATGCTTTCAATAATCAGAATTTAAAAAGAAGAAGGTCATACCTTGAATTCCTGGGAAGTCTTTTTGATCAGTCAATTGCTAATTCCTTAGTGGGGCTCTTGTTTATGCATGATTTAATGAAAAGAGGGATGTGCCAGGCTTATAGAGGACAATGTGTCTCTTCAGTCAAATTATAGAATATTTTCTAAGCCCAGTTTTATCTGTTTTCTTGTTATTCTTAAACAGTTACCTCACCTGTACAGACATTGGTGGGATGGAATGCCAGCTTCAACTTCCAGCTTGATGCAGACGTTAATGATTTCACAGTCTTTATCAGAAATAAGGACCAAGTTCTGTTAATGCGTGTGAAAGGCAATCGGGTGGAATATGAACTTGAATACAAAAACAGAACAGAGTTCAATGGAAACCTCAGCACAAGGCAAATCTCCTTTATCCTAAGAAATGTAACTTTGAGGGATGCTGGACTCTACATTGCTAGCACAGTGCAGCTTCCAGGTCCATATGGAGAGCAAATATTGATTGTGAAAGGTAATTCGTTTATTTTGACTGATGAAATTGTTATATGCATACTACATGAAGGAGAGGTTAACCATTAACCCATATTTCTTAATGTTTGAATTTGATAGCAAAAATCTTTCAGGGTTTTAAGATCCTGATGCATCATCAAATATGGTAGAAGAATAATGTTTAAATTACTTTTCTAAAACTGCTTAAGAGGATTTGACAATAATAAGTTCACTTGACAGCTTTTCTTGTGCCATCAGTTGTCCCCAGGGTTGGCAATTTCACCAAATGATATGATAGGCAATATATTTCCATTTTTAAAATATAGGATTATTTTGGGAGGTAGCTGGGTGAGGTGGTATACTGGTAGCTAATTTTAATTGTAATAATGTTAAGGTCACTAGATATATTATTTTACCAAATGCAGTAATAAGCAATGCATTACTACTTATAAAATGCAGGGTTTTGGGGTGGGATAGGGTGTTGAAAGTACTCTTAATTAAATACCTTCAATCATTGTACAGTTCTCTCCTGCCTCACACTGTGAGGTCTTTAAATTTTGGTCCAAGGCAATACAGGTAGAAGTCTGATTCTCATATGTAGGCTATGGCATCAGAATGGGATAATGTTATGTTTATTTATTGATCTCCAATTACTAAAGGAGAGGAGAGAATTCCTTTGACTAGGTACCAATGATAGGAAATGACATAGCAATGCAGTAGTAGCAGTTAGTTTTCTTCAGCCCCAACAAAATAAAAACTGCATTTCTAAAGAGTGTTTTTATCAAATTTGACACCATTATACCATTATACTATAACAGTACATTTTAAATGGTCCAAATTAGTATTATAAGCTGGGCAATTAGGAACAAGCCCATTTAAAATTTAAATACAGAACAGCCTACCACAAGTAATTATTAATGTTCAGCCTGCCCACAAGTCATTATTAATGTACATCCTACCCACAAGTCATTATTAATGTTCAGCCTGCCCACAAGTCATTATTAATGTTCAGCCTAACCTACAAGTCATTATTAATGTTCAGCCTGCCCACAAGTCATTATTAATGTTCAGCCTACCCACAAGTCATTATTAATGTTCAGCCTGCCCACAAGTCATTATTAATGTTCAGCCTGCCCACAAGTCATTATTAACGTACATCCTACCCACAAATCATTATTAATGTTCAGCCTACCCACAAGTCATTATTAATGTTCAGCCTGCCCACAAGTCATTATTAATGCTCAGCCTGCCCACAAGTCATTATTAATGTACATCCTACCAACAAGTCATTATTAATGCTCATCCTGCCCACAAGTCATTATTAATGTACATCCTACCCACAAGTCATTATTAATGTACATCCTACCCACAAGTCATTATTAATGTTCAGCCTGCCCACAAGTCATTGTTAATGTACATCCTACCCACAAGTCATTATTAATGCTCAGCCTGCCCACAAGTCATTATTAATGTTCAGCATGCCCACAAGTCATTATTAATGTTCAGCCTGCCCACAAGTCATTGTTAATGTACATCCTACCCACAAGTCATTATTAATGCTCAGCCTGCCCACAAATCATTATTAATGTTCAGCCTACCCACAAGTCATTATTAATGTTCAGCCTGCCCACAAGTCATTATTAATGCTCAGCCTGCCCACAACTCATTATTAATGTACATCCTACCCACAAGTCATTATTAATGTACATCCTACCCACAAGTCATTATTAATGTTCAGCCTGCCCACAAGTCACTATTAATGTACATCCTACCCACAAGTCATTATTAATGTTCAGCCTGCCCACAAGTCATTATTAATGCTCAGCCTGCCCACAAGTCATTATTAATGTACATCCTACCCTCAAATTATTATTAATGTTCAGCCTACCCACAAGTCATTATTAATGTTCAGCCTGCCCACAAGTCATTATTAATGCTCAGCCTGCCTACAAGTCATTATTAATGTACATCCTACCCACAAGTCATTATTAATGTACATCCTACCCACAAGTCATTATTAATGTACATCCTACCCACAAGTCATTATTAATGTTCAGCCTGCCCACAAGTCATTATTAATGTTCAGCCTGCCCACAAGTCATTATTAATGTTCAGCCTACCACAAGTAATTGTTAATGTTCAGCCTGCCCACAAGTCATTATTAATGTTCAGCCTACCCACAAGTCATTATTAATGTTCAGCCTACCCACAAGTCATTATTAATGTTCAGCCTACCCACAAGTCATTATTAATGTTCAGCCTACCCACAAGTCATTATTAATGTTCAGCCTGCCCACAAGTCATTATTAATGTTCAGCCTGCCCAGAAGTATTTATTAATATTCAAAGTTAAGAATAAACATTGCATACAATTGTTACATCCTATGTTTCATTTCAAGTCAGAAGAAGAAGAATAAAAGGAGCTAAATTGAGCTCAGCTACAAATGATCAGTGCAGCCAGAATACATGAACTAGAATGGTGATTATTTGGCTAACTGCAGTAGATCAATATAACCTTATAGGTACAATGTTTCTTGACCTTAAAGGCTTTTTATCTTGTAAATAACAAACTCCTGCTGGAATGGCTCAGCATATGTCAAGTTAACCACTAAAGTTTAGCTCAGTTTCAAACCTATCTTGAAGAACAAGTTTCTATTTTAAATAAGCATTCAGATAAGAAACTGATAAAATCATTTGTTCCACAAGGTTCAGTTCATATAATTGTCGAAAGCCTCTGGAAAATTCGTCAGTGGACCAAATAAGCTTCTTTTTTAAATATAGTCATTATTATTATTATTATTATTATTATTGTTATTATTATTATTTCATGACTCTATGGATATAAACTAAGTAACAGAAAGTAAAACTTTACAAAAAATCTTATTTTAAATTTTGATAGTTATAAATGAAAATGTGAGAGGAACTTCTTGCAGTATTAGGTATGTAGTGAATGCAAACTAATCCTGATACAATTTTATGAAAGTTCAAAAGAATGAAAAGTTCCATATAAATGTCATAAATTCCATGTAAATTTAAAAGCTGGAAATGTACTGGTCTGCCAAGAATTCTGACATCAAAATGGCATAACACCTTTGAATAATTCACAATAGTTCCAGAATAATATTATAGTCCAAATAATGAGCACATTTTGTTTCTATTGAACAGTCCATTTCCTCTCAAATAATATCAAAGTACAACATAAAACATGTCTGCAGACTTACAACAGGAACACAAGAAATAATAATAACTCCTAAATAGCAATGAAACTGATTGATTAATTCTCTCATTTTAGACACCTTCTATTGCAAATATATTGCACAACATACCCTATGTGACAGACCACACTACTCATTTTGTCTTGAAATTGGCTATTCATGTGACCTAGCCCAACCAATGGGAAATTACAGAACTCTTTTAGAACTGTCCAAACCCCATCAGCCAATGAGAAATTAACTGAAAGACATCAGTAAGTTTTATTATTAAGATTAGTATTAGTAATTGGCAACACATGTAAGCATCAGTTTATAAATCATGTGTAATTTTACATTCTTAACAGACCTAAAACAGACTAGAGCCACATAGGCAAAATCTAACTAAAGATATTCTGTACAATTTACAGCCATGAACAAAAATTAAAAAAATTAGATAAAATCATGTACCAGGAGTTACAAAAATATCGATATACATAAAACTTATTTTAAAGTCATGGGGCAGTGAACTTTCCAAATTAATGGTATTCAACCACATGAGAGAATTAACCAACCCTCTTATTAACCCATGCTACAGCAATTGTACTTGAGACAAAGAAGGTGAAGAAGAGAAAGTCTATTGTTTCCTCCCCCATCCTATCATTCAAGTAGGTGGTGGGTGATCCAAGGGACACCTCACCTGTCATGAATCTTTATTGGTGTGTATGATCATGATAAATTATATCTGTTTTCTTCTTCAGCTTCCCCATCAAAGCCTCAAATTGTTGAAATCACAACTCCAGTATCTGGCTTGCAATCCATTTTTAGATGTTCCACTCAGTCCAACAGTGCTCCTGTGAACCATAGTTTGATAATGATGTCTGAGTGGGAATTCAGAAGAAACAATCAGCTTATCATTCCTGGAAGTCGATATTCCATGGCTGAGACAAATTTAACCATCGCTGGCACTAGTTATGAAGAAGACAATGATGTGAGGCTAACTTGTGTTGCCTACGAGGATCTAAATGCAAAGTCAGAGAAAAGCGATGAATTTCTAATCAATGTCAAATGTAAGGCTTTTTTTGGGATTAAATAATATTTTCACAAGAAAGAACCAGATATAGGGGTGAAAGTGATAAAAGGCATTATTATTTGTGTATATTTTCTTGGGGTTAATCTTGTTGTGGCAGAATAACTCAGGAGAAAGCTTCTCTGCTGTGTTATGGCAACATTTTGAAGTCAGTGAGAATTTTGGTCAGTATCATTAAGAATTCCAGAGAGACATGATATTGAAAAGGAATACAATTATTAGTGAATAGTGCCAGTGGTAAACCCATCCACTGGATTGTGAAGACATTCTGGAGGGTCGTGGAAGGTTACTAGGATCTTTCTAGGTGTCAAATCTTCCCTTTTGCTTTCCTCTTAAATATAACTATGATTCTATTTAGTTTGCCTTCTGTACTTCATGTGTATTCTGTTCACGCCATTTCTTTATTTCTGCCTTACTCTCCATTTGTTATATGTTTCTGATGAATAACTCAAGCTGTTATCCATCCAGAGGTTTGAGTTATGAATTTAAAAATAACTCTGAAGTATTTTTTTATTTCTTTAAAATACTGCAATTTTAACTGGTTCCTTGCACACTGATATTGTCAAAAATGCCAGGGGCTGGTGGTGGGTGGGGTTTTATCAGTACTTTGATATAAACAAAGATGGCTACATCATGCCTAGGAATTGGAAGCTAAGTGCTTTTCCCAATGATAAACAAGGCAGCCAGCCTCCAGGGCAATGACTTGGGAAGGTATCACACTTGGATCCCTCATGGTATGAATCTGACGCTCTACCAACTGTGCAGCCATGTCCTGATCCCCCCACCAATGAAATTGTGGGTCCCTAAGTCCTTAAGGTGTGGCATATATAACATGTAAACTGAATTTAAAAAGATTATTTTTAATATTTTGATAATGTCTCCTTTTATCTACCAAAAACTATATGGCTATACAAACCTTAATGTGCAAGTGCAATTGTTACATAACACTTGTGTGCATCAATTTTAGGTCATAATGCATTATCTTCTGTAGCTGTTACAAGAGGATTATATTGTCCTGTATATCTTTCTATATGCCAATCTATGCATCATGTTACGAGGGATTGTATTGTCCTCTCTATATGCCAATCTATACATGATGTTATGAGGGGATTGTATTGTCCTCTCTATATGCCAATCTATACATCATGTTACAAGGGGATTGTATTGTCCTCTCTATATGCCAATCTATACATCATGTTACGAGGGGATTGTATTGTCCTCTCTATATGCCAATCTATACATCATGTTACGAGGGGATTGTATTGTCCTCTCTATATGCCAATCTATACATCATGTTACGAGGAGATTGTATTGTCCTCTCTATATGCCAATCTATACATCATGTTACGAGGAGATTGTATTGTCCTCTCTATATGCCAATCTATGCATCATGTTACGAGGGATTGTATTGTCCTCTCTATATGCCAATCTATACATGATGTTATGAGGGTATTGTATTGTCCTCTCTATATGCCAATCTATACATCATGTTACGAGGGGATTGTATTGTCCTCTCTATATGCCAATCTATACATCATGTTACGAGGGGATTGTATTGTCCTCTCTATATGCCAGTCTATACATCATGTTATGAGGGTATTGTATTGTTCTCTCTATGTGCATCATGTTATTAGGGGATTGTATTGTCCTCTTTATATGCCAATCTATACGTCATGTTACGAGGGGATTGTATTGTCCTGTATACCTCTCTATATGCCAATCTATACATCATGTTATGAGGAGATTGTATTGTCCTCTCTATATGCCAATCTATACATCATACTATGAGGGGATTTTATTGTCCTGTATAACTCTCTATGTGCTAATCTATACATCATGTTACGAGGGGATTGTATTGACCTGTATACCTCTGGATTTGCCAATCTATGCATCATCAAAGAGGGAGTTGGTATATTGGGATTTTTTGGTGGGGAGCCTGTATATTTGCCTTTATTTACCTTAAGAACTTTTATCAACTAGTGGTGGGTCTTTTTACTTTTATACATCAGAACAAGAATATATTTTCAAAGTTTTTAACAGCCAGATTTTTGTGATGACTTCTAATTGGTTAAATGACAGTAATGATGATGAAATAATGATAGGATGAGAGGTGGGTGGGGTGCATGCTGGAACAGTTACATTTGTAATAATCTGTTTACTGTTTCATTTTTATTTTCCTTCCATTCTATATCACTTTTTTGGCTTTTTAGTGTATGTCTCTTGCAAGATAGAATCAGGGATATTATGTGTCTACAAGATTTCCAGAGGCAATTCCTTTGAGAAATATTAAACAAACAAAATCCATAGTAAAAGTTTTGATAAAATGTTTTTACACTTTTTAGCATTCCCAGATCTATCCAGTGATCAAGAGTCAGACTTTATATCCTGAATTTTCCAGCAAATTTTGCATGAATTAGGGCTTCAACAATTTAAATCTTTTGCTTGTGACCCTGAAGGTCAAGAGGTTTAGGAAAAATCTCATCAAACTTTGATACAGAAACAGATTGGGATGAAGGTGTTCATTTGTTGCTTGCTGTTGGGGAATTGGTTTAAAATCATTAGGGTTTAGTCCTCTTGATCTACTTTTTGGACATACTCTCCTAGGACCATTGAAGTTATTAAAAGAGAATATTCTTTCAACTGAAGTTTCTAATATTAATCTTTTTGACTATGTCTCTGATTTTAAATATAAATTGACAAAGCTTTTTGAAATAGCAAGAACTTCATGTAACTTGGTCATGAACAAAGTTAAGGTATGACAGAAACGTAAAGGAAAGAAGTTTTCAGCCTGGCGTTAGTGTTCTGACTCTCTTCCCCAAACTTCAAAATTCTCTTTGGACCTAGTAGTATGGTCATTATACAATTGAAAAGAAAGTAAGTGACTTCAATTACATCTCTGCAAGGAGAAAACAGAAACAACTTTGTGACATAAATATGTTAAAGGTGTAATCTAGCAGAGATAGACCTTTTAATCATTTAGTCAGAATTAGTTATATCTGTCCCACACAGTGAGGATTTAAATGATGGAATGCAATTAGACTGTAGTGAATTAGTGAACCAGTCCTCAGAATTCAAAAATATTAAAAAATCTGGACCAGAAATGTTCACATCTACAACCAAAAGGAAAGAGTGAACTAAAATAGCTATTATGTGAATATGAGCACTTTTTTTCCAGATGTTCCAACATGACCAAATAATATCTGCTATGCCAATGAAATTGTGGATTCTACAACTGTGAATCAGTGTGACTACAGGATGAATCTCCTCAAGAAAGAATGTTTGAAAAAAGAAATTCAGTATTTGCTGGAGAATAATTTCATAGAATCAAATAAAAGTAATTGGAGTTCACCATGTATTCTTATGCCAAAAACAGACAATATTTTCTGTATATGTACTGTCTCTAGAAAATTAACAGTGTCATCTAAATCGATGACTACATTGACAAATTTGGAAATGCAAAATATTTCATCAAGTTTGACCTTTTGAAAGAATTCTGGCAAATTCCACCATTGGAAAGAGCAAAAACAAATTGTTCTTTGCATCTCCAAATGGACTCGATCAATATAAAGTGATGGTGTTTGACATTCCATCATTAGTGATCATGATAACATCTGGTTTTAACAAACAATGATGACAGCATCTACAACGATACTAAAAAAGATCACTTTTAAACTATTGAGAAATACTTTGATTGACTCAGTGGTGCAGATTTGACAATTAATTTAGGTAAAATTGAGTTTTGCCATGCTTGTGTTACATTTTTAGGATATATTGTGTGACACAGTCAAGTTAAACATAGAAGTTAAGGTCAAGGGTAGCTCTGAATTTCCAGTGCCTGTCTGTAAAAAGCAGCTGAAGTGAGTTTTTTGGTGTGGCTGGATATTATCAAAAAGTTTGTTGAACCCCATACCAGTTTGAGGAGTAAGAAAACCAAGTTGCATTGGTCCAACACATGCCGTAAAATGAAAAACAAAAATCAGAGATCATTGAGGTAGAGTTTGATGCTGCAGAAATTACATTGATGTTAGGTACATCAATGGAAATGATAATGTGATTTATTTAAACAGACTTGGCCTTGTTTTTATAAATTTATTGGAAATAAGCTTTTTAAAGTCCAAGCCATTTTCTCATAAGTCAGGTGACAGTCTATATATATATATATATGAAGATCAAGCAAGCAATTGTTCATTCCTACTTTAAGTTCAGCTCTAAAATTATTGTCAGATATACTTTAAGAGGAATCAATTATTTATAAAAATATTAATTGGAATTACATTGTCCTCATTGACATTTTGATCCAAATCACTATTTTGGGATAATGGTGAAATCATTTAAGGACATTCTAGATTATATCATTGTGATACATCAAGACTGTTGGCACATCGGTTCATTCGAGGCTGTTGGCACATCATCACATTCAATACTTCATTCAGAGCACTCTATGTGTTTGGACTTGTGATAGAACTTTTATGATTATCTGAGATTTAATTCACAATACTATAAGTTTCTTTCAAGTTTTCACTTTGTTTTCTAGGGAACAAAATTATTTGTTGAGTTTTACTAAACTTGTTGCTTTTACTTTTTCATTTACTTAGGTTAAGACTATAGAGTCATAACACAACATAATGGATAGTGATCACTTATGGCATATTGGGGAACTGCAACTTCTATATTGTTTTCAACATTGCTAGAATAGATGTGATTAGAGTTCATGTTTCAGATACCATTGTTACTCTAGTGGGTACATGAACTAGGTGTTGATAATTCAGAGAATTTGTGGTTTTGATCCAGCTTTGATAGGTGTCACAAAGCAGAGACTAATAAAAGTCACCTGCTAAACGTTCTTCTTTGTCTTTATTTTTTATGTACAAAGTTTAAAGCTTACTTTTAAATATTGTATATGAATTACTGTTGATGTTCTGTGGTTTGCATACACAGCCTAATACATATGTTTTTTGAACATTATGTGTCATATCTAGCAAACTATTTCCATATCATTTTCCTCAAGATCATATTGTCATTTGAACAGAATGCCATCCTTAATGTCATGGAAACTTTCATGTAGTTTGTTTTCTGTCATCACAGGAGGAATCACACAATGGAGATCTTTTAGCTTGTTTTGAAGTTTCTGGCAAAATGTGTTTGGATTTTAAACTTAAGGTCCCATCGTCATTCCCATAATCCTAATGGCAGCATATCTGCATGGAACATTTCAGTGTTTTGACCTATGTCCATATTGTATACAGTCATGACATTGAATTTTACTAGTATGTCAGCATGATTACAGTACATTATGCCATTTACTAACACCATTGTCACCAAAATTGATGATAATTTTGTTTATTGAGAAAGGTCGCTAGTTTCTGTGGCATCAAATATATGATCAGTTTCTCACCCAGGATTCAAACCTTTCACTAACATATTCAGTAATGGAATCTCCAATTATGAGATGGGCCCCAAGTGGCTGAGTGGTCTAAAGCGCTCCCCATTCCGGATCACTGCCATTTCACCTCTGTCAGCATGGGTTTGAGTCTCAGGCTCGGCTAATGTGGGTATGTGAGAAAGCTTGCCAGTAGCTTTTCTTGGGTCATTGGTTCTTCCCGGGGTTTTCCAGGGTTCTTCCTCCACCAGTTATACTGGCCATCATGTATAGCCTATCTTGTGCTGAAAAATGGCATTAAACCGTACAACAACAACTACTACAACAACAACCACTTATGAGAGTGATTTTTGGGGGGAATTAGCATGTTCCATGAGGTATTCTTTGCATTATGACATCTAAAACTGTTATGTCTAAGGTGGGAAGACACTTTATTGCTATTTGTGACAATGCATGATAGAGAGTTTTCCAATGTAGCTTGATGGACTGTAGGAGTTTTCCCTATATTCTGGGTGGGTTTGGAATTATTATTTTCTTTCTGGGCAGTTAATTTTTATTTTCATAAGCCTACTTATGTTACTGATGTGCTTTTTTCATTCTTCTATCAAGGTATTAACAATGTCTTTTTTCATTTTTGTAATGTCTTCTAGTACTGCCATTAAAATGTACAGGGATAGGGATTGGATCAAGTCCCCCACCCCCACCCCTGTCCCCATCTGCCTTCACATCCTATGCTGGAATGCAAGGAAAGGGGATTGGAATCTGTATCTCCCCCTTCCCTTATTTTCAATGATTCCATACATGAGATAGGGCCCTCCACCTCATCGGAATTAGTTCCTGATGACTTGATGGACAATTTGACACTGGACCCAGAGTAGAGCTGATACTGTGACTTGTGTAATGCCAACACCTCCTCATAAGGTGGCATCAGCCAGGAAGGCATAGCATCATCTATACCATCCAGGAAAGACCAGTGGTATCATCTTCCCATTGGAACATGTAATATGAGTCCCTACTCACCAGTCAGCTGCAGACAGTGGCACAGTGTGCTTCTATGCCACTTCTGCCCCTGAGTGACATATGATGCCTGGCCACTCTCTGGTTCAGAGTGTACTAGGCAGTGATAGTGCCTTTTCCATCCTCTTTGATACCAATGAGTTTATAATAGAAGCAGATCCACTGACACCTCCTACTAGTTTCTCTCAGTCCTTTACAATGGACTCATGCCTGAAACCATCAAGTCAAAGTTGAAGAAGATTCCTTCTATTTTCAGGTGGTCAAAGACAACCAGATATTATGCTTCTTTCTCATTCTTTCATGACTGCGGGCATCTCTGAGATTTTCAACAGATCAAAACATTTCTTGGCAATGTTGAGAGCAATCCATTCCTCCCATTTCCCTGAGATCAGTGGACTCTGACTCAAGCTACTGTGTACATTCTATGAAGCGGCCTAATAAACCTCCCCAGTTGGATGCTGGATTGTCTCAAGTGGGTATCCCACCTGGTGCCTGGGCACACCTGCCAATAAAGATAATTTAATCTATTGAACAGAAAGCTTGGATGTCACCATAGTTTCTCATGCTGACCTCTTTTCAGCTACTTCTTTCAGTATGCAGAAGAAAACCACAGTGATTCCAGCCTCATTGGAGCATATGCTGAAAAATGTTGTCAATATCTTCTATTATGCACTTTATGTTTTAATGGTATTATCAGCTAAATACATCTGCTATGATTGGACCCTAACATTGTCAAGGTATTGGCATTTCAAAGTGAATTGATGCCCTCAAAGCTCTTAATCATTAAAGACCTTCTCAGGGCAACTTATTTTGGATTCAGACACCCCATATGGAGGACTTGTTTCTGCTTTGGCTACCCATGATATGAAGGATCACCAGCACAGCTCCTTTACAACTGCTCCTGGCCCATCACAATTGGTCAGGAAGTGTAGTAATGCAAATCAGCCCTAGGGGTCATCAGCAAGGATCTTTAAATAGATGCAGCCTCAGTCCAATCTACAACCTCTACACAGCTTTAGGGATTTAAACCTCTGCTGCTATCCTAAATGTCCTAGTAATTGCTTATTTAAACCTTTCAGAACTAAAACTTATTCTGGGTTCCGTCTGACCAGCTAGAACAAATCCTGATGCCTCTGCAAGCAAAGAGATCATTATCAGTTTGCCTCTACAGGTTCTCATTTTGACAAGGTGGAAACCACACATAAATTCTCTGTCAGTTTGATTCACTTGAATCAAATTTTCAGCATCACTTGCATTGGTGGATGAATCAGGATAGATTCCTAGCTGGGGTTCCAATGCTTGCACCTGCTCCCCCCCTCCTATTGTTTGGTGATGCATCACATTCACATTGAGGCATTAAGAACCAGATGATTTAATTCTCCAGGGTCAATGGACATGGGACAAATTGATCATGAAATGATGGTCATGGTTCCAGTTTTGCAAGGTGTATCATTAGTAAGGGATTCATCATAGAGTATATCTGACATACAGGAGCCCCATCTCATTGCATAGAGGTCTGGAACCTACTGTGCCAGTAAACATCAGAAAATCTCTTTTCACACTAGGGGTCAGCCTCTTATGGACTTGTTTGTGACCAGGCTCAGCAACAGACTTTGTTTTCACATTTTTCTTAGCCTGGGGTATACGAGTATGGGCAGTGGATGTGTTCAGCTTTGGTGGGATTCTCTGTTTGCATGCACCTTCTGACAATTCCAGGTGCTACCTAAAGTTCTACAAACAGTCAAAACGTCCACTGCTCATATCATTGTTATAGTCCCACAATCATGGTGCTATTGAAGGACAACCCAGGGTGATACCTCAAAGAAGGGATCTTCTATCAAAACATGGGCTCCATCATTTACAACAACCTTCACACTTTCCATCTTGTTAAGTATTCTGAGCTGCAGGGACCTGTCTATCTGTCTTTATGCCCAGACAGAATCTGTCTTGTGCTTAGTGGTGTTGAACCAAATACCCCCTTTCAACCATTGAGTCAGACTTCCATCCAGGACTTCACCCCCAATATGTTATTATTTCCTACATTGGCATCTGCAAAAAACTGAACCTTTTGCCTTGTTTATCAATCTATCAATACTAGCTGTCTCAGTTTTGATAGTAATTATGATTTTTTTCTCTCCTTTGTTAAACAGACTTTCTTATTGCAAAAATCAATTACCTTCATTAGCTCTAATAGCTATGATTAAGGTTTTGCATTTTGCTGATAACCAAATAGATTTTTGTACCTTCATATATATATATATATATATATATATATATATATATATATATATATATATATATATATATATATAGATACTAAATTCTTGTCACTGTGACATAGTTGCATGCATTATTTATGATGATTATATTCTTTTATTTTTTTCTCAAGTTCTGTTCAAGAGGAATCATCAGACTAGATGATAATATGCATGTATATGAACACACTGTTACCACAGAAAAATGTCAATGAGACCTACATTTCACAATTTTCTGGCTTAGGTCAATTTTTTTATTATTAACTTTTGACCAAAATAGATTTGTAGACCCAGTAACCATTTTTAAAAAATTGCACAGTATATAATGAAAATTAAATCTGGTTTTCACTTTCACTGATTTGTGGGACTTAATGATATGCTCATTACCTTTAGATAATGGTGGTTGACTGAGACTAAGAAACTGGTATTGTGTTGCCAAATGGGGCTAGTGTGCATGACCAAGTGAGTGACATTGCATAGTTTAAATAAGTTCTCTGGTACTGCAAAGTAAGTGAAAGTTCAATTTAGAGTTAAGAGAATAAAATGCCTGCTTTTTTTGAGGAATATAATACAATTCCAATCACAAGAGCTGGTAAACTTTCCATTATCATGTATCATAACCACACACACAGACACACCCAATGTTGCCTACACATGTTTGGTTGGTTTTGATTTTATGTTTAACATCACATTAACACAGATTTGTCTAGTACATGCCAAGTCAGTTGGAGTAGAGTATTTTGCACAGTAGTTGACACGGGCTGTCACCTGACTGAAGGATAATGACCTGCACCATCCTGAGTTTGTACTATCATTAGTACATTTGTACTGCCTGACATTGCCACCCTGATGCAACACACTAGTTAGGCCTCTACTTAAGGTAGATGGTCAGAAGTGCCTGGACTCTTCAGTTGGCTGGTCTTGTAAAGTCTTATGGCTATATTAATGGCTGATTCTTCTTCACTGATTTTCAGACTTGTAAAGGTTACCAACATAATTAAGAAAAGCCGCACTGGATTATCCTGTAAAAAAGTAAATCCCTTGTGCAATTATTGCTGGAAGTGATCATTATTCATCATCCAGAGACTTCCCTTTAGTGAAAGCAAAAGATGGAAATACATATAGTAATGCATGAGAAAGGCACCATAGCTTAAGCAAGGCCACAACATTTGTGGAACCCACAGCTCCAAGTACATGGATGTGGCTGGAATGGAGAATTAACCTTCCAAATATACTGTCTGTGCTGAGAGACACATTACCCAGCCACAAGATGAAACCAATGTTTATATTACCTTGCTGCCTCCAAAACTGATACAAGCAGCTACCCAAACCATGAGTGAAGCAAATAATGCAAGTATTCAGTGTGACAATGTAACAAACAAGATATTGCTACCAGGGAGCATTAGGTTATATTACGTTCACAAAGAGACCAGCAAAATTACTGGTTCCTGTAGTCAGCATAGCAGTGACAAATAAGAAACCAAACTACTACAAAAGGTGACCACAAATCCCTCAAAGCCAAAATGTGTTTTTGTTTTATCCGGAGACATTTTTTACTTGAAAAGTTACTGTATTAGTTTTTTTTTAAAATTTATGTTGATTGCAGAAAATAAGTAAGGGCAAATGTTCTTCATTCATTAATGTATTCTGTAAGTGTTATTTTTCACCTTTCAGATGGACCTCATAATGTACATGTAACAGGAGATCCAGTTGTGAGTGAGGGAGGGAGATTGACCTTAACCTGTTCAGGAGACTGTAACCCACCATGTAGTAGTTACCAGTGGCAAAAAGGTCCACAATTCAACATTGTTGGATCCTATCCATCCCTAGTGATAGATAACATCAATAGAGGTCATGCTGGGGTATATATCTGTACTGCCAACAATTCTGCTATCTCTAACACCTCTTCAACACAGATTGCTGTCATTGTTAATTGTGAGTATGCTAAAAAATGATCAGAAAGTTGAGATGTATATTTTAGTTGAACAGGACAGTCAAATTAGTCCTGATCATCAACTATCTTATATAGTGTTAGGTCAAGCTGTTTGCATTTGCTCTCATCTTAAACTGGGAATGAGGGGCCCCAAGTGGCCGAGTGGTCTAAAGCACTCTCCGTTACGTATCACTGACATCTCACCTCTGTCTATGTGGGTTCGAATCTCGGATTCAGCCAATGTGGGTATGTGAGAAAGCTTGCCAGTAGCTTTTTGTGGGTCGGTGGTTCTTTCCGGGGTTTTCCTGGGTTCTTCCTCCACTATTAATACAGGCTGCCATGTATATAGACTATCGTGTGCTGAAAAATGGTGTTAAACCCTATAACAACAACAACAACAACACTGGGAATGAGAAAATGTAAAGCCTACTGGACTCATAGGCCATCTCAACAATTGAAAATTGAATAAATCTATCTCTTAATAAATAATTAAATACTGGTAACTGAAAAAGCTGACAATTACAGAAAATGAAGATAAGACAACACATAACAAAGTTTATTTATGAATTTCTGTTTGAATCTGTTTAAAAATCATGCCATTATGTCAAGCTCATTTGAGTCATGACTCCCTTGGTGTGCGATTATGGAGTTCTCTGAGTGAGTTTGAATACTAGTTTGCATTGATTACTGCATTAATTGCTGTAGAACATCTGAAGTAAGGGTTCAGCTAGGGAGAGCACTTAATTTTCAAACATTGGGAGGATGAGATTATTTTTAAATAGCTTGGAAGCAATTTTTTTGTTCTGATTTGCAAATGTAGATATGTGAGAAAGCTGCCAGTAGCTTCCTGTGGTTGGATGGTTCTTATCAGGCTTTTCCTTGGTTCATCCTCTGTAAAACCTATATTATGCTGAGAATTGGTGTTAAACCCCAAACAGACAACAGCATCATCACATAAATGGCTTTCAGATTTGTACTAATGATGCAAATCCACAGCAAAACATAGTAAAACAATTAAAACAAACTGGCTGAATATAATTTGATCAGCCTTGACAGAAGCATCCTGGTGTTGGGACTTTCAGTGTTGAGATAATGATGCTGATGTGCCATCCAGTGGAGATACAAAATCAAGGGAAACCGTGAAGCAACTATTTTCAATTTGCTATCAAACTGTAATTCTTTCACTATTTAGATTTCTTTTAGTCTTCCTTAATTTTTTCCTTATAATTGCACTTTTTAGCCTGGTTGATCAATGTCAGCAAAATCATTTTCTTCTCTTCTTATTTTACCTGAAGTAAGGTGAGTGCAGAACTGGACGCACCTTAGCCATGAAAACTTGACAAAATTTATGAACTTTAGAAAATACTGGACTCTTATATCACTTTATGTTACTAAACATTTGGGTCTCTTCTCACCTTCATACTTTAAAAAAAGAAATTGGCCAACTTAAAAGAATCCAAATGTTGGCTTCTGGGGTCAGCTTGCTTTTTAATTAAAAAAACCTTCGTGTTTGATATCATATCGGTAAGTTCAAACAATGAGATTATTGCTTGCTGCCAGTTGTGTTTATTCACCACCTGGACTTTTATTTGTTTTACAGCTTTAATCAGAATTGATACAAATCGGCACTGATTTCTCCAGGGTAAATAGTATACACAGCAATAACTTGCTCTAATAATACTTTTTGTAACCCACGCTAATGAAAAGATTTTCATTTTGTACTCACATTAAATGTATTTTTAAAGAATGATTTTTAATTGTGAAACACTGTCATATAGTTTACCTGGATATAATACAATCTTGGTTATTTTGCACTTTGCACTAAGTCATGCATAAATAGCAGATGCTTTCAAGCAGTCATTTGATATTTCCTTTCTCATTTACAGTTTTGTTGGATTCAGTTTTCAGTCTGATAACATATTCAGACCTTTGACTACAAACATGATAACCGTTCCAGTGGCCTAGTGGTTCGAGCATCCGCCTCGGATGTGGGAGGTCGTAGGTTCGATTTCCGACCGAGTCATACCAAAGACTTACAAAAATGGTATTAACAGCTGCCTCGCTTGGCACTCAGCATCAAGAGGTTAGTGTTAGGACTAATCGGCCTGGTGTCAGGATAATGTGACTGGGTGGGACATCATGCTACATGTCTGTGGCATGATGCCCCAGTGCTAGACATCACTATAAAACTGTCACACTGCAGACATCGTAGCGATATGACTGAACAATTGTTAAAGCCACATTAAAAATCCAAGTCACACACAAACACACAAACATGATATGTTTCTCTGTAATTCATGTCAATGAACAATGTTTTGTGTTATGTGACATAAGCGATACAGTGTGGATGCATATGCTACATATACAGAAATCATGGATATATTTTTTCTTTAATGACTTGCGCATGATGAAAAAAAATAATAATAACAATGCAAGGTTAGTTTCATTCATTTTATTTTCAAATAAGTATTTAATTTTTCTATTTCACTACAGTGTGCAGGTGGGAGAGAATTCAACACATATTTCATTTCTTAATTCTTGGGATATATGACCTAGGTGAAAATAAGTTTCACCATATGTTCTGGGATAGAAAACAAAATTGTTTAATTGTTTCCAAATATATATGGTAAATATGGTATATCATTGCTTAAATTGACTATAATTCCAAGTCTTTCTGTCCAAGAATATTATTTTAGAACAAATGATATTTCCAGAGAATATTAATATGAATTAAATAATTTCATCCACATCAAAATATGGTACACAATGAGAACTTTTGCCCAGATTTTCCAGAGAAACAAAATTTATATCAAAAAGACTTAGATACAAAGAATAACTTGGATGACAGACAAAAGATCATTGTTCTAGAACAAATTAATTGATAATTAGAAGGCCTGTTACAATAAAGGACATGACAATCTCAATGAAAGATTACACAAGTCTCCTTCAAGACTCCTAGGATATGTCGGCCCCCTCCTAACAAAAGTATAAATAGGTGGAGAGAGAGTTGTGCCATCTCAAGAGGGAGATACATCATCATCTCCATTCCACAAGGGCAGAGTTACAACCAGAAGGCCTGGGCAGTAAATGCTTTCAGCCTGAAGTGGGATTGTCTGTTCGCTTATGCCTTCTTGCCCTTCAGGATGATGGCACCAGTCCTACACAAAGTCAGGCACTACACGGTTCAACTCATTTGTATTGCCCCTCTGTGGTCTTAGTGATCATTTTCAATGATCTTCTAAATCCATAGCATCCCAAAGATTCAACACCTCCATGCTTGGCTCATCTCAAATGAGCATGAAACATTTACTTTCCTTTGCTTCTGTCAGCAGAGTCAGTTGTGTTCAGTATTTGAAGTTTATTTTCTTGGATTGTGTGTGTGTGTTGAGTATTTGAAGTTTATTGTCTTAGATTATGCTATGTGTGTTGAGTATTTGAAGTTTATTGTCTTGGATTATGCTATGTGTGTTGAGTATTTGAAGTTTATTGTCTTGGATTATGCTATGTGTGTTGAGTATTTGAAGTTTATTGTCTTGGATTATGCTATGTGTGTTGAGTATTTGAAGTTTATTGTCTTGGATTATGCTATGTGTGTTGAGTATTTGAAGTTTATTGTCTTGGATTATGCTTTGTGTGTTGAGTATTTGAAGTTTATTTTCTTGGATTATGCTATGTGTGTTGAGTATTTGAAGTTTATTGTCTTGGATTATGCTTTATGTGTTGAGTATTTGAAGTTTATTTTCTTGGATTATGCTATGTGTGTTGAGTATTTGAAGTTTATTGTCTTGGATTATGCTATGTGTGTTGAGTATTTGAAGTTTATTTTCTTGGATTATGCTATGTGTGTTGATTATTTGAAGTTTATTGTCTTAGATTATGCTATGTGTGTTGAGTATTTGAAGTTTATTTTCTTGGATTATGCTATGTGTGTTGAGTATTTGAAGTTTATTTTCTTGGATTATGCTATGTGTGTTGAGTATTTGAAGTTTATTTTCTTGGATTATGCTATGTGTGTTGAGTATTTGAAGTTTATTTTCTTGGATTATGTGTGTTCAGAAAGTTTGCAAGGATTTGAGACATTAATTGATTATCATTGAAATAATAACAAGCTCATTCAGCATAAAACAGGGTCGTTTTGGCTGCTGTGTTTAAAGTTTCTTGAGAAGTTACAGTGTGTATTATCTGCCATTGGTAAAACTCCAAAAAGATACCAAACACCACATGAAATTAATAATGGTTTGGAATGAAAATTTCGGTGGTTGGAATCAAGTTCAGAGGATATGAATATGCATTCTGCCCTTTCTGTAATACCGATTTTAAAATGTGCTACGTTGGCAACAATGACACTATGCATCATGTATCGTATTAGAGCATATTAAACATGACACCAAACACACCAGCCCTGAATTCCATGTTCGTGGAATCTGCATCAAATGTGGAGAAAGATATATGTGTCAAGACACTGTTTGCCAACTTTATAGGCAAACATAATGATAATCTTCTGTTTATTTTCTTTTTTTCAGATTTTGCCAAGAGAATGTTCCCAGACTTGGAAATTTTGGACAAAAGTTTTCATACAAATGAACATAAACTACTCACATATTAACCCAAGCTTTATGCTCTTATTGGGATAAGAAAGTTGAAGACATGTGGCACAATGAAAAATTGGCCATTATCATCAAAAATCCTCTCATTAAAGTAAAATCTACTGTTAGTCCTAAGCTCATTTTGATGTTCCATCACATGTATGTATTACTGACATAAAAAACAGAGGGGGAGAGTAAACCTAAGTTTTGTTTTGTAATACTACCTGTTGGATGCTTTCATCCTGCCCTGGGTTTATTTCAAGATTCTATATTCTGATTAAGGTTAGATATAGGAATATTAAGCATGGGGCAGGCATATAATGTGCCGTTCATGGTGATCATGGTTTTGATTTTTAAACCAATTCTTTCATGCAATTTATAGTTGTTCCTGCAATAAAATAATGCCAATCTGTCCACCAAAAAATATTTGCCTTGACAAACATTTTGCAGATTATTATATGACTCGATGTATGGTCATTGGCCTCTTGGTTTTCATTAAAGTTATTGCAGTGTGTTTTTTTGTTCTGCATGAAAATTTGCTCATCAGACCTCAAACTTGGCACTATTTATCTTTACTGTCCTTGACTGAATGGTGGTATCAACATAGGGTTTTCACTACAACATTTTTGCGATATCTAATTGTTTTGAATGAGAAGGTGCAGAACTGACCACTGACATATCTGCACTTTGAAAACCAGACCTACTGGGGTAATGTCAGATTACATTGCTTGCATTTTTATATTTTGCTTAGTTCATCATTAATATAGTTACTTATTCATATATACTTTATTTTGTCCAAACTTTATTATTCCAATGAACAAGTTGATAGCTGACACTAAGAAATAGATTTTAAGGTGAAACATCTTGAGTTAGCAATACTGGTGGTCATAGATGTGTACATGCATATGTAAAGCAATTTATTGTTTATAAGCTTGTAGAGTTTTAATTATTTACATTGTATCAGAGAGTGACATTTTCATAAATTGTGTAAGCAGTCAAAATGATCGTATTTACCATTTTATTTATCTTGTTCCTTGGAGATCCTCCCGTTTTGACAATGAAGGCAACAAATACCTCAAAAGGAGGGAGACTGGCTATTTACTGCACTGCAAATGGTGTGCCCAATAAATACACATTTTCCAAATGGACTCAAATTGCACCTGATGAAAACAGAACTATAGTCAGTGAGCTGGAGCCATTGATTCTTTCAGACAGTGAGGTATCAGTCACCAGAGATGGAGTGACATACCAGGACACAGGATTTTATGTGTGTAAAGCCAGTAATGGGATTGCAAAATACAGCACAGGACAATTAATTATGGAAGAAATGGTGTCTGTATTGGTTGCAGGTGAGCCTTAAATTACACTTACATCATGGAATACATTGTGTCAATAAAGATTGCATGCATGCATGCACATATGCAAGCACACAGGCAAAAACACATACACACACCAGGCTTCAGGGTAACATTTTTGTTGTCTAATATCAGTTAAGATCCTTTGTCTTATTTTGTTTTGTCTGTTGTTTTGGATAGATATGGGTTGTGGCCTAATTTGCCTAATTCTGTTATGAATCTCCACAATGTTCATCATACTGTATACATTTTGTATAGGTCTACACATAAAAGGAAACCTCATAACAGCTTGCTTTTGTTTTTGTTTAGTTGTTCACATTCCTTTACATTTTTATTATACTTTAACTGATAATATTTCTTTTTAAGCCCAATCACTTTAGCTTGCTGGTTCTGTGCTTTCCTTTCTTTATCTCCAGTACTCAGATTATTGAGTATTACTGACATATTTGGATTAAAACTTTATTTGTTGTTGTTTTTCATTTGTATTAAATAGAGATTCACAGGTGAGGTATTACTGATTTAATTTGGTGCTGGTAAAGGATCCATTGTTGAGTTCCCAGGTACAGACCAAGACTGGATTAATCTCTTCAGAGACAATTATGGTCCAGAGAAGGGAACAATGTATTGATCACTGTTGCTTTTGGTCTCAGCACAGTTATTTGCTAACCCTAACCTTAATCCTAACCTTATCTCTTTGGAGGCAGTACTTTCTCAGCATCCTAACCCCATTTGTTATTGGCAGAATCAAGCCAACCAGTAAGGGAAGAGCAAGGATCCAAGTGTCGATGATCTGAGGAAAAATCTTTTATCTCCCAACAGATCCATTGCCTGACAGGTCTTTGACAGGTCAGTCAATGGTAGGTCACCAGTCTCTGGGCAATCATCACTGGTCAGCATCCAACAGTTACTGACCTTTTATTAAAAGTCACCAGTCATAGCATCCCCCTCAGTACAGGGATATGGATTGGATTGAGACCCCCTCTCACCACACTACCATTGAATCCTGCTAGTAACTGGGAGTTGGTGATCCAATATCAAAATTGGGAAAGGGATCAGACTGGCATACCCCCACCTTGCCAGTCATCAATCCATTTGTGATGTGTGGTCATCCAATATAGGGAAGTGATTGATCTTTCCCTTTTATGCATTCATGAGCTAAAGGCCCTTGGCTTCACACTAGAGAGCTTGATATTCCAGTCCATGGACTGACATTGTCCTTTCATATGGCAAGGATTGGACAGAGAGAGAGAGGGGCAAGCCGTGATGATTGAGGGGTACTCTGACCATCCTGTCAAGGTTCCTCATACTAACAGCTCTTGTACCAAACAGAATGCATCACACAGGAGAAAACATTAACAACATTAACACTGTCATGTGGAGTTATAGCTACTGGATGTTGGATCTACGTTTTTTATACAGCATTATATTGATAAGATGCCATCTGGGGTCAAATGTCAGTGCTCTCCATTATTAGTAGTGACCTCTAAAATGTGGTTTCAATTGTTTACTCAATCACAATTGTTGCTTAGCCCTTTTTACTACAAAATGACACTCCATAATTTCAAACAAAATGTCTGGGACATCAGTTCCTGGTATTTGCTTCTTTATGATGGATTTCAGCCAGACTTGGTAAAGACCTTGCTATTTTCATTATGTGATCATATGTCATCATTTAAGAGAAATATGGCCCCTGATTGTCAAACCCAAACACTTCTGCACAATAACTTATTTATTATTGGATTTCAAACCAATTTATTTTGATATAAAAAGGGCGTGTTAGAACTGGTACATCAGAATTAGACTAAAGCAGATAGAAGCGATATTCAAGTCAGACAAATATTGCAAATTACTTGCTGCAATTCATACAGAAAGTACCCTATTTGCCCCGAATATCTTGTCCACTGCTCTTACAATTTAGATGTTTTGGATAATTTCATTCCGGTGATGTGCTTTTTATGTTTAATGCCATTTTTCAGCACATGACAGGCTACTCATGGCAGCCAGTATAATTGGTGGAGGAAGAACCTAGGAAAACCTCAGGAGGAACTAACCCAAGGGAAGCTGCTGGCAAACTTTCTCACATGCCAACATTGGCCAAACAGACACTTGAACTCATAGGTGATATGTCAGTGACCTGTAAAAACAAGCATGTTGGACCATTTGGCCAGCCCCCACTCAGGGGAACCATATGAAGTCCACCTATATGTTTATCAAAGATTATTCCTTCTACAGAAACTACTTGGAGAGAAGACAAGAACATTGAGCTTATCAAAAACCACTGAACAGAATTGTGCCAAATTTGACAGAAAACATCTGGTCTAGGATGGCTTTCAAATTTATTCATACTATATAGCCATGTTTGGTAACCTCATCTGCCCTAAGCTTTCTTTCTGAACTCTTTAGTGTATGGATGTTGAGTTAGGAGCATTTCCAGGAGGTATTGCCGCCATTTGTTCACCAATTGCAACACAGAATGAAGCGAATGAAAGTATATTTCTCGCCAAGGGCAAACTTTCCTATTAAACGCCCTAAATAAATACGCAGTAAAGTGATTAATGGATATTTGTTTGGCACAATCGATATAATTGTAGATCACTGGGTATATGTATATCCTGTGAATATATTTGTAATTGAAATTTTTAAATGTAGAAGAAGTATATAATTTGGAAATGATACAGTAGTGAGATACATTCCTTTGGCTAATCAACAAGGTCAACAACATAAACAAATAAAAAGCAGAAATGAATTAAAGTTAAAATGAATGTTGAAAGTAGCATTTTATTTACTTCAGATAAATATGAACTTTGATTCAATATCCATAATGCTTAGAATACATATCTGATGATGAACTCCTTCCGTTAAACTTCCTTAATTAAAAAAAAAAGTCATTTACAAATAAAATAAGTAATTTCCATTGTTTATCTTGTTTCCATTGCGCCAAAGCTTTATACTATAAAAACATTTGGCAATGAATATTATTTTATGAGTGATCATTTCCATTTGCATACAATGATTGTGTACTTTCGCCAGTGTGCACATTTCAATTAATAGTGTCAGTTTTTAAATTAATTATATTTTCTATTGTGCAGTTCAAACAGAAATGTATGCATCTAATGAACTTCTTTTGATTTTCTAAAAATGAAAATGTTAAAAACAAACAAAAATAATTTCTATTGTTTTATTTCCATTGCATATTTTATTTCCTTTGCATTCCATTTTTTCACTGCGTATTTTATTTCCTTTGCATTACATTTTTCTTTTGCCTATTTTATTTCCTTTGTGTTCCACTTTTCCATTGCATATTTTATTTCCTTTGCATTCCATTTTTCCATTACATATTTTATTTCCTTTACATTCCATTTTTCCATTGTGTATTTTATTTCCTTTGTGTTCCATTTTTCATTGCATATTTTAGTCATACTGATTAATAATCCACCGAGTACATTCCACAATAACTAGATGGTTTCTCAAAGTTCTTTTAATAATAATATCATAAAAATATCGCTTTATTTATAGAGGGTGACTCTTTAGTCAAGGACTTTTCTCCCTTGAGGCCCTCTAAGGAGAGTATAACAATGCACATTATATGAAGATAGCAATAATTACTGTTTATTTTAACATGTTTAGTATTAAAATACTAAATTCCATTATCTATTAGAAACACATACAAGCTCATGATATCTCTTCTTAAATACTCTAATATTTTCAGCAGATTTTACATGTAGTGGAAGCTTTACAAACAGTGAACTGTATACTGTTTTATTTGTGGGTTCTTCTCCATACTTTAGCTTTGTCAGCCTTTGAAGTGTCCCCCTATAGCCATCTGAAAATTGTAAAGGCTTTCATGTGTTTCTGTATTCCCCATAGTGTAGGTGTTTGTTTTACTGTCAAAAGCCAGAAAGAATTTGAAAGAAAAAGGTATTTATTATTTTTGTTTAGGGGTTGCTCTGTGCTATTTGCATTTTGTTATTGTTACTGTGGGTCATACTCACAAGGTCCTTGGAGTTGGTCCCTTTGCTTCCCTCCCTGGTATATTTTTTGTCATATACCCTCCTCACGTACTAGGTCTTGTGGCTGGTTTCTATGTCATGGTCCCTACATTTGTATGATATTGATCAAGGATCAATCAAGATGTCCTATGTGTATGCTATATTGTTTTAATCATGCTATATCATGTTTGTGTTATATATTTTAGTTTGTATTTAATTTTTTTCTTTATTTACTTTCTGTGTTTATGGGCAAAAAAGGAAAAATGAAGAAAGGTATAATGGGTCTCAAGCCTTGGTCTACTAATACTTTTATAAATAGTGATGAGACCAAAGAATTTGTATATAGTATAATACATATGTATACATACATAGATTTTCTTTACTACCTAGCTGTATACATATGTATTTGCCTAGTACTTTTCCCCATAGTAATTGTATACTGTGAGAGGGTTTAGAAAGCACTCAGCACTGTGTCATAGTTAGCATAATTTAGTAAAAAAGACTAGCAAAGATGGATTCATTACTGAAAATAGAAGAAGTCATCATCTTGTCCAGCACCTTAATGACATAGCAGATGCAGTAAATACCTAATACGAGAGGGAGATACTTCAGCTAACGAATGTCTCTATACATCTGTCATCAAATATAGCCACTGTTACCAAAAATATAATGTCTTGGAATGACTTCTCAAAGACCATTGAATTAGTTTGACATAAAGTATTGTGGAATAAATGACTCTCAAGTTTGTACAAATAATGATGCTTGTCTGCCATAAGATATGGCCTCCATTACAACAAAATGAAAATAAAAAAATCTTTTAATGACTCATCAGAAACTGCTAACAAATTTCTGGTGTGAAGGGCTTTCATATTTATCAAAATGACACAAATCTGATATTAAATATGGACACCAATGCTACAAATAGAAAATCCTTTGAATGCCTTCTCGAAATCACTCAATGGAATTGATCAGATTTGACAAACATCATGGCATGAAATGCTTTTAGGTTTGTATGAATGATGCCAGTCTGTATCATACTCATGGCAGCAGCTGCTAAAAATAGACATTTTTTTAATGGCATCTTATAAAATCTACAAAATTGAACTTTACCAAAGTTAGCAGGTCGCACCCTCGCTTGAAGCTATTCACATTAATAGAAGTAATTCCAATCTACCTTCCATTATGGTGGCCATTACAAGAAACATAATATTTACATTGTTAATCCACAAATGATGCTTAACAGAATTTGATTAACTATGTCAGAAAGTACTGTTTATGTTAGATTCATGAAATGTGGTAATGAAATGCATCAGAGTTCTTCACCAATATTAAGAGAAAAAATCATGGTGATTGAATAAATATTTTTGTCTGCTCAATATCAAAGTTTGCATTAGTGAATTTTAAAAGAAAACTTACACAACTACCCAAGACAATGCATGCCTTTATTGCTTTAGTCTGCCCATGCATCAAAGATCAAGGTCACTTAAATTTTAAATTTTACATCATGCATGGTAAAAAGACGGTTTTCATGGTTACTGTGAACTACTTAATTAATTTGTAGAGATATATGTGTATGTAATCTGTGATACATGACTGAATGTCCAAGAGATGTGTTACTGTGTCTGATTCCTTGTTGGATGAATGGCTATGATTAAATTTGATTAATATTAATAGGAATCTGATAATGTAATTGTAGCCCTGGAACAAATAGCAGTAATTTGGCTGGATGGCAGTTGGGAACACCAGTATGATGAAATAAGTTTTTTTTAAAATTCTGTTTCAAACAGAATTTGTGTAATTGACAGCCTTGTATATCAGGCTTTATGTAGATAGTAAATCACAGAGGCAATGGCACTTCTAATATACTTTGCATGAAATGTTAATCAGACCAATCATTTGTGATGTACCCAAGTTACATGGGCAAGATTAGAGGTGATGCATTAAATTATCAAGAATGTGTCATGATGTTCTCATGCTGCATTATAATTTATTATGGAATAGTTGACTATCCAGATAAAACACATACAAGCCTGTAACTGGATTTGACCAAAATGACTGTATTTTCATAATTTTTACTCCTGTTCCATAAGTCCATAATTTAAACATCTTTTCAGCAAGACTTCCGGTCCAATCTTAAAGTTTGGCAGGTCTAACCTGCTTCTAGCTATTGTGTAACAATTTTAGAGAACTGTTCTAGATTACTGCTAAACTGAGGATTCAAGTTACAAAATAGGCATCACATATCATTTTATATGTACCATTGGATATTTCCTCAGGGTATTTATTTTTACATTGGACTACTATTCTTGACAGAATTAATTATTACAGAGCATTAGTTCTTAGATATATGTTCTTGGTAGCTGGTTATCTCCCAAACCTTTCCAAAGTGTGTATAACAATATCACATGATCTGAGGCTCAAAGCAATATTCAAATTCCAAAACCATGAACATAATGATTCAAAAGAAGTTTTCAGTTCTTAAACTCTTTACTAAAACTATCTCTTGCAATAAATAATCATCCATTAGAAAATGTCAAGTGTGAAAGGCTTGTAGGTGTGATGTTGATAATAATTTATAATGGAATGACCATATTGACAAGCTTTCTAAAACACTGTCATCCAAAATTTCCCTACTCAGCTGAATCAAGAAATATTTACCTATGGAAACTTGAAATCTATACTACAAGTCATATATTCTTCCAACAATGGATTATTATTTAAATGTATGGGGAAACTGTGTTAAATCTGAGCTTGACAGGATTTATAAAACTTCAGAAATGAGCAGCATGCATAATTTTAGATGCATCTATTGATCATCCCTCAACAGCATTATTTACAGAACTCAAATGGTTCACAATATATGAAAGGATAGATTTTCACAGGGCAGTTCTTTTATATAAATATCTACAAGGAACTGCACTAGAGTCTCCAGACTTGCCAGCTCTTATGATTTTGCTGAACGTCTTACAAAAATTACCCCTAAAATACGGACTTACAGCATATTAGCAAAAACTATGGAAAAATGATTGTTGCCAAAAAATCTGGATAATGGTTCATCCATGTTTTATTTGGATCCTGGTTTCATCTTAGAATTAGAGAAATTAGTCAGGTAACCATACTAACTTTACATCAGCACCCCAGATGCTTTAAACTGCACCTATTTGTTCATTCAAACGGTCTGCATGATCAAACTATTGATTATAAAAATTTTTTAAATGGCATCCAGAAAGCAATGCATGTTTAAGATGAAAGGGAAAATAAGCTTCTAGAAACGTGTTAATAATCAGCACAGAAGAATAAAAAGGAGTATTCAGATTCTTGTGAATAAAAGCTGGAATGGACACAATTATCTTTATTGAACATCATGTGACAGTTTTAGTATGTCTCATGGCGGGAGATATGATTGCCGTTGTCATGTGAAATGGAAAAGAATTTCCAAGAATTATGTCAAATTGAGAGATAGCAACAAGCCATTGAGCTGCATAGGGTTAGGAGCTAGAGTTTGTGCAACTGTGCTAGTGGTAAATAAAGTCTACGCATACTTTACAAACTTTTCATTTGAACACAATGTTTATCGTTGATGCATCAAACTTTTAATCACATTTTCCAGCTTTGCAATAGCCGTTATTGATATTTTGTTACACCTTACTGAAAACTGGTCAATCTTATGGAAACAAATCAACTACCTTACTGAGACAGACTTATCTGAGGGTTGGCAGGTCTGCAGAGTATATTCAGGCTTTTTTTAACACAATTCCATATGAGATCAATATCACATGAAAACCTTCTAGCATCAAAACCAAGAACAGAGCAATTTATAAAGAACTTCCAATACTTTGGTAATGTTCTGTGGAACAAGCTTCCACTACATGTAAAATCTGCCAAAAATATTAGAGTATTTAAGAAGAGAGATCATGAGGATGTATGTGCTTCTAACAGATAATGGAATTTAGTATTTTAATGCTGTGTATTGGCATCCATTAGTCTCAAGAGATGATGGAACTGCATCCATGAGAGCTGTCCCAGTTGGTGGTTGTGCAGTGTCTGCTGTGGCTATGTATTCCAGCATGGGAGTGGCAATCCTTGCTGCACTTGAAGGTTGCATCTGGTGTTGATTGGAGCTGTTTCTTCCTCTGCAGTCATTTTTCATCAGCTTGTAAGTGTAGCTTTTCCTTGCCGGCTTTCAGACCAGTGATTAGAGCATGTCGCCAGCTTGATCTATCTAGAGCGAGCTCTTCCCAGGTGTTGACACCAAGGGCTTTCATGTTGTGCTTGCAGACATCCTTGAAGCGGAGATGTGGCCGTCCGATCGACCTTTTACCAGAGGCGAGTTTCGAATTAAGAATATGAAGCTGGAGTGTCCTGTCCATTCAACTATTGCCCATGCAGCTGATCCCCACTCTCCACGCAGCTGATGGATCCAAGGGAAAGGACAAGCCAATATGTCATGGTACCAGCTGCATCACAGGAGTTACCGAGATGACACTGAAATCAATGCCAAGTTGCCTTAGGGACTCCTTCTCCAGATTTTCTGTTGGACTTTACTCCCTTAGCCTTTCCCGTGAGAGGGTATAGTCACAAGGCAGCGAAGGTTTGAAATCGGAGTTTACCTTCTCCTAGATTGGTGACCACCCAAGGTTAACGAGCCCCTTCTGCCCGAAGCATCAGGTTTTAATGCGCCAGAAACTTACCTGTCATTTCTTCTCCAGTCAGTTTAAACAGGTTCCGCCACTCGTGAAGGCCTGGAGCTGGATTTGGTTGTCAGAGGCTCTATCAGATGCAAGCCATTGGGAGATTTCAAAGGGAAGTGGGTGCGTATCTCCCACAACTGCCCCCGGCGATGACAACCCTTGGAACCATTTTAATACTAAACATGTTAAAATAAACAGTAATTATTGCTATCTTCATATAATGTGCATTGTTATACTCTCTTTAAGAGGGCCTCAAGGGAGAATAGTCCTTGACTATCGTGTCACCCTCTATAAATAAATTATTATTATTATTATTATTATTATCGGTCTTATAGAAGTAGGCTCAAATTCAAAGAAGAATATATATATATATATATATATATATATATATATATTTGCAGATCAACCAAGAATTACGTCAAATGCCAGAGATTTTGATGCTGAAAAAGGAAAAAGTGGTCAAATGCACATTGAATTCTACTCCGGCCTCTTTCAACCTATAGTTACATGGTATCATGTAAGGAATTTTACAATGGAGCAGCTGCAGAATTCCCATGACTTCAAGATAAGTTTATCAGTTCAGACAGTGGAACTTCAGTATCATCAGAAGACAGTACGACTTCCAGGTTTCAATGCAAGCCTTGAGATAGTTTCTGTTAATGATGATCATTTTACTTCCTACAAAGTGGAAATCAACAACAGCATTGGAGAACCAATTACTGAAACCCAGGAATTGAAGCCCAGAGGTAATAATGTCTCAATCATATAATTGTAATATATTATAAATCCCACAACAAAGAGTATATACTACTAAGTGATTTTAGTAGAGATGAAATTTTGCTGATGTTATCAAACATTAAACATCATATAGGCAGATGTTTTGCTCATTGGGAATCCATTTATACAATGCTAATCTTGCATGAAAATGGAAGCTTGAACTTGAGATAATAATTTAAATTACACATATTTACAGCATGAAAATACTGAAATAAACATAGAACCCAATGAAAGCCATGCTTGTGAGAACCATTGTTTATTTTTTCCATTAGATGAATTGTTTTAAGAAAAGTATTAATGTAACATCCAGATCTATTGTAACTTTAGGACTAATATAAAGCATAATGTGAACAAATACAATTGATCAAAGCAATTATCTCGGAATACATTATCAATATTTCTTTTTTCTAAGTCCATTCTTTTATGTAAAGAAAGATGATGCATATATGTTTGGACAGTATTTCAAATATTTTTCAATAAGACTAAAAGTATGCAGTTTCAATGAACAAAAGGTAAATATAGTCATACAAATAATTTATAATTCACAAACATAAATATTATTATTAGACTGAGGGGCCCCGAATGGCCGAGTGGTCTAAAGCGCTTTCCATTACGGATCACTGCCATCTCACCTCTGTCTGCGTGGGTTCGAGTCTCAGATTCAGCCAATATGGGTATTTGAGAAAGTTTGCCAGTAACTTCTCATGGGTTGGTGGTTCTTTCTGGGGTTTTCCCGGGTTCTTACTCCACCATTAATACTGGCCGCCATGTATAGCCTATCTTGTGCTGAAAATGGCGTTAAACCCTACAACAACAACATTATTGGACTGAAAGACAAAACTCAGACTGATGATATAATGAATCTAATAATTTGAAAACAATTTATGTATAAATGTAGATGAAGTAGACACAAACCAAGCTTAACTCAGTTAAAAACGATTGTTGCTTTTAACATTTATGTTGAAAAATATGGTATTTTTATAAATTATATATTGGAAAAGTTTGACAATAGATTAACTCGAAAATAAAAATAATATTTGCTTTTAACTTTTATGTAAAAAAATGTAGTATTTATGTAATTTACACATTGGAAAAGTTTGACAATTGATGGTCATTGTACAAAAGCATTTAACTGAGTAGTAAACTGTTTTTGCAAAGTGTGTCTATGGATATGCATACATACATATATGGGTGGTGTGAATGTGCATATATGTCTCTGTGTGTATATAGGGTGATGTGAATGTGCATATATGTCTCTGTGTGTATATAGGGTGATGTGAATGTGCATATATGTATATGTGTGTATATAAGGGTGATGTGAATGTGCATATATGTATATGTGTCTATACTGGAGTCATGTGAATGTGCATATATGTATATGTGTGGACATGTTTACGTGAATGAGTATGCCAATATTTGTATAATCTCATATTTGTTTTCTAGAACTGTTAATTATGCATATATAATGATATAATCTTTAAATAGATGTATGCAAACAAAATTTCAGTTACTATTTTCTATTTTTCTTTCTTTTCTTTTACTAACTTATTTTCTTTTATTTTAAAATGACAGAAATAAATTATTTAGAAATATGTTCATTTTTTACTTAAAATATTATGTAGTTTATAACATTTATTTTGCAACACTGTAAGCTGACTGAAAAGAAACTTAGAAAATAGAACAGAAAAAGAGATATTATTTACATGTAAAGATAACATACCAATATATATTGAAAATGTTTTCAACTCTGGAAAACAAATATTGTCCAAGAATTAATTTAGAGCACAAGTATTTCCTGGGAAAAATAATCTCTTGGAATCCAAATAATTTGAAGAAACAAAAAATAATTAGCCCCCCAAAAACTGGTCACAACAGAAAACACTTTGATGTCTCAAGTATTATGGCAAAAATAACTATTATTTCTCAATACATCAATATTAAGTCTTAGCAAGATGCAAAACAGATGCCCAGATGTGGGTCACATGATCATGTTTCTAGAACATGATATAAGCTTTTTACATGCCTAACATCATGTACTCCCAGTATGGCTTCGATTTCACTGTATGAATCTTACACTAAGAAAGAATATTTTAAAAAAGTATTTTACTTCATCTCTTGCTGATTTTGAATCAAAGTCAGGAACTAGGTCAGCATTAGATACAAAGTTTCTTTTATTAGGTGTTTACAAAAAAAACCCAGGTCAAACTGAATTTCTGAAAAATGTCTAATCCAGTAAATAAAATTACATTACAATAGCATGTAATGGAATAAAAAAAAGTTAAAACTAACAAACAAACAGTTAAATTAAATCAAATATACATAACACTAACCATTGTCATAGTTTTCCCATTTACATTTTCTATAAGGACTGAGTTTTTCTGCATTAACAACATTAATCATGTTCACACCGAAACAGAATTGTCAAGTCCCAATTAAATCTACATTTATAATTATTGTGTTTTTGCATACACAGTTACGATATTAATTACAACCTGAGTTTTGTCTTTGATTCAAGAGAAAATTGTTATGTTTGTTAATTCCAAATTATTAGCTCGACTACATTTGTATTTTATCAGTTGTAAAATATCATTAAGATAATTATGTGACAATCACAGATAATATGAGAAATTGTCTTTGTATGAAACATAAAAAGAACAGAGCTCATATAGTTGAAATAGATCAAATTCTTTCGACAATGCAGTGATCAATAGAATTACATGTAATCAGCTGCAACCATCTAAGATTCGGACATTTTGAAGTTTATTTTATGATAGCAATAAAACATTTCTGGTCATCAGTGTGTTTTAAATTACCAAAATTCAGAATTTCTTTTCTTCTAGAAGTTGGTACTACATTGTACCAAGTCAGCTTATGGGATGGACTTTCATCCCTCCATCCATCCATTAGTTTTTTATCTCTACTCTTCCTAAATTCTTTACAAGATTGCCATGAAACTTTAAACACACATTCATCTCATGGTCTAGTCCAGCCTAAATATAAATGGTGCCGTCTGATGTCTAAAATGGCCACCACAATGGTCCAAAATTAAAATATTGCTCATACAATTTGGCTGTCATCTTGAGAATGTTGTATGTAGATTTGTTTTAGTCATAGATCAATAAAAGAAGAGTACTATTCATTAACCAATTTTTCACCATCTTTAACAACAGTAATTTGAGTCTTGAAAGAAAAGTAAATTTTATTTAAAGTTGACATATATACATCCATTACATGAGCTCTTACAAAGTCTTATAACTAACTTAACTTATTTACACACATACATATACAAACATAAAATGCATACAGATGATAGTATACTATGGCAATGACTACAAACAGGGAATACGTTATTAATAAGTGAATAAAACTAAGTAGTCTTAGTACACATCAAATTAACATATCCATAACATGTAGTACCCTCAGGCATGAGCCATCATCATCTAGAATATACAAGGATTGCGTGAATATTTTTGCCACTTCACCAGCTATTATTTTAAGTTTTAAACTAGTTAAATGAGACTACATTCCTAGGCTTATTTGCCAAAGTGTTATACAGTCTAGCCACCTCATATCTGAAAGAATTCTTACCATACTTTGATGTCCTTGGCCTGAAAATATCAGCAGTGTTTAAATATCTGAAGTTGTATGCATTATTTTTTTTATTAATACTAGGTCTTGTAAAAACAAAGGACATTTCTTACTTGAAATTTTGAAAAGGCAGTGGTTGTCATTATCAGAGTTTTAAGGGACAGTAATTTAGATTTTTCCAGTAAATAGTCATAGGAACTATTAGAGTCATCATAAATGAAACAGAGTGCTCGTTCGTTGACTCTCTTGATTTTATTTGTATTCTGCTCACTGCAGAAATGCCAGGTTAATGGGCAGTAACTGAAGTTTAACACAATAAATGAGTGATAAATTGTTATTTTACTTTTGAGAAAGGAGAAGATTTTGTAGCCTATTTCAACACTAGCTGTACCTAAATATGTTGTTGTTATTTCTAAATCTGATTTAAAATACTATCTATATTATCATCATCTTTGTATCATGTTCAATGGTCATTTTAGTTGTTCATTATTGCATATCGTAAATTTTTGCCAGGAATTAATTGACCAGGATGTTAGAGGACTGAATAGACAAGAAACTCTTTAAAGTCCTGGTTTGCATCAAATACTTGGAGGTACCAGGAAGAATGTAATCTTTCAACAGATCTGTTAACTAAACAATACAGAGAAAAATGTGAAGCAAAGCATGTCATATGAGACCACTTTTATGGACACACACACACACACACACACACACACACACACACACACACATACATATATAAATAAAGAAATTTATTTGAAGATTTCAATAACAGTTAATTTTACTGTATACAAGTAGGGTAAGTCCATGCCATTAGTTTAAAGGTTACTTGATAAAGGAACTGCTGTTTGTCAATTGAAAAACATTTTTTGAATCTTTGTAATAAATGCTTTGGTAAGTTAGTATGACAGACAAATAGACCTATGAAAGTCATGGTGGACAGACAGATGGAGGTAATCAGAAATCCCCTTAAACCTGCAGGAATAAAAAGATTTTATCTTCAACTAGGTCCTCCAGAAACACCAACCAACTTTAATGTTGTCCCTAGAAGTGTTACCAGTCACAGTCTACAGTTGACCTGGCAAGCAGGATTCCATGGTGGAGCCTCACAGACATTTGTTATTGAGTACAGAGAGGCTGCAGAGACTGCGTGGCTGAATAAATTAGAACCACTAGGACTTATACAGCATATCACCCTGAACACGACTATCACTGATCTCAAGGCTGGAACTAAATATGAATTTAGGATTTACTCAATCAATGTATTTAATCAGTCCCAAGCATCTCCAGTAATCAATGAAACAACTGAGATAGGTACAGTTGTCAAATCGTTTTTGTGTAGTTTCGTCTGTTGCTTAACCTTGAACAGAAGTCTACAATTTATGTGATGTTCCTCTAGCAATTTAGTGATCATTCCAGAATTTCATAAAGGGGTTAGGTGCACTGGCCTCTGGTTTGAAATGTGTTTTGTGCAGGAAAAGATGTTTATATTTCATGCAGAAAAAAGTAAACATTTCAGGGTTTGCTATTGAAGGTTATTTGTTGGGTAAAATCCCATCTAAACAGATTTGTGCAATTTCTGACCAGTTCATGTTTCTATATTTATTACAATGGGAAAATGATCTGCAAATTTTCATGCACACTGTTCTTTCCTTGGTACGTATAGTGTTTAAAGAAATTAGCATTAATCTGAAAATTGTAAACCTTAGAATAGACTGTGGTCTTTGTCTATTCAGCATTAGTTCATTTCAAAAGAAAATGATGACATACCAATTTACTCTTATGTGCTTGATCTGGCATCTGATACATTTGTTCAATTCATATTTCCATATCATTCAGCCAGATTCAAACTACTTAAGTACTTTCTTTGATATCTGCACATTTTGAGATGCAGGATATTGCAATTTTGTAACTTTTATAAATATCAGTTTATTTTAAAATTGATTCATACTATGAAGCTAAAAAGTTTAGAAATCTTGCTTGCTGTGTTTGTATACCATTCATGAAATATCTCTTATCAACACACAATGATACTGCACCACTGAACTATATATAACTTAATAATAATAACAAATCAGTATGGTAGCACATGCTTTTCACTTGGATAGTTGAACTGGCTGCAAGTCTTTGTTCCAAACAAACACATTAACTATGATGTAAGGATTAACCCATTCAAAATTACTGATGCCAGTAACTTGTAATTGGAATTCATTGTTATCGAACTTAATTTCTCTCAGCTGTTATTTATATTTTCAAGACTGGTCTACATGATCACTGTGGTTTATTCAGCAGAAGATGTTGTTCAACTGGTCTTGTATTCATTTGTTAGTCCTAATAACTCAAGTATGCCGGCTTATTGCATACTGTTTGGTATTCAGATCCCATGCTATTGCTCAAACTTGCTGGATTGTCGGTAGGCAGTGACTGGTGTATAAAGACAAATCATTATTGAAATGCAGATTCTGTCAATAAAGATCAGAAACTGCAGTCACTTCAGTTCTGGCTATTATTTCACTGACTTCTGTATTTTTTTCAAATGAACCGCAGTGTCAGGTACATATATTTCTACAGTGATTTTATACTTCTTGCATTGGCAAATTTTTGGCTGCAAAAATGATGATAATCACAAACTGATTCACATGGTTGGCTGATTACAGAACTTTACTCTGACATAGAATTTAGGGCACCGATAACATTATTATTCCATATCAATATGTTGTAGAAACAAATCAGTTTAGAAAATAAAGAAATAAAAACAGCAGTATTTGCTGTTTTGTTGGTTTCGAAAGCAAAACTGTTAATATCAAATTATGCAACACTTACATATAGAAGTAAATGCAAGTAAGTGATTTGGAATCGTACTAATAGTAAATCCATAATGAAGTGGATGATTTAGCCACAAGTCCTTAACTCCTCTGGCCAAAATGTAGAATTTGAATTTTCATATACTTAGAACTAGATTAGATATGTACCCCATTGGATGAACTCTATGCCAGGACTTGAAAAAATTGAAATTACTATTATATTTATATTTGCAGCACCAAGTACCTATACAAGTATTGTGAATCCAGTTCCTGCAATAGCTGGAGGTTTGAGTGCTGGATTTGTCATCATTTTAATTGTGATCATAGGCATATTTCTTTGGAGAAGAAATCGACATCCACAGGTGACAGAACAAGGTAAGAAGGATTGTCATCAGTATCATGGTAGGTAAATACATTGTTAAATACAGATTTAGAGAAATTGAAGAAAATAAGCATAAAGTTCACATTGTTATTATAGTCGCCTTTGTTAATATTTGACATTATTTTAAGTGGTAACCTTTCAGCCATGTTGCTCAAACCTCGTACGTTTCCTTCCTTTTATAAGCTGATATTCCCAGAGAATCCATTAGCAGAGAATCCATTAGTTTATTCTAAGATAAAATACAGCTTAACAATGTTTGTTTTTAATGTGTCTTTCATAAGCCTCAGAAAATATTATTACATTAATTTTATTATCCTAAATCTACATACCAGAGAAGTAGTCATCAGGGCTCATTCATTGACCAAAATTACAGCTCAGCTGTATTACAAAAATTGTATTTCAGAACTTAATCTAAATTTTCAGTGATACAATGCATATAAATGTTCTATATACTGTCCTGAAAATGGATATTTATAAAAATAAAAAAATAAAAAATCTGGTTTTCTTTTGCAAAAGTCTCTGCAGGCAAAGTGTTTTAATGCTTAATTACAACCATGATATAGCAAAGTGTTTTCTTACTTAATTACATGACATAGCAAAGTGTTTTAATGTTTAATTACAACTACGATATATAGCAATGCATTTTAATGCTTAATTATAATTAGGATGTAGCAATATGTGTTCATACTTATTTATATGATATTGCAAAGTGTTTTAAGACTTAATTACATGATATAGCAAGGTGTTTTCAGATTTAATTATAACAAAGCTATCACTTCTTGTACAAATTTCATCTTTTCAGTTATCACATTGGAAAACAACAGAAACACCAATATAAGGTAAAAGCATTCGATACAAAGAGTGAATACAAGTCAAATATAATTACATGTATAATTTGCTCTACAGACAGTTTTATAATTAAACAAAATTAAAAGAATAAAACATGTTTTCAGGTTGTTTATTTCCTTTTTTAATTGCTTGTTAGCTGCAGATGAATTAATGGTCTTATAGGAACCATTGCTGAAAAGAAAATAATCAATTTATAAAGACAACTCAGTTAATGCAGAAAAACAGTTAAAATTAAATGAAATCGTACACTTTTTTAGTCTTTTTAAAAGTTTAATTTTAAGAATTTTGGATATGATATATGATAATATTTCAATTTCTACTTTAAGGCCAACAGATGTTGATTTATATGAAAAATTGAACTCCAATGCAAACAGTGACATCCAGATGTATAGCTCACTGAACATACAAACACCATCAGAAGGTAGCCTCAGTCACTTTTTGTTAGTCCCAAATATTGTCGATCGTACATTTGTTTTCTTCTCTTAATGTGATAATTTTGATGGGAAGTAATCACAAAGCATAACCCAATGTGTTTTTGAAACCATTTTTATAGGAAGTGATCCTGAAGTATCACCTGGTGTGTTTTTGAAAACCATTTTGATGTGCAGAGGATTATTGTTGGGAAGTGCCATCAAACAAGTCTATCCCAGTTTCTATTTCTAGTCATCCAGTCAATATCATGAATTTGCAAACAATTTATGTAACCCTTAAATAGAATGACAGAGTAAGTTACATGACCCTTAAAAAGACTGACAGTAAATTACTTGACACTTAAGTAGACTGTCAGAGTAAATTACATTATCCTTAAGTAGACTGTGAGAGTAAATTACATGACCCTTAAATGGATTGTGAGAGTAAATTACATGACCCCTAAATAGAATAACAGAGTAAATTACATGATCCTTAAGTAGACTAACAGAGAAAATTACATGACCTTTAATTAGACTGACAGGGTAAATTACATGACCCAAAAGTACACTGTCAGAGTAAATTACACTAACCTTAAGCAGACTGTCAGCATAAATTACATGACCCTTAAGTAGATTGTCAGAGTAAATTGCATGACTCCTGAAAAGACTGACAGAATAAATTACATGACCCTTAAGTAGACTGACAGAGTAAATTACATGACCCTAAAGTAAACTCTTAGAGTAAATTACATTACCCTTAAGTAGACTGTTAGAGTAATTTATATGACCCTTAAATAGACTGACAGAGTAAATTACATGACCCTTAAGTAGACTGTCAGAGTAAATTAAATGACCCTTAAGTAGAGTGTCAGTAAATTAAATGACCCTTAAGTAGATTGTCAGTAAATTAAATGACCCTTAAGTAGACTGTCAGTAAATTATATGATCCATAAGTAGACTGTCAAAGTAAATTAAACTAACCTTAAGCAGACTGTCAGATTAAATTACATGACCATTAAATAGACTGACAGAGCAAATTAAATGAACCTTAAGTAGACTGACAGAGTGAATTGCACGACCATTAAGTAGACTGACAGAGTAAATTACATGACCCTTAAGTAGACTGACAGAATAAATTATATGACCCTTAAGTAGACTGTCTGAATAAATTACATGACCAATAAGGAGACTGTCAGAGTAAAATGCATGACCCTTAAAAAGACTGACAGAGTAAATTACACGACCCTTGTATAGAATGTCAGAGTAAGCTACATGAACCTTAAGTAGACTGTCAGAGTAAATTACATGACCCTTAAATAAACTGACAGAGAAAATTACATGAACATAAAGTAGACTCATAGAGTAAATTACATTAACCTTAAGTAGACTGCCAGAGTAATTTATATGACCCTTAAATAGACTGACAGAGTAAATTAAATGACTCTTAAATAGACTGACAGAGTAAATTGCACGACTCTTAAGTAGACTGACAGAGTAAATTACATGACCCTTAAGTAGACTGTCAGAGTAAATTACATGACATACATTAAATTACATGACCCTTAAGTAGACTGTCAGAGTAAATTGCATAACCCTTAAAAAGACTGAAAGATTAAATTACATGACCCTTCAATAGACTGTCAGAGTAAATTGCATGACCCATAAGTAGACTGTCAGAGTAAATTACATTGACCTTAAGTAGACTGTCAGAATAAATAACATGACCCTTAAATAGACTGACAGAGTAAATTAAATTACCCTTAAGTAGACTGACAGAGCAAATTGCACGACCCTTAAGTAGACTGACAGAGTAAATTACATGACTCTTAAGTAGACTGACAGAGTAAATTATATGACCCTTAAGTAGACTGTCAGAGTAATTTACATAACCCATAAGAAGACTGTCAGAGTTAATTACATGACCCTTAAATAGATTGACAGAGTAAATTAAAAGACCCTTATATAGACTAACAGAGCTAATTGCACGACTCTTAAGTAGACTGACAGAGAAAATTACATGACCCTTAAGTAGACTGTCAGATTAAATTGATGACCCTTAAAAAGACTAACAGAGTAAATTACATGACCCTTGTATAGACTGTCAGAGTAAATTAAATGACCCTTAAGTAGACTGACAGAGTAAATTATATGACCCTTAAGTAGACTGTCAGATTAAATTGCATGACCCTTAAAAAGACTAACAGAGTAAATTGCATGACCCCTGTATAGACTGTCAGAGTAAATTACATGACCCTTAAGTAGACTGTCAGAGTAAATTATATGACCCTTAAGTAGACTGTCAGAGTAAATTACATGACCCTTAAGTAGACTGTCAGAGTAAATTACATGACCCTTAAGTAGACTGTCAGATTAAATTGCATGACCCTTAAGTAGACTGTCAGAGTAAATTAAAAGACCCTTATGTAGACTGACAGAGTAAATTACATGACCCCTGTATAGACTGTCAGAGTAAATTACATGACCCTTAAGTAGACTGTCAGAGTAAATTAAATTACCCTTAAGTAGATTGTCAGAGTAAATTACATTACCCTTAAATAGACTGAGTAAATTACTACTTGAATTTATCATGATTGGGGCAAAATTGAATATCTATACAGTTTTAACAGATCTCACAATATATTCATGTGACCCATTTAATACGTTTTTATAATGAGATTTTAGGTTTGTTATTATTTAATTATTATCATTATCAAACATTTTATTTATGTAAAGCATCTTGCAATTTGTATTTTTTAAATTCTAATTATGTATAAAAAGTTTTCTTTTATTTACAGATCACCAAAAATATTATGAAAATACATGACTCCAAAAGCGCGACACAACTGATTCATATTATTACCATTCAGTACCATTCAGGACTACAAGCCATACACAACTGACACGTATCATTACCATTCAGGACTACAAGCCATACACAACTGACATGTGTCATTACCATTCAGGACTGCAAGCCATACACAACTGACACATGTCATTACCATTCAGGACTGCAAGCCATACACAACTGACACGTGTCATTACCATTCAGGACTGCAAGCCATACACAACTGACACGTGTCATTACCATTCAGGACTACAAGCCATACACAACTGACAGGTGTCATTACCATTCAGGACTGCAAGCCATACACAACTGACACATGTCATTACCATTCAGGACTGCAAGCCATACACAACTGACACGTGTCATTACCATTCAGGACTGCAAGCCATACACAACTGACACGTGTCATTACCATTCAGTACTGCAAGCCATACACAACTGACATGTGTCATTACCATTCAGGACTGCAAGCCATACACAACTGACATGTGTCATTACCATTCAGGACTACAAGCCATACACAACTGACATGTGTCATTACCATTCAGGACTGCAAGCCATACCCAACTGACACATGTCATTACCATTCGGGACTGCAAGCCATACACAACTGACACGTGTCATTACCATTCAGGACTACAAGCCATACACAACTGACACGTGTCATAACCATTCAGGACTGCAAGCCATACACAACTGACACATGTCATTACCATTCAGGACTGCAAGCCATACACAACTGACATGTGTCATTACCATTCAGGACTGCAAGCCATACACAACTGACACGTATCATTACCATTCAGGACTGCAAGCCATACACAACTGACACGTGTCATTACCATTCAGGACTGCAAGCCATACACAACTGACACATGTCATTACCATTCAGGACTGCAAGCCATACACAGCTGACCCTTACCAGTACCATTCAGGACTACAAGCCATACACAACTGACCCTTACCAGTACCATTCAGGACTACAAGCCATACACAACTGACCCTTACCAGTACCATTCAGGACTACAAGCCACACAACTGATCCTTACCAATATCATTCAGGACTACAAGCCATAAACAACTGATCCTTACCAGTACAATTCAGGACTACAGGCCACACACAGATGGTCCTTACCAGTACCATTCAGGACTACAGACCACACACAAATGGTCCTTACCAGTACCATTCAGGACTACAAGCCATAAACAACTGATCCTTACCAGTATGATTCAGGACTACAAGCCACACACAACCGATCCTTACCAGTACCATTCAGGACTACAAGCCACACAACTGATCCTTACCAATATCATTCAGGACTACAAGCCATAAACAACTGATCCTTACCAGTACAATTCAGGACTACAGGCCACACACAACTGATCCTTACCAGTACCATTCAGGACTACAAGCCACACAACTGATCCTTACCAGTACCATTCAGGACTACAAGCCACTTAACTGAACCTTACCAGTACCATTCAGGGCAGACCCCAAGAAGTCATGGAATATCATTTCCTATCAAAGTATAGGTGTCCTAAATAAAGAGGTGGTAACAGATACTACACAGTGGTTGTTAATGGACAATGCTGTGACAACACTGGACATGCTTTATATATTTATTCCAATGGCTCATCCATTATCAGACCTTTTCCATGTCAATATATCCATGGATACACACAGATTTTACAGCTATTTATTTATCTGTGCCATGTCACTGTGCATTTGGACCATAAATGAGCTTTAGAAGAAATTATTCATTGTAATTATTTCTGATTGGAAGGAATCTAGATTGGTATTCATTGTTAGTATTTCTAATTGATAGTCAATCTAGATTGCTATTCATTGTTAGTATTTCTAATTGATAGTCAATCTAGATTGCTATTCATTGTAAGTATTTATAATTGATAGTCAATCTAGATTGCTATTCATTGTAAGTATTTATAATTGATAGTCAATCTAGATTGCTATTCATTGTAAGTATTTATAATTGATAGTCAATCTAGATTGCTATTCAGTGTAAGTATTTATAATTGATAGTCAATCTAGATTGGTATTCATTGTAAGTATTTATAATTGATAGTCAATCTAGATTACTATTCATTGTAGTTATTTCTAACTGATAGTGAATCTAGATTACTATTCATCATAATTAATTTCAACTAATGGTGAATCTACATTTGAATTACTTGATACAAAAAATAAAGGGTTAAGAACCAAACACAGTCTGTGAGACACTTAATCATCGCAACCTAACAGCAGTAAAGTAAAAAAATTAAAAACACTTTGTTTTACTGAAATTATCTCTCAACCCATTACTATTGAAAAAAATATTCACAAGATTTTTGTTGTTGTTGTTGTTGTTGTTGGATTTAATGCCATTTTTCAGCTCATGATAGCTATACATGGCAGCCAGTATTAATGGTGGAGGAAGAACCTGGGAAAACCCCTGAAAGAATCACTGACCCACAAGAAGCTACTGGCAAGCTTTCTCACATACCAACTTTGGCTGAATCCAAGACTTGAACCGGCACAGACGGAGGTGAGATGGCAGTGATCCATAACGGAGAGCACTTTAGACCACTAGGCCACTCAGGGCCCCCATTTTTGTTGTTATTAATGAACATTTGTTAGTGCATCAGAGAGAGAGAGAGAGAAAACAATATGTCGTTGTGTAGGATAATGGGTATGCAAGGTGTATTTCTTTGTATAGCTGGTATGTTGTGTTATACTGGTACAGTTATGAAGATAATCAATGTCACATGGGCTCATTTTGTTGCTTACAATTTAGGTACCTATACATGATTCATATACTAATATTGTCTTCTTACAGCAACAGTAACCTTGTTATCAAATTACAATAAAACATAAAATGACTCATACATTTTTGTTTTTAGTGAGTGTATGAAAGGGAAAGGAAAAAATGAACAAGTGTTGTCTGTTAGTGTGTGTTCAGAGTTATTTTATTTTTAGTTGTTGGAGAGAGAGAGAGGGGCTACAAAGTGTCTGGAATCTTTACTAAGTTACCTGACAGTTGTGACATTTACACACACACTATACAAGGGCAGTACTTTATTCATTGTCACTTAACACCAGAATAATTAGCTCATTCTTGTTTTAATTATGATATATAAGAACTGCATGGCTATGCAGAGGTATTGCTTGCTAATGAAACATGCCTTGATTATAACACTCTGACTAACACACTTGTGGCAGAGTTGAACATTCTGATTGACTAATTAACTACAGACAAAATGCAATTCAACCCAGCAGTTTCAAGCACTAGCTGTTGGTAAGAAGACATTCAATATCAAGCCTGTAGTAAACATAAGCACTGATGTCATAAATTGTGAAGAAAATGAAACTGATTGTGACTGACATTGTCTATGAACTGCAACTTGATTCACATGTAAAAAAATCTCTGTAGTGTGAGCTGTGTGTTATATTTAGGATGAAATGATGAACTACAACAGTCACTGTTGGTCATGGGGTCTATTATTGGACAGGAACGGTATGGAATAAACCTAAAATAATACAGAGTAAATACTTAATAGATAAGACTAGGAGTAACTACAAATGAGACAAATACAATACACAACCTACATGCTGGCATTTCTTAATCTTAGCAAAATCAATTACAAATGATGTGTTACAATACTCGAAGTATAGAAGTATTACAATTCTTTTGAATTATGGCTATTGTTACATGTTTAGGCTCTTTCAAACAGTAACAAGAAAAGAGTGAAGACAACAAGCTTTGTAAAATTTGAAATTTATTTTCCAAGAAAACCAAGTTAAAAATGAGACATAGAACTTATCATTTTGCGAATCAAATCCTAAAATAATCCAAGAATTAAAAAATAGAAGTCCTATTAATAAAAGTCCTAACGAAACTGAGTTCGAATCCCAATGAAATCCAAAATGGAAGGTGATGACATATGCTGTGGTCAGCATCATACTGATGTGTCAACAGTTCTTTATTGAATCACAAAAAATAATATTCCAGTGTTTGAATTCTGTGTCAATTTTGATACCTGTTCATGTCCAAGAAGTAATTTAGAGAACAAGTTTTTCCAGGGAAATATAATCTCTTGGATTCCAAATAATTTGAAGAAAACAAATAATTAGCCTCAAAACTGGTCACAACTTAAAACACTTTAACTTCTCAAGTTTTAAGGAATGTAATGACTATTCTTTCTCAAAACATCAATAATAAATCTAGCTACGATGCAAAACAGATGCCTGGATGTGGGTCAGTGCTCTGAAAAAAACAGTTTGTAACAATTGCTACAATGTTATTTATCACATACTCCGAGAATGGCCTTGATTCAACATTATGAATCTTACTCTGAGAAAGAATTTTTTTATAAAATAAGGTTGCTTACTTTAGCTCTTTTTGGTAATTAATCAAGATCAGGAACTAGGTCAGCATTAGATACAAAGTTTCTATTTTTAGTTGTTTACATCAAAAACAGTCAGAACTGAACAATATCAAATTGAGTAAATAAAGTTACATTACAATAACACGTAATGGAATAATAAAAAAAGAAGAAAAACTAGCAAACAAACAATTAAATTAAATCAGATACACATAACACTATTGCCTGCTTACACTGGCATGAATAACAAGTGCTCTTCATATGTAAAAGTGGAATGATTCAAGGTGTTGTCTGTCCATGGTCGAGAGGAGAAATGTGAGAAGCTTTGGTTTGTTTGGCGGGAAATCAGTGATAACACCCCTCCATGCACTGCATTCGATCATTCACTTAGTTACTCCTAGCAAGCATGCACATTGGTCAGTACCCAAATACTTGACATCACAAAGACAACAAACATAAACATTGGAATATAGCTCACTAAAGTCTAATTTGGTGACCAGGGTTACAGTAGGATAGCTTGAAGGCAACTGTCTTGAAATGTATTGATCATAATCCAACAAGACTCAACAAACTAACAATCTTATATACATTTATCCTTTCCAATTTCAATTTCAGTCCTATAGCATGGCATTGCTTTAGCGACATGAACACTACTAAACATGTAAACATACAACAAGAGCATGCTCTGAGATTTGTGTATAATGATATTAGAAGCAGCTATCATATACTTTTACTTATGGAAAAAACGCCAACTGTAAAGGTGTGAAGATTTCGTGTTATGGTTCTTGATACTTACTGAATAAGCTTACTTCCAAATGTTCGGATGATTTAATAAGTTTTAAATGCAATAAATGTAATTTTAGATATTAAAATAGTTTAGATGTCCCAAGAAGTAAACTTCAACATTTGGGAAAAAAACTTTTCAGTATGCAGCTGCCACTCCTTGGAATGAATTAACAAACCACTTTAGAAAGCAACTGAACTTTAATTAATTTAAATCTTTTATTATATCCTGGAATGGTAAAGACTGTTAATGTAATATCTGTAAGTAATACTCACCCCACCCCCACCAACTCACCATCATGACAGCTGTTTGTATTACTATTACCATATGTTGTTTATATGACTTTGTCTTGTGCACTAATGAAGTGCCATGCTGTTAGCTCCTTTCTCTTTAAGTAAGGTGTAAGCTACCCCACAGATTGCTTTTCTTTAGTCCTAAGTTGGTGCTTCTGCATTTATTTAAATTTTATTCTTATCGATGATTTAATTTTTTTAATAATCATTGTTTTTTATTTATCCACAATACTATAGTCACTTTTACTCACTGACTTTTAAAATTCTTTGCCTGCTTGTATCTTAATTAATGCATTGTGTGTTTTGTCAAACTCTGTGTATTATGCTATGTTTGGATGTCATGCTAGTAATGCTTGTTGTAATGCCTTATCCTTTTCATGTAATGTTGGTAATAAGCTCACTGGAGAATATGTTGATTTTATGTTCTAAAGTCTGCCAATGTTAAATAAATCTTGTCTTGTCTTAACCAATTAGAAATAAAGGCTGTCAAATACCAGTTAATGTGTATGAGATAATCAGTGATGAAGTAAGTAAAATGATAGATTTGTTGGAACCCTCCAACTCCCCTAGCTGTCTCCCATGGTGTTATGTATAAAAGAAAGATGGAACAAACCATCTTTGCATACACTTTTGTCAATTGAATATGATCATCATGTTTGCTGTGGAATCCATGCCATATATGTAGGAATTGCTTTCAAAACTGGAAGGGCACCAATATATATTTATGGTTGGTTTGATATAAGAGGCCCAAAAATGGGATCAATCTTTGATGTTATCAGTAGAGAATGGAAACATCAACATTGCTGGTTGAAAATTGTGATTTTAACCATTCAAAATAAATTAATAATGCAGTAAAAGCTATATTGTGAACTATTCTGATTGTTAAATAGTTCTACAAATCTCCCAGCTAAAAGATGCCAAACCATTCATTCACGTCAATGCTGGAGATTTTCCAGTGGAGCTGTATTGGCATTCCTTGTAGAGTGGTCCTCCTTGCCAGTAATTTGAAAGTCCAGTAACTAGTTCATATCTATACATATTTAGCTGTAGTACAGCTAGTCCAGTAACTAGTTCATATCTCTCAAATCACTGATGTAGTACAGCTAGTCTACTTCATGTTCAGGAGCAGTCTTAGTATGAATGACCTACATTTCATTAGCTGTTTTTGGTACATCAGCATTATGTACTGCACATATGTAGGACTGCACATATGCAGGATATTGCAGCTCAGCATTATTGTCTTTGTGCTTGATAATTTTGGCAACTGCAGGAATGGACCATTCAGTTGCTATACCATTGTATTTTTCTAAGCCATCTCAGTCCTTTCTTGCCTTATCTGCAGGTTCAATGCATATAGGTAGCAGTGGAAGAGTTGACTCTGACTCTGCAGCAGTTAGTAAACACTTAGTAATGAAAACAACTCTGAGTAAGAACAATACAAATACTTAGAAGATATTATATTTGAATCTAACTTGCTGAGTCAGTGATTTTCACATTTATGATTTAAATTTATAGTTCTCTATTACATTGCTATAATGAAATATTGAGACTATTTGACCAATGGTCTGTGGTTTTCTCATTAGGATATATCAATAAATAACTTATACTCGATACAAAAATATAAATGGCTTCTGAACTAGTTTTAAATTGTATGTGGTGCTTGTTACACTGGCCAAGTTAATACAGAGCACTCAATAATGATATTGTTTAAGGATTATGTAAAAGTCATTGTCCAGTTGTTAATGACCAGCAATACGTATTGTAATATGACAAGAAGAGATCATACACATTATATTTTCTTGGTGCGATGAATGAGAACAGATTCTCGATAAAACAATTACCTTTAAAAATGAGGCGATCAAAGGTCTTTCTGCATAAATAAAAATAGTGATTTATTTTTCTTGATCTTCTGTTTTCTGATCTCAATTACTGAATGCCTCAGTTAAAAATTTACATGAAGATAACAAATATTTCATATTTTACTTTTTAGTTTATCGCATGTTTAGCAAAACAATACAATGTACATGTACTATGGTCATTGGACATATCAAAATAATACCTTAATATATTTTGGAGGCTATTTCAAATGTGAACATCTTGTTATGAAAGAAAGAAGCAAAACAAACAAGTTTTGTACAATTTAACAAATAGTTTATTTATCAAGTTATAAAATAAAAATGTAAAAGGAACTTACAGTATTATAAGGTGAATCCAAAATGATCCTAAAAAATTATATTCAAGTCCAAAAAGATTTGAATATCCTGAATGAATTTCAGATCCTCAAATGTACATGTCACAATGGAATTGTCCAGAACTCCTTTGAATAATTCACAATAGTGACCAGAATAATGCTGTAGTCCAATGAGCAGTTTGTAATTCCAATATATGATCCTAACAAACATCTCCTCTCATATTATCTAAAACAACCTTAAACACATCTTAGGACTGATTTCAACACACGAAATAAGAATCCAAAATAGGAATGAATCTGATTGCTCAGTTCTCTCCCTATATACACCATCAAGAGTCTATTTTGACTACATGTTCCACTATACCCCATGTGACAGATCTTACAACTCAATATCATCATTGGTGGCTCAGTCTCAAGAGACCATGCAAATAGTGCCCTTGGAATGTCATCTGTCTCTGGGGTTTTGGCATCATCTGCTATGGCTGTGCAGGCCTATGTGTAACAGTCCCTGTTGCAGTTGGTGCAGACATACTGGGAAGTCTGAGTTGCTTGGGTTTCTGACACACTCTTCTTTCTATCACATTTCTCTGCCACCAACTGGACTCTCCTCGCATCAGCGACTGATACATCAGTCTTCAGGTGCCTCTGTCCTCGGCCAGCACTTCTCAGCCATCAGGTGAAATGTCGCATGCCTTCATGTCCCTCTTGCTGAAAAATGGCGTTAAACCCCACAACAACAACAACCCTCTTGCTCACATCCTTGAAACTGAGTGAGAGGCAGCCAAACACATGGCCAGCTGTCCATATAGGATATCGTACTCAATCTAATATTTTAAATACCTATTCAATAATCCACTGAGTGGCAAATAATTTAATTCAGCAAAGAACCCGTCTGACCTAAACCCTTCAGTGGAAAATAACCCCCAACTAGTAAACAGGTCTTATTAGTAAGATTATTAGGAATGGTAGAAACACCTACATCAACAAATACTGATCTTAAGCAATCTACATTCTTAATATCTTAAAATAGAATTTTATATCCATGTACAAAAATCAACTATCTAGTACCTTGACTAAAGTTGATCATTACAATTTATAGTCATGAACAAAAACTACCACAAACATTATACTTTAGAAATTTTAAAGCTAGATGGTGTATGAAAATTTTAAAGGGTATAAAAAATTAATGAAATTTGGCAGGTAACAAAATTAATAACCTGCCACAAGAACAATTGATTTATTTTTCATTAGTCTCAAAGATTTTACCTAAAGATACTATCAAAAACATTTCAAAACTATCATAAAACATTAAAAACCTTAAAAATGTTCAGGAGACCACAATGTCTTCACACCATGGTAGTTATGTATTCAGATTGATGTCATTTGTATATACTTCAAAATTTCATGCCAGAATGCTTTTAGTAAAATCTGTCAAATTTTAGATTGGTGGTTTATGAGTAGTTGCTTTAAGACTTTTCTCTCTAATTAATGGTGGACATATCTTCATTATTTTTGTACAGATTCCTTATTACCCTAATAATGTGTCCAATTTAGTCAGTTTCAATAGAGCAGTATCTGATAGGAAGTCATTAATATATATATATATATATATATATATATATATATATATATATATATATATATATATATATATATATATATATAACAATAGCAGCATTATTTTAATTTGGCCAAAAGTGGATAGGCATCATTTGTGTAATTTGACCAAAATTCAACAACTGCTGGCCTAGTTGTTGTGACTGCGGAGCTTAAAATAAAAATGCTAATGGTTGCAGGAAGTCATGCCATGAGCTCATTTCACCATATGGACAGCTGAGCTAGAGAGAATGCTGAATCAGATTTCTAACATACATTTAAATTCAATGGAATTCTATATACCATGACTATAATAATGTACCACTCGTCACTTGCAGTTTGACTTTGATTAATAGAATCTATGTTGGATTTTGCACTGAGACAAGAAAATCCCAGTCAAGGGTTACATTATTTGTCTCCCCATGAGGCTCTATGTATGAGGAAATAGAAACATAAAATAGAATTTGATACAGTTACTGTATTATCACATTTAATCTATGAATATCCTATGAAAAATAACAATAGGTAATTAATATCATTAATACAGATAACTTTTAACTTTCATCAGTTCTAATTTAGAAAAAGTTAAATCATAGTCAATAATATGATATAGTACTGAGAACAACAGCTCTAATGAAGTTTGTAAGAGTGTGAGGAGAGTTTAATTCATGATTTTCTTAGAAATTTATATTTTCTGTCCTGGAATTAATGTAGGTGTTGCTATTACTAGTGCCATGATCTTCTTGTGGAACAGCATGTGAACTGATGAATGAACCACTTCGATTGGTAAGTGCATGAGATTTCATTTACAATTGCATTATTATGCTTGATTCAGCTGGGGTATATTGGGGGTGTCTGGGTGGATTTGGGGTGTATGACAAAGTTTGAAGAACACAGGTCTGAAATGACACATTTCTGGTTGTTACCAGTTTGGATTTTTATAGCATGTCAAGTATGTCTCTCATTAAACTAAGAATATTCTAAATTTAGTTTACAAATGAGCTTTAATGAGATATCACCCCACTTAATATTTCTATGTTCTTCTCCCCCTCTCCTGTACCCCAAAGTGCAACATATGTTCAAAATTTAAAGTATGTAATAAAGTTAATGGTTAATGTTAGGGAATGACAGTGAGGATTCAACAGTTTGTTCATGTGATCACCATTTAACAGTCAGCAGTTGGGTGATATGATATGTTTTCATTTATGAGCTCTACCAAATAGCTCAGCTTTGTGTATGTTCATGTGTCTGTCTCCCAAAAATTTTGTATGGTGTGCTATCAAAGTTGGAGACACCATACAATGCTTTTTGAGTGAAGTTCTTTTTGTTACATATCTGTTGTTGTTGTTTGATTTTATGACAACTCCATCAAGCACTGAGCATTAAAGAACAAGGGTTTCTTCCTTTTAAAAGTTGTTCCTAGCAAATGGACAAAAGGGCTGAGACAACCAGACTGAGATAAAAAAAAATGTAAGGTCAGCAAATCAGCTAGATTTTTCTTTCACATGGGTGAGAAAATGCACCATTTGTCTCTTGCAATTTGACTGTAATAATGTAGCACTTGTCACTGGTGAAAGTGTATCTGCAATCACTTTATCTTTTTCCTTGATGTGCATAATGTCAGTGCTGTGTTCTTGCAACATCAAACATCATCTCAACAATTGCTGAACTTTGTTTTTATTTTGGTAATCAAAGTGAGGAGTAGATGATCCCTGTATTCTATAATGGAAGAAGGAGCTGACCTAATCTGCTCTTCAAATTTTTGCAAAGCCAATAGCAAAGCCAAACATTCCTTCATGATTGTGGAATAATTTCTCTGGTTCTTGTTTAAAGCTTTAGAAAAATAGCCCACTGGATGATTCACACAATTTTTGTGTCTTGAATCAATATTCCACCAGCTCATACTTGCATCAAAATATATTTTAAACAATTGACTGAAATCTCGAGCAGACAAGACTCGTGCATCTTTAAGTATGGATTTTTATTGATCAAAAGCCTCGTGACATTGGTCAGAAAAATGAAACTTGCATTTCTTACTCAACAAACTGGTCAAGGGATCAGCAGGTAGTGAAACATTCGAGCAAAATGTCCGATAATATCCAGCACAAAATTGCATTAGCTGCATTCTACAAACAGGCTCTGAGATTTCAGAGATAACCTTGACCTTCACGTCTATAGTTTTAACCTGACTGTTTCCTACAATATGTTCCAAAAATCTAATGCGATCACAGCAAAATTCACTTTCACCTTAATTGTCAAATTTGCATCATTGAGTCCATTAACGAATTTCCGAACAGTTTCCAAGTGTTCTTTCCAGGTACATCTTTAAAGGATGACGTCATCGATGTAACACTTATCTAGACCAGATGTTGTCATGTTCATTAAACACTAGAATATTAATGAAGAATTTTTAAACCAAACGCCATCACTTTATTTTGATAAAGTTCATCTGGAGTTACACATTGAATATAAATATCGAAAAAATTGCTCATTCAGTGAGTGGAGGATTCATCCTGTAAGGATATTGTTTGATAGGAGTAGAATCTGCACCTTCAGCATCATGGTAGATTGTATTTGGTCATGTTTAAACATCTGGCAACAAGTGCTTATATTCATTTAATAGTAGTTTTCGCTCTTTTCTAGGTTCTCTCTTTCTCATTTTTCACTTTGTATTCTAGGGAAATAAATTATTTGTTAAATTTTTTAAAAAGTTGTTGTCTTCACTTTTTCTGTTACTCATTTTAAGAGCATAGACTCGTAACAAGCATCTTGGCCCGATCTTAATTAAACGGTTTTATCTTGTCATATTAAAATTCCTACACGAGCAAGTTCAATAAGTCCAGCACGGACAATCAATATAGATTGGTTATGTCAGTCTGAGGTTTTATTTTTTGTTGTTAACGGCAACAAGTCCAACATCAAAGATTTTTCTGGATTCAAAGGTGAGATCCGAGCTGAGCCTTTGAACTTTGTCTTGCTCACTGTCATCATCATGGACAAGATCTACGCTGTTTCGTTTACGCAGATTCTCCATGCTTTTCCATGAACGGAAAAAGTCATTCTCAGAGTCATTGGTGGCCTTTGTGCGTAGGTCATTATTCATCTGAATGTACGGAGCCAACCAAACTTGCTGACAAAATCCATGCACTCGATGGATTTTGGTTACACATATGTCCAATTTCAGATACAGATGGAAGCTTTTGACGTGCAGTACATAATTATTTTTGGTCCTGAGACTCGGGACGGGTTTGGCATATTCGGTGTATTTGCTTCCGGATTCATCGACGATCGAGCGCTGATTTGGTGACTACCACATACAGGGCTCCGACATCGCTTCTTGGGCTAGCGGGTAATTGTTGTGTGCCTCCTGTAAATGATCAGGGTATTCCAGGTCTACTTCAAAGAAGTATCCTTACTCTGTGTGGTTTTTGTGATCATGCGTGTCTTTTTGTAGATCCATGTGCACAGGACCATTCAAATGAAATCCTCCATCCGAAGAGATCCAAAACTGAAGGCGATTGCGTGTCTATTATAGATTATGGAGTAATGATGTGTCAACAGCCTTTTATTGAATCACAGTAATATAACTCCAGGTTTGTTGTTGTTGTTGTTGTTATTGTTGTAGGGTTTAATGCCATTTTTCAGCACACGATAGGCTATACATGGCAGCCAGCATTAATGGTGGAGGAAGAACCCGGGAAAACCCTGGAAAGAAGCACCGACCCACGAGAAGCTACTGGCGAGCTTTCTCACATACCCACATTGGCTGAATCCGAGACTCGAACCCATGCAGACAGAGGTGAGATGGCAGTGATTCGTAACGGAGAGCGCGTTAGACCACTCGGCCACTCGGGGCCCCACCTCAGGCTTGAATTCAATATATATATATATATATATATATATATATATATATATATATATATATATATATATATATATATATATATATATATATATATATATATATATGTGTGTGTGTGTGTGTGTGTGTGTGTGTGTGTGTGTGTTTGATCTAATAGACCTTGTTTACTTACACCACAATAACCAGTAAAAATCACTTGAGAAAATCTATAAACTCGACCCAAATATACATGTTTACCCATTCTTGTTTACCTGAATAAAAATCCTGATATTAAGTTCATACACATAGAAAATAATTAAGATAGTATTAGTTGTTCATATCAAATGAAAATTTAAAAAAATAAAAAAGTCAATCATGTCAAGAAAAAATGAACTCACTTTTGGAAAAGGTCATGTCCAGCATACAATGTTGCATTACAATCGCTTTTAATAAAATAAGAAAGAAAACAACTAACAAACAATTGAATTAAATATACATAACACCAAGCCTGTTTCGTTTCATTTCCAAGGTCACTGCCAAATTCTCCAATTAATCAATGTGCTCTGATATGCTTCGGAAACTCAAAAATCTTTTATGCTTTCTTAATGAACCTGTATGATGCATTCAATCGATATAGCGATCTCAAATTGTCGGCGACACGTTTGACATTCAATTCATTGGGCATGTTTACACTACTGTCCATACATTATTTCAATATACATTGCTAATTAATAACTTGGTCACAACTCAATAATTTGTATATAAAGCACCACCGCATTTCTTCAATACAATATCTGCAACCCAACCAATATATCTTTGCCAGTACAATAATATTGCTATAAAAACAGTGTGAATACCTTTGGAGAAAAAAATCAATACAGAGCATTTTATTTATAATAATACAAGCTTGCCTGTATACATTAGATTCCGTCATTTTAGTGTGTATTGATCGCTACCATAGGCTTGCCAGTCTGTATATAATATAATCTGCCATGGCAAATCGAGGAGAATGAACGAATGGGTTTACTAAACATGCATGAGTCGCGTGGGTGGCATATGGGTAAAGTGAGTCATTGGAAAAAGGCAGAGACGGATGACAGTGAAACTTGGGAGCCAGTGTGGCAAAACACCCACAAACATACTACTTATTACATAACCTTGCAACCCCCCCACCCCATCTTTCTTATTTTCACACACTGTACTCCTGCTCTGTCTTTTTCCATACACTGTAGACCTGATGTTTTTCCATACACTGTGTGCCTGATGTGTCTTTTTTTCCCTTACACTGGGGACCTGATCTGTTTTATTTCCATGTACAGTTGAGAAGAAATGGGAGTTGTTTTTTTTAATGTTACCGAGCTGTCTTCCTTAGACCATTGTGTTCGAGTAATAAATGTTGACGATATCTCATATTAAGGGTGAAATGTGTTTATAGCATTATTTGTATTCGTTACGATGTTATTCATGTATCGTCATTTATGTTTGGATCGTTTGTTGTGTCTACCATTATCTATGCGTGTATCAGTATTAATAATCGTTATGATGACATGAATAGTTATTACTAGTTGTTATGAAAACATGCATACATCATTGCTATTATTCGTTATGAAGGCGTGCTGGTATAATTGTTATTACTAGTTAATAAATGCATGCATGTATCATAAGTTTTCCTCGTATGTATCATTACCGTTATTACTTGTTATTCTGACATATAAGTACTATTTATAACAGAGGTGGGCAAACTTTTCAGTGCAAGTGCCACATACACAAATATACACCTTGTCGTGGGCAGCATAGTTCATTAAGTAAAATAATTAATATTTTAAATAGCAAAAACAAAAGGTTTTTCTAAATAACATCATAATTAATTTTCAGTTGTTAATATGTTGTTAATATTTCAAAACTTAAACTTCAAAAGATTTGATAAACAGAGTAACATAAACAGAGTCGTGCGAATGGTGACTTGTTCCTAGGCCGCCTGAAACCCCTTGGCGGGCCGCATGCAGCCCGTGGGTTGTAGTTTTCCCACCCCTGATTTATAATCTCTATGATGACAGATGATGACAGGTATCTTTACTATTTCTCGTCACGACGACATGTATGTAACGTTATAATTACTCGCTTGTATTTATCATTACTTTTGCTCAAAATGTATTACGTAGGTAGGTAGGTAGGTAGGTAGGTATCATTAGTATTGTTCTTAATGATGACATATATGCATTATTATTATTATTATTATTATTATTATTTGCATTTACAGCACTGACACAAAAATGTAAAGTTTCAATGGTAAGGTTTATTTTGTTATTATCAGATCAATGTTTTATTTATAAAAATTCGTATAAATTACAACAAAAAAAAAAAAAGAAATGAATTGACACATACGCCAGATGTGATTGGTAAAATTATGACACATTTTCAAATCAGTATTTTTCTTTAAGAAAAACGTTGTAATCGCAAATTATGGGTTATTAGCGAGATTATATTCCTTTTGGAGAGAGAGAGAGAGAGAGAGAGAGAGAGTTCCTTAGGAGTTCAATACGTGTTTAACAGTTAAAAACTATTTTGTTGTCATTGTAAATGTTGCTTTTCCATAAAAAGAAATGAAATATGTCGATGAGATCATAATGAGTGAAGAAGGATATATTATTTCTGTTACAAATAACGAGACTGGGTGTCTAGACGACAAATAACAAGACTGGTTGTCTATGGTACAAATACAAGATTGGTTGTCTACAAATAAGAAGACTGGTTGTCTATATTACAAATAACAAAACTAGGAAATAAACCATATTCAATGAAATTATTTAATTTAATGATATAACCGCAATATAAGACTGTACAAAATCAGATTTAAACACTCGCTCCTGTGCAGAGATAAAACACAGTCACATAAAAGGAAACCGTATTAGTCAAGTTCCAGTCTGCATTGAACCAACTGAAGCCATTCATATAAGCTCTGAGTTAGGCTGTTTGATATCGAAAGTAGATCTAAAACAAGAATATGCATCAACAAATCATTTAATGACATTATTCAAGTGTTGTATTTTTGCATGAATAATTCCTAAATATAATAATGTAAAACGGCGAGATTGTTGAACTCGCAAAGTATTAGTTCGGCTAATTGAGGCCAGATATGACGCAGTGCAGGGATAATCTCACCAATGCATTATATATATACAAATCATATGGCGAATAACAGACCAAGGAATCACGTGTGTCGGGATTGATTTGGATAAATGCAATAAACTGACAACGAATAGTGCAAAACTAGGATCTAATTAGCCTGAGCGCCTTTGACTCATAATGAGTCTTTTTCAAAGGCAAATACAAAATAGACAAGACATCTTCGCCCCAGCGCTTTTTACCCTTAGTACGCAGCTGGCCTTGCTAAAGGTTTCACCACGGTAGCAAGTCTGGGCTGATCGGGGGCTAGACTTCGAACTCAAAACTTTTCTGGTTCGAGTCCGTTTCGGATCATCATCATCATCATCATATCCTTCTTCTTCTATCTTGCATTTTTAATAAATCATTCAGTATATACTTTCTAATTTCATTTTTCTTTAGACGATCTCTGTTAATTTGTTATTCTGGAATCCATCAAAGACACCATTCGGTCTAAAGATATACCCCAATAACAGTTTCATATATAATTACATATAACAAATGTGATGATAGTATTCACTGGATCTGAATATAATGTTATTTAATTGTATGTCTGATCACTGGGCACCATGTTTGGGGGTGGGGATAAAGGAAGGAAGAAATGAATGAAGAAATAAATTTTAAAGCTTGATATGCAGGACTATGAGTAACACACACACACACACACACACACATATATATCTATGTGTGTGTGTGTGTGTGTGTGTTTAAAAAGGGTTATATAAGAGGGGTGATAATATTGAAACCGCCCAGTTGCAGCTGGTTTTTACCGGATAGGGCAAACGTGTAAAGATTTGGGGGTAAATATCAAAATCAAGAAATTGTTATTTTACAATTTCTTAATTCTAAGCTTCATCTTATGACATAACCACAAGAATAGATCCTAGTCATAGACTGAAACGTGGTTATATCGGTCTAGTTTCAAACTTCATTGCTTGAAAGAGGATTTCATAAAATAATTACTGTTTGAGGAAACCTGTGATTCATGGTAGGCCACTAATCGCTATCTCTAATTCGGCCTTTTTGGCATAGAGCCACTAAATCTTTTTCTTTCTTGTTTTAACTAAAGACATGCGTTAAAATGAGTGAGATAATCTTGGATTTATCCTTGCTCTTTACCTGGAAGTTTTGACCTAAATATCACCATTGTTATGACCACACTAATTTATGATGACATTGTAAACCATGAATCATCTACGTAATATAGTTATCGTACCCACTCTGAACTGCAGCATATATACATTTGACTCTAACATAAAATACTCATAGGAAGTATAGAGTCGCAAGTATGTTAAGATATATGACATGATGTTTTAGATAGGTAGATAGATAGGTAGGTAGGTAGGTAGGTAGGTAGGTAGGTAGATAGATAGATTCCTTTATGATTTGTGTAAGTTTGAATAAAAGACCGACTATTTAATTTGTAAGGTGGGTGCTGTTTTGGTGTTTTTTTTTTTTTAATTCAGCCCCTGATTTATGCTAAAAAGTCACTATTATTTCCATTATATTGGTTGAAAACCGCGTCTCACCGACCTCAGTTATAAGTCATATGTTTCGAAAATACTTTTGTTGGTTGTCAACAATCTCTGTCAGTAATGACCAACGTGAAGCTTAAGTTTGGTTACTAAAACTTCCTAGTTCTGAGATTAAATCTGGAATAGAATAGTTAAACAAAATCTTGGGGTATCTGAATAAGGAAGGTCATCATGGCCCAATCCAGCAGCGCGACTATTTCGGAAGATAACAACAGTTATTATGAAAGAAATGATGATAAAAAAATGCAAATTCAATCGCTAGTATTGTGGATTTGATGACTGTTAGTAGTGAATAGGGATACCCTAGGGACAATGGGAATTAGCATTACAGACCCCCCCCCGGGACACTCTGGGGACTATGTAAATTTAACATGGAAAAAAATCGTGGGACACTCTAGGGACAAGGGGAATTAGCATTACATGGGAATAGAGTTTGGGACTGTCTAGGGACAAGGGAAATTGAACATGGGGAATAGAGTTTGGGTCTGTCTAGGGACAAGGGAAATTGAACATGGTCAATAGAGTTTGGGTCTGTCTAGGGACAAGGGGAATTGAATATGGGATTTTTTTTTTTAATTTTTAAAATAAAAATTTTTTTAAAAAAAAGGGGTAGGCAATGGAAAGTCATTCTCTTTTCGAGAAATATGGGTGGCCCTGAAAAGGGCCTTTGGGTTTATGTTAATGTATCCATTAACATAAAGGGCATCTGCGGCATCTTCTTGTCCTCAAGCTGCGTCTTACTCGAGGGCCATAAATCAGTGTCCTCTTGAGGCAACCTTGTCTTTCTACGTATACTCTTCGTATCCACAGACTGGTGTCTGACTTGTCGACAATGGTCCACTTGGTACATACATGAGTATGTCCGTCCTAAACATCATGGAAGACACAAGGGTGGATGATTCGACTGTGGTCCACATCTTGAAGTGACGAGAACAGGTGAATCAATGCAGTGAACTGCGCTTATTTATAGGTAGAGGAAGGATTGAAACGGATTGAGTTCATTCACCAATCCGAACACGCGTTACAAAATTCAGTCAGCCCGCATCCAATCCGAAGAGAGCAGTCTGTGACGTCACGTGGTCTATATAGATTTGCTAGCGCTTGTGTGCAGTCAATCTATGCGACAGTGATTCAACATGACGGAAACTCAGAAAACGATCCATTGGGGTGCACCAGCAGGGGAGACCGCCCAAGGGAACCCGGACTTACTTTCAGAAGAGGTACATTGGGATTTTGTGGATTTTCTTACCTCGCAAGAATTTGTTCCGGAACCTTCGTTACCTTCTTCATTACCGCAAGTGGAGAATTTTAGACAGAGACAGAAAGAAGAATTGGAGAAATTTATACAACGACAAAAGGAAGCGGAACAAGCTTTTCTCCTACAGCAACAGCAGCAAGAAGAAGAGGTAAGAAAAAAACAACAGCAACAACAGCAAGAAGTAGCAGCAAAGAAACAAGAGGGTGAAAATCAAACGGTCACGGTACTGTTGGACATTTTAGCGGAGTTAAGAAGTCTGAAACAAATGTATCAGACTTCTTTATTACGACCGAAGAGAATACGACCTTCCCGAGCTAAACACGTCAACCCTGTGACTAAGCCTACCGTACCACCCTTAGTGATTTCAACCCAATCATCATCATCAACATTACGCAGTCCAGAAGTAGGCCTTGGCCGTGGCAAAGGCTTAAGGCAGTTAAAGTTGATTGGTTAAACTCACCCTTACACCAAAATAAAAAGGCCCTTTTCAGGGCCACCCACTTCTCTCGAAAAGAGATAGCCTTTCAATTTGCCAATAACTCAAAAATCAACAAAAAAAACCCAAACCATTTTACCCTTATAGTACATGTCTGTGTATGAGTGCGTGAGTGTAGCTTCTTATTTTAAAATCAAAACTCAAAGACACTTACCTTATATCATTCATGTATTCTTTTATCCATTTTTTACAATCCAATTCACAATTCACCACAGAACACTTTAATTAAACGTTCATTGACTTCTTCTTTCTCCTTGTTTAGTCTCTCTGTTTTTTGAATTTCTTCACCGTCACACTATTTTCCTCTTCTTCCTCGCTTTCTTCCCTTCTTTTCTTCTCCTGTTTCTTTTTCTCCACCTGTCTTCTTTCTTCCTCAGAAGAATCGCTCTCTTCCTCTGAAGAATCCCTCTCTTCTTCTGAAGAATTCCTCTTTTCTTCTGATTCCTCTTGTTTCTTTTTTGGGCAATCTGGAGACCAATGTCCTTTTTCTTTACAATAATAACAGGTATCTTGACTTTTGTCTTTTTTAGCCCCTGTTTTTTTTTTCTTTTTTGACGGTCTGGACACTCTGAAGACCAATGCCCTTTCTTCTGACAGATATAGCAAGTATCTTGACTTTTATCTCGAAAGGAAGGAGAGTAGTCCGTCGGCTGGTCTGAAGAGAATTTTCTAATGACCCCTCGCAAAGCTCTGACGAAATGTTCGATTTGGCTAGTCTCTTCCATCGTTGTGCTCGGCTTGAGAGTGAAATGAATAGTGAAAGGACAAGACACACACCCTTTTATATACGCTGGTTTGCCATGACTATAAATTAGTCTATGGTGTTTAAACTTGAGTCATTGGACGTTTTGTACTCAAGATGAAACGATCCTATTCATTCGAGAAGAAAGAAGAAGAAAGTAAGAGGCATAAACGTGATCTATCGACTCGTACCAGGGCTGAAATCTTGGCACAAATTCATGCCAGTGATTTTGAAAAGGACATGAGTGAACCAGAATCCGAACCCTCTAAACCAAGTTCACCACCCTTAGTCAACCCTGAAAAATACTATTCTATTCGAGAGACTGAAAAGCGCTCCTCTAGAAAATTTAGAACCACGGCTTACAAATACACAGTGAAATTTAAAGATTTCAAGGCTGAAGTGCCGTTAGAGAAAGCAGAAGTGTTTATCACTGGGGTGTGGGATTCTTTGCTCACCGCACTCAAGCGACAATGTCAACCCAAAGAAGACGATCGCTTGAGACTTTCCATACAACACGACGGTTTGAAATCCCGTTTGGATCGAGTTTAGCACCCCCTGCAGAATTGACTGCTTCCAAAGTCATGGACAAGATTCAACACGTACAACAATCTAATGATCAGTTTGACATCACCGATGGTAAAGCCACACTGGACATGACCCACGTCTCTCCTCAAGGGACTGGACGCAAAAAGATGTTATTGGTGGACGACCTTCGCAACACCAAAACAAGTCTCGTCCGAATTAACAACCCTCAAGACCAGATGTGTTTAGCCCGTGCCATCGTGGTGGGACGAACCTATGCCAACAAGAACGACACGGTAGAATGGAAAAGAACTTGGGAGAACATTCGAAAATCGAACCGAGCCAAACAACGAAACGAAGCAGAACTCCTGTTACAACAAGCCGGACTGTCCAAAGACACACCCTGTGGCATTCCTGAGATGCAAAAATTGCAAGATGCCCTAGCTCCACGATACACCTTGAAAGTGCACCCTCAAGAAATGCGCGGGCCTCTGTTGTTTCGAGGCCAAGATTTTAAGGACGGAAAATACATTCATGTTTATTATCACGATGACCATTTCGATACCATTACCAGTATCACTGCATTCCTGGGATACGGTTATTACTGTGAGAAATGTGACTATGGTTATAACAATCGAGAGCAGCACAAGCATTGTGGATGGAAATGCCCAGGATGTTTGGCCTCTCCACCATGTCTGAGCGAAGAACCAGTGCCTTGTTCAACTTGTCTGCGCACGTTTGTCAGCCCTACCTGTTACCAACAACATTTGAAGACGCAAGGTTCACAGCAGAAATGTGCTTGTCAACTCCTGAGATTGTGCCCTACGTGTGGACAAGGATATGTACCAATACTGCCAAGGCACACGTATGTCGAGGAAAGAAAAAATGTCACATTTGTCACCACATCGTGGACTTGGAACACCAATGCTACGTGCAAAAATACCAACCTCCACCAGAGAAAGAGGATGGTCACAAGAAGAAAGGCAATTTCATCTTTTTCGATTTCGAATGCATGCAAGAGACCGGTATTCACATTCCTAATTTCTGCGTGGTTCATCAAGCGTGCGAGAAGTGCATTCAAGAACCTATCTTCAGTCATTGCCCTCACTGCAGCAAGATTCCTGGAGGGCGTGAAAAAATCTTTCGGGGACCGAACACGTTAGCCGATTTTGCCCAATGGGTTTTAGACCCCGTCGACAAGATGTGGAGCCAAGAGGACATCGAACATTACGGAGATTGTCATCGCCATGCCACGGTGATGGCTCACAATTTCTCCGGATACGATGGACAGTTTCTTTTGAGATACTATACGGAACAAGGCACCGAGCGTCCTAAAGTGACTTTGAACGGAGCCAAAATCATTTTCATGCAAGTGGGACAAGTACAGTTTAAAGATTCAATGAGCTATTTGGCCATGCCTTTGAGTCGAATGCCTAAAACGTTTGGAATGACAGAAATGGCTAAAGGGTACTTTCCACACTTTTTCAATACGGAAGCCAATCAACACGCCGTTCTACCCCGTTTACCTGAGGCTCACTATTACGATCCCGACAACATGTGTACCCAACAACGAGAAGCTTTCTACGCTTGGTACGAGGCTCACGCCTCGGACCCTTTCGACTTTCAGGAAGAAATGCTAAAGTATTGTCGTTCCGACGTGGACATTTTACGGCATTGCTGTGGAAAATTTCGAGAACTGTTCATGGAACACGGAGGGGTCGATCCTTTGAAAGAAGCTTACACCATTGCCAAAGCGTGTTCCTTAGTATATCGACAACGATTCATGCCTGAAAACACTGTGGCTGTCATCAGCCCTCAAACGACCCACTTTGTCAAACGTCAATACTCGGTCAAAGCCCTACGTTGGTTACATTACTTGTGCGACAAGGAAGACAAGTGGATTCAGCATGCCCGCAACGGAGGGGGTGAAAAGACCATCGGAACGTATTCGGTAGATGGCTGGGACTTAGAAAACCCCAAGATCGTGTACGAGTTTAACGGTTGCTTATTTCACGGATGTCCCGTCTGTTACCCTGACCGTAGCACTAAAAATCAGTTTTTACAACGAACCATGGAAGACTTGTACCAGGACACATGTCAGCGGCGCTTAAAGTTGGAACAGCAAGGATACCAAGTGGTGGAAATGTGGGAACACGAGTACGATCACCGTATGAAAACCGATCCCGAGTTTAAATGCCTCGTGGAAAGTTACCAGTTCATGGACCCGCTGAACCCTAGGGATAGTTTGTACGGAGGAAGGACCAATGCCACCTGTTTGCTGTACCCAGCCGACGAAGAGAAAGGAGAAGAAATCAAATACTTGGACGTGTGTTCGCTGTATCCCTACGTGTGCAAATATTGTCGCTTTCCTGTAGGGCACCCGCAATTGCTGACGGAACACATCGACCTGAAAAACATTCGACAATACGAAGGCTTGATCAAGTGTAAAGTATTACCTCCCACGGACCTATACCATCCCGTCTTACCTCACCATTGTCAAGGCAAACTGATGTTTCCTTTGTGCCGTACTTGTGCCGAAACGTGCAACCAAGACCAACCTTGTCAGCACACCCAGGAAGAACGGGCCTTGACGGGAACCTGGGTCAGCGTAGAATTGTTCAAAGCTCTGGACATGGGATACCAACTGTTAGAAGTGTACGAAATTTGCCACTTTCCCAAGACACAACAATACCACAAGGGTGATCCCAGTCAGAAAGGCATTTTCGCTGACTACGTGGATGCCTTTTTGAAACTGAAACAAGAAGCCAGCGGCTATCCTTCCTGGTGTCACACTCCCGAAGACCAAATACAATTCAAAGAGAAATACTATGAACAAGAAGGCATCTCTTTAGACCACATCGAGAAAAACGAAGGCAGGCGATCGTTTGCCAAAGTGATGTTAAATTGCTTGTGGGGTAAAATGGCACAACGACCTTGTTTACCCAAGACGGAATATTTGACAGAACCTTCCCGCTACTTCCAGATGATTCACGACAAAACCAAATACATGAAATACGTGGACGTCGTTCGCGAGGATTTGATCTTGGTCAATTACGAAGAAGATCTGGACTTTGTACAAGACGACCCTTTTGGAAATGTCATCATTGCGGCTTACGTGACAGCTCATGCTCGGTTAAAATTGTACGAAGCATTAGAACTGTTAGAAGAACGCGTCCTGTACTTTGACACGGACAGTTGCATTTACATCCATCACCCGAGTCAACAGCACCATGACATCGAAGGAGACCGTTTAGGAGCCTGGACAGACGAGCATCCCGACGACAAGATTCTAAGTTTCGTCAGTGGTGGGCCCAAAAATTACGGCTACGAATACCGTGACAAACAAGGAGAAGTGTACACGACGTGCAAAGTGAAAGGACTGACTCTCAATTATCGTACCAGTCGAGTGGTCAACTTTGGGGTATTGAAAGAAGTCTTGCAGTCGGGAGAGGATGGAAACTTTAAAGTGACCACCTATCAACCGAACAAGATTGTACGTTTACCCACTCACCACATCGTCAGTCGGCCCTTGGAAAAAGTCTATCAAATCGTGTACCAGAAGCGAGTTCGACTTCCCAATCATTTCACCTTACCGTATGGACACGTCGGTATTGGTCTGTATATAAAAAGGAAACCTAGGCAAGATCGATAGTTCGTTTTGACTACCAAGACCGAGCGAACAAGATGAATACTTTCAGAGAAACACAAAACAAGTTGTTTAGAAAGGCACAATTCAAGTGTGGGGCTTCTGAAGTGGAATGCGATTGTGAGCCTTGCGATGGGTACGATGCTGTACGTTGTGACCTTAGCGATGCCGTAAAGCATCATGGGAACTTTAGTGTCGCTACCCTATCATGGAAAGTGATGCTGTCCGTGTCAAACCTGAGGAATGCGAAAGCGATTCCGCTCGTCCTCTTGGACATTTTACTGGGTTTCGTTTTAAAGGGGAATGTTCACCTTCACGTCTACCCCCCTACGGATGTCATCCAGCCCTGAGCAAACTCCTGTTCATGTCACCCAACCCTCATCGAAACGAACCTGTGAAAGACGAATATTCGTTTCCTGTGCGTTTGTCGGAATACTGCGACTTTGAAAATCGTCTTCAATCGTTCAAAGGAAAATGGCCTAAGTATCGGGGAGGACCGACCCCCGAAGAATTAGCCAGAGCCGGATTTTTCTACTTGGGTGAAGGAGATAAAGTCAAGTGCTTCAGTTGCGGTGTGTCACTTCACCACTGGGAACCGCAAGATTCGGCCTACGTAGAACATGCTCGATGGTCACCGAATTGTCATTACTTACCCTTAGTGGGACCTAGACATTGAAGTAACTTACCATAATCTGTTCATGGATACTTTACAAGAGAACATTCGTGCTTTGCCTGTGGAGTTGAGAGAACGCATTTACCGAGAGCTGGTCAAAATACAAGTGAAACGTAAAGAACAATTGCATCCGTTACGTCACCGGTGTTTGAACCACTGGTACCTTCAGGCTATACAAGGACTGATTGAGTTGAAAGTGTTCCATTGGACAGACATTAATCAACGACCCCCTGGTTTTAAAAAGGAATGGTTTGGTATTGACGATTCTATCTACTACATTGTAAACGTACTGCATCGAATTCCAGAGGAAGAGTTAACGAATTACCAACATCTTGTACGCAATGTCAACTTGGTGAAAGAGGAAACTTCTGAACTAATTGTAACGTGTAAATTAGTGACTAAACGATTTAGATTCGACAATGAATTAAAACCATGTCTGTGCAAACAGTACATTTCTTGTGTCAGACCAAAGAGGATTTAGTATGACCTATTCATGGATACTTTGCTAGAGAATATTCGTGCCTTGCCTGTGGAGTTGAGAGAACGCATTTACCGAGAACTGATCAAAATACAAGTGAAACGCAAACTCAAAGTTATTGAACCGTTTTTAAATTATGCTCTGTTTCAAAGTATAAGAAGACTGATTATGAGTGGATATTACATCAGGCACAAAGGTAAACGAGGCTATTGGCCACACCCAAGGATTCCAAAAACAGTGTATATACTTATGGATACTTTACAAGAAAACATTTTGGGCTTGCCTGAGGAGTTGAGAGAAATTATTTACCGAGAGCTGGTGAAAATACAAGTGAAACGTAAAGAACAATTGCATCCGTTACGTCATCAAATCTTTAACCACTGGTACCTGAATGGTATAAGAGGACTGATTCGTCAGAAATTTTTTCAGTTGTCAGACCTTGTTGAACACTTTCAGTTTGTGAATGATGATGAACTAGACGTTCGTAATTTTGGTTACTTCGAGATTCACTTACTGCAACGTATTGAGGAAGACGAGTTAAAGGATTACCAACATTTGTTACATGGAATCAGCTTAGAAAAAACGAAACATCTAGACAAACTCTGACGTTTCAGTTACAGTATGTAACATTTAAATTCCCTACTGGAGAACGAACATGTTTAGTTAGAAATTACCTTTATTGCTTCTGAAACAAAGACACTATAAAATCAAGTTGCTATGCCACGGATTATGTCACATGTCATTGAACAGATTCCGTGGAAGGAACTCAATGACCATATTCAAACCGTGGATCATTACCATCGATTATTACAAGAACTGTATCCATTCAATTTGGGTCGACAAGTGGTGTGTGTCTTAGTGACTTGTTTTCTGGGATTTCGTTTACCAGCCGATTCCTTGTGGACTCTTTACGATCAGTACTTACCACCTCAATGGCCTTAAATGGTCACGAAAAACTCCTTTTGCTCAAAGCCTTGCGTTTTCATCTGGATACTTCTCGACCTCAACAGGAAAAAAAGATTCGTCAACTTTTAGTTACCCAAGACGTGTATGACGATGTGTGTGTAGCTTGTGACTTATATCCCCATTGGACAGATGTCCGTGCCTGGAAAGAATGGGATTTTGAGGCTTGGACCCAAGAAGTGGCCCAGTATGCACGAGAGTTGTTCAAGGAAAAAAGTTACTTTTCAACCCGTGTTAGTGACGGTGCCAGAAGAACCCGTCACCCAGGACGGGACTGTCGTGGACAGGCCTGAAAGACCCTTTCGGGAGGACACTTGTGTGACCTTACCCCCTACTATAGAACTGGTTAGAACATTACCCAAAACATGTTGTTGTACAGACACTTGTGTTTATTCCACGTTAATGGTTATCATGTGCCTTTTATCCTTGTACTTAAGCCTTTGGCTTTTATGTATTTTTGTCTTTCGTATTCATGTTTGAAAAAAACATTCAATAAACGTGTTCTGAAAAAAGTATATAAACTCTTGTCTTGTTTGTTTTTGTGTCACAAGTGACATTTCTCACACTATGGCTACCTCTGCTGTCTCTGCTCCCTCTTCCTCTACTGTCAAAGTCATCGACGAACACTTAGATCGTGCCAGTTGGGAGGCTTTGTATCTTCGCCATCCCTTTAACATGCTCATTGCTGGACCTAGCGGTTCAGGCAAAACCGAATTCGTCAAACGTTTGATCGAACATAAACATCATTTGATCGATCGGCCACCTCAACGGATCGTGTGGTGTTACAAAAAGTGGCAATCGGCGTACAGCCTCTTGCGAGAAAGTCAAGGCGATTCCATCGTGTTTGTGGAAGGCATTCCTAAAGAAGACGACGGCATCGTCTCTGACTCCCGTCAAACCCATTTGGTCATTTTCGACGACATGTTAGGAGAAGACGAAGAACAAATTAACTGTGGTTCACGCGCAAAGGGCATCACCGTAATGCCAGTGTCGTTTACATCACCCAAAATTTGTTTCAACAAAGTAAAGCCCATCGCACCATCAGTCTCAATGCGCATTACGTGGTCTTGTTTAAAAGCCCTCGAGATAAATAGCAAGTGCAAGTCTTAGCCAAACAGTTAGGAACGCCTTGGCTGACTCAGGCGTACGACGATGCCACTCAAATGCCACACGCCTATTTACTCGTCCATTTGAAACCTACGACCCCCGAGAATTTGCGATTTCGTACCCACTTGTTTCACCACTGGTATCAAGACGGAGGGCCTGTCCTGTACACGTCTCCGTCCTCGACTTCATTTCACTCCACATAAAAAAATCTATAAAAACCTTAGACCCTTTGTCGTCTGTCTCACACAGTTTGAACATGACGTCCCTTCAGTCGCATCTTCCCGTCAAATTGATTCGTGCCTTGTATGGCATCAGTCGAGAAAAAAATCCACAAATACGAGCTCGTGTCTTAGAAGCTAGTCTCAAAGAAGTCTTACGATGGTTCACGGTGACGGCACGTCAATTACTCCAAGGAATCATTCAGATTCCTCATCAAACCAAACGCTTTTTCGATCGAAACAAAGTCGCTTTGGTCCAACTGGCTGATCTCCGCATCGACACTCAAACCAAAAAACAAATCATTTTGAAACCTGGAGGGAGCGGTACTCTAGGAGGGGTCATCATTCGCTCTCTCTTAAGATGGGATCCTAATGCCCCAAAGTTATCCCCAAGAAAAAAGTCCAACTTAGCCCCAAGAAGAAAAAGAAAAAGACCAGGTCCCCAAGGAGAACTTCTCCAGTGGCGGGACCCTCCTCTGACCAGACACCACCCCAGAAAAAGAAAAGAAGCCCCCAGAAAAAGAAAGAGAGAAAAAGTCCCCAGAAAAAGAAAAGTCCACAGAAGAAAACTAGTCGCAAGAGAGGCACTTCGGCCAGGACGCAACCTTACACTCGCAAACCACGACCTGCCACAGCGGTGACTGCGTCTCCGGCATCCTCACGTTCATCCACTTCTCCGTTGATGACACCAAGAACTGAAGAGTACTTGGAGACGTTGATCACACCAAGAACTTCTCCGTTGATGACCCCAAAAAGAACTTCCCCAGTGGCAGGACCCTCCAATTTAGTGGCAGTGGCTGCTGCTCACAAAGTACCTTCTCCCAAAATCAAAGTCCAAGAAAGATCGGGCATGTTACAAAGTTTACTGGATTTGTCCAAGCAAGAACTGGCTCGATTTAGTCCGTTACGTACCCTGCACGACGTCTCATGCCTGTCCTCAAACTAATACGACGTAAAGACAATCAGTGGCGACGCGTTCCAGTATAAAAAAGGTGTGTGACCAAGTAGGGTATCAGTGTTTTTGGTGCTCCTGAAGACTCAAAGATGTCACCCTCCAGAAAACCCCAAGGAAAGAAAAGGAAAGGACTGCCACCACGTTTAGTCAAACATGGGGACATGTTATCTGTCCTGTCCAAAGCTTCTCCACCTCTACGAATAAAACTCATTCAATCGGCCTCCAAAGAGGTCATCGATACCGTGTGCGAATGATGTTTGAACGTCTTGAAAGGCACGATCCCTTTGTCCAAACACCAGAAACAATGCTTAGGCAAACATCGTCACGTTCTTCGCCAAATGGTTCAAAAGAAAATTCCCATTCGTCAAAAGAAGAAGATGTTGGTCCAACGTGGAGGCATTTTACTTCTCTTGTTAGGCCCCATACTGAAAGGAGTCTTGGGAACCATGTTGGAAGGACTGGTGGGAGCAAGATTAAAAGGCCTCGGAAGTCCCAAGATCTCAGAATCGACCGCTGACAACCCCATGGAAGGACGAAAACTGGCTTTAGTACCTTACAAACGATGGATGGAATACCATCGGTGGCAAGAACAACGCACCCCGCATTTACCTCCCAATCCCCATTTGAGTGAGATGTCCCAGTTACAACACGAATTGCAGTCCTTGATGGATCGCCAAGATTTGTCCGAAACAGAAAAATCGCAAATGTACGGTCAACTCTTGCAACGACTGCAACTCTTTCACCAGAAAGCTTTAGACGAAACAGCTCTACCCACTCTGAAGGATTTTAAGACCTTGATGAAAAGTCCAGCACCATCACCAGTACCAGTACCAGTACCAGTACCAGTACCACCACTACCAGTGACCAAGACAGAAAAAGGAGAAGAAGAGGAAGGGTTTCAAACTCCACCAGAAAAAGTACGTCAGTTAACAACACCACCTACCTCCAGAATTGGATGGATTAAAAAGATGATGGCCACCCCTTCTTCATCACAAGAGAAAAAGAAAGTGAAGACAGAAGTGAAGACAGAAGTGAAACAAGAACCGATATCCCCCGCTCAGACATCCTCCTCTTCGACACCTATTGCCGGTCGCACACGCAAAGCATTGCAATCCAAGAAAATACCCCAAGAGAAAAAGAGTAGCATCCTCCAAGAGTGGGTGTCTTATTAACACACCAATCAACACAAAAAATAAAAAATGGAAAAAGTCTTGGCCAGCATTTACTACGATCCTTCGCATCTTGCAGTTACGCAGGAGTTCAAAAATTGTATCGTGCTGACAAAACTCGATTGAAAAGTCTTCGTTTACCTCAAGTGCAACGATGGTCACAAGAACAAGCTACCTACACTTTACACAAACCCATTCGACGCAAGTTTGCCAGAAGTCGCACCCGAGTGGAAGGCATCGATCATCAATGGCAAGCCGATTTAGCCGATGTCTCTCATTTGGCCAGCTACAATCGTGGCTACAAATATTTGTTTTGTGTCATCGACGTCTTTTCCAAATTTGCCTGGGTCGTGCCCTTGACTTCCAAATCGAGCAGCGACTTAGTGCGAGCCCTGCAACGGGTGTTGAAACAAAGCGGTCGTCACCCTCTTCAATGGCAAACGGACAAAGGTACCGAATTTCTGAACCAAGCTTTCCAAAAAGAACTAAAGAAACGTGACATTCATTTTTTTACCACCGAGAATCCCGAAACCAAAGCCAGCATCGTGGAACGTTTTCAACGCACATTGAAAGAACGCATGTGGAAATATTTTACGCATCACCACACTCTGAAGTACATCGACATCTTACCGCACCTGGTGCAAGCGTACAACCAATCTTACCATCGAAGCATCGGACGTGCCCCGCAAGAAGTGACTCCCGAGAACGAAGTGTTGGTGTTTGAGCGCCTGTTTGGTACGTCCCCGACGAGGGCTGTCCCCAAGAAAAGTGGAGAGTTGGCCGTAGGAGATTGGGTGCGCATTGGCAAAACCAAATGCACTTTCGACAAAGGTTACTTACCTAACTGGACGACCGAACTGTTTCGCGTCACTGGACGAGTGCATGGCCGTCATCCTGCCGTCTATAAATTGGAAGACATGAACGGAGAAGTGCTCAAAGGAACGTTTTATTTACCCGAGTTACAACGTGTGACCAAAAAAGAAGACGACGTGTACGACATCGAAAGCATTCTCGAACGCAGAACCGGTAAAGTGGGCAAACGACGTGTCAAAGAAGTCAAAGTACGTTGGAAAGGATATCCACCCAGTTTTGATTCTTGGATCGACGCTTCGCAAGTCATCGACTATAAAAAGAAGTGACCATCATGCCCTTTCACACAGACGTAGCTACGTCGTCCACTCCTTCACCTAGTTCTTCTGTGCAAGATTTACAAAAACAACCCTTGTGGGTGTGGTGCGGAGAACGTGTGCCTAAAATGCATTTCGTCTTTTTCTGCCAAATCTTCGTGGTGTATTGTGTCATCGGGGCAGCCATCGCCAATTTGAGTTTGCAACAAGGAGACAAACAATTGTGGATGATTTTATTGAGCAGTTGCATCGGTTACCTGCTTCCCAATCCCTCCCTGAAATTCTCCTCGAACGGGAACCACGGGAACCTTGTGTCCAGTGCCAGTGTCAGTCACCACTCCAACCACAACCACAACCAGAACCCCATTTTGGGCGGAGACACGCCTCTGACGTCCAGTAACCCCTCGGACAGCCACAGAACTCTGGAATTATGAGTCACCAAAACCAATTTTACTTAACCTTACCCAGTGACAGTTCCATGGAGGTGTTTCTCAACAGCACGTTGTGCTGTTATACGGCCAAATTACCTCACTCCATCCCCTTAGATCACGAAGCCCATTGGGAAGTGGCTTTGGCAGAAATGATTCACCCGACCCAAGTCCTCAATGTCCTTCCCAATCAAAACTTTTTTGATGTGGAAGCTTATGACGAGCGAGTGCAACAGTGGTTGGATACCTATGGCAAATATGACAAGAAAACCCCTGGCACAAAAAATCAAAAGTACACCACCTATCACTTGTTCATTCCTCCAGGCTATTATTTTAGTGGTCAACATTTGGTCAACACCATAGCCACCAGGTTTAATGGCGTGTTTCAGAGAGCTTTGGAGGATGCCAAAAAAAGTGTCACCCTGGAATACCACAAAACAGCTCGTCGCTTCCTGACAAAATTTCCTGACGGGAGTAAAACCCTGTCTTTCTTATTTTGTCCTGAATTGTTTGACATGTTGGGCGGAGACATGAACATGAGAATGACCATAATGAACAAAAATGAATTACCCATCGTTTACGACAACGAGACTTTTAGCAAGTTATTTCGTACCCCAATAGAACTGAATCAAGGACTGAATTTGATGTTTCATGTATTCCGATGTGGTGGAGTACAACGTGGTGGGACACACCTCCGTACCGTTACTGCGTGTCATTCCTTTCAAAGTGGATTCTGCCGCGAACGCTGACGAGGAAGGTGGAAACACTTACCACGTCCACCGCGAATTTGTCCATCCTCACTATTTGCCTGTCAGCAAGTCGTATTTGGACACGGTCAACATTACTATAAAAGGAGATTTGGGACAAAATATTCCATTCACCAAAGGAAAAGTCACGGTGAAACTCCATTTTCGAAAACGGTTCTCTCACGACTCGTAAGTCATGTATCCAGTGTACCGAGGGGTTGCACGACAGCGAGGACACGGTTTAGGAGACATGTTAAAATCGGCCTTTCGTTCGGTGGCCCCAGTGTTGAAACCGATGGTGACACGCGGATTGCACGCCTTGAAAGATGCGGCACTGACGCAAGTCAAAGAATTTCTCCAAAATGTCATCATCGACAAACAAAACCCTAAAGAAGCCTTCATGAGGGCAGGCAAAAATGTCTTGCTGCAACGGGCAAAGACCTTTTGGGCCGACGAGACACACCTATAAATGCCCTGCACGCTACCGAGTCAGGCATTCAGCAAGGACAAGGCAGAAAGAGACGACGAAGAAAACACCCTTTCACCAGACTTCAAGCTAGAAAGGCCAAGAAAAGAAGAACCGTTCGAGACTTAGACGTTTTCGATTATTGAGAAAGAGACAAATAATGATGCACCGAGAGTCTTGAGCTTGTTCCAAGACGGAACTGGATATGTTTGCCATGCCCCCCACCATGATGACGATGCAAGAATCCCAGTGGGTGGAATTTCATCCCGTCTCCTCATTGACCGATTCCGCTCCCATCGAGTTTGAAATCAAAGGACAGCCCGAAGATTACATCGATCTGATTAGCAGTTACCTATACTTAAAAGTGAAAGTGATCGAACCACCCAACGATAACCTAGCCGATGATGATGCAGTAGCTCCCGTCAATAATTTCATGCATTCCTTGTTTAGCGAAGTGGACTTGTACTTGAATAACAAACTAGTCAGCAGCAGCATGGATACTTACCCTTACCGTGCCTACCTGGAAAATCTCTTGACGTACGGAAAAGAAGCCAAGAACACTCATCTGGATGCTTGCGTGGTATGGAAACCTGACCAAGTGAATAGGTTCAACGCCGTTACAATTGCTGGGGATGCTCAAAATACAACGGGATTTGTAGAACGACGAAAGAAAATTGCTGGAAGTCGTAGTTTAGAACTGATGGATCTCTTGCATTTGGACATGTGGTTACAAGAAAAGTATTTGCTGAACGGGGTGGATGTCCGCCTGAGACTGAATCGCAGCAGTGCCGCTTTCCATTTGATGGCTGCTGATGGTTCCACTTACAAAACCAAAATCGAAGAAGCCAGACTCTGCGTGCGTCGCGTAGAAGTGTTACCTAAAGTGGGAAACGACATCAGTCAGACGTTGAGCAGAACGACCGCCAAGTATCCGATCCGACGCGTGGAAGTGAAAACCTTCACCATTCCTGCTGGACAGCGATCCATGATCGAAGATCATCTGTTCCAAGGACAGTTACCCAAGCGTTTGATTGTTGGTATCGTCAAGAATTCAGCCTTCAACGGAGCCTACCACGAAAATCCTTTCAACTTTCATCATTACAATGTGTCCAAGATCGAAGTCAGTCGCGATGGCAAGACCTTGTGTACCCGATCTTTCGAGCCTAACTTTGGTGCCGCGAAGAATTATTTGAGATCGTACTTGTCCCTGTACGAAGCTACCGGACAGTTAGGAACCAACACCAGTCACGGCATTACGTACGACGATGATGCAGGAGGCTATGCTTTGTGGGCTTTCGATTTCACTCCAGACCAAGGCAGCGACGAGGGACATTTCCACCCTATAAAATCTGGCCAGATTCGTGTGGAAATTCAGTTTGCGAGTCCACTGGATGCAGGGAACACAGTGAACGTCATCCTGTATGCAGAATTTAATAATACCATAGAAATCAACAGTTTGAGAGAAGTCATTCTAGATTACTAGAAGTCATGGAAAACTGTTATCCCTCTTTACCTAGTGGAGAAACTTTAGACATGGAATGTGAGGAGACCGTGAAACAAGAAGAAGTGATCATGATGAAGTCGAGATGGCCAGAACAAGAAGCCCATTTAGTCTGCTGTTTTGCCAAACACTTGGTGGAAAAAATGACGGAACTGATCAAGAAAAATTGCTATGGATGTCAAAACGATCATCCCAGTCAAATTCAACACGATAAATGCCTGATGTTGAGTCAAGAAGAAAAATTGGACGAGTATCTGGACGAGGCTTGGAGTCTCATCTCGGACGAAGACGTGTTGCACCAGTGGTATAAAGACTTGCGTGAACATTCTTGTCCACCATTAACCACTCAAGAGATCCATCGTATCGAAGCTCTCCTGAATCAGAGTGAGGAGACGAAACGAAGAAACGGTTATTTGTCAGACATTTTCAAGCAAAAAGTCAGGATCGAATTGACGACTTATTATTACCCGTGAAGAAGAAAAAAAAACATGGATACCTGGGAACTTTATTACCTTTTGAACCACAGTTCGTATACGGCTTCTTGGAATCCTGTCGTCTGTGCTAAAGATGAACTCCCTCATCGCAAACCTCAAGACCATCAAGCTTACGTGATCAACACGGACGACAGTCATCTCCCAGGAACCCACTGGGTAACCGTCTACTTTCCTCAAGTAGGATGTGTGGAATATTTCGATTCGTACGGATTGCCCCCTTTGGAAGACGATATCATTGACTTTATGAGAAGAAATGCTCAGACCACCCGATTCAATAATGTGAAATTACAAGGCACAGATTCCTTGGTGTGTGGACAATATTGTGTGTATTTTCTGCATCATCGCAGCCTGGGCTATTCCTTAGAACATTTAGTGACTCATTTTGATCCTCGTCATTCTTCTAGAAACGATGTGAAAGTAGATCGATGGTTTTGTGACCATTATGCTTATCTTTTGTCTCAAGCTAGGAAACGTAGTGTCCATCAATGGCCTAATGACTTCCAACAGTGGAAATCACAATTTCATTCACAACGTTGTCAGCCCTGTTTAAGGTAGAGTGTGAATTGAGAGAAATGTTTGTCATTTTTTAAAAAAATGTTTGATGTTATCATGTTGGATTATTGTTAAAAAATGTTAGAGTTGTTGTTTAGTGTTAAGTGATTTTTGAATAAAAAATGTTGTGTTTTGAAAAAAAAATGCCTTTGTCTTTTGTTTAGCTATAAGAATGTTGGATTGATGCTCTTTAATTTCTTACTATCCCTCTCATGACACTGATTGAACGTTGCAGCTCGAAAACCGTGGAGGGATGTTTTCCTTCACGTCCGCGCTTTGACTTTCAGAACCGGGGAAGTTTCCAGTCTAACCATCCATTGTCGACTCATCCTCCTACGAAGATGTGCTCCAAACTAGCTAAGCTAAACGAAGCCTACGTGAATTTGCATAGGGTCAGACACAGTCTGATACCGAAGCCAGAAGAGATAGAGAATGTGAGAATGTTAAAAGTCACTGAAGACCTGATAGAAGAGCTCTTCAGAGAAGAAGTGAACAGAGAGAAAAAAGAATGGACAGAGAAGTACAGACTTCAGAGACAGCAGCAACAGCAACAGCAACAACAACAGCAGCAGCAGCAACCTGAAGCTGACAGAGGCTTTGTCGATTGTCGTATCGACACCAAAGAGTTCTTCTTCTCTTTCCGAAGAAGCAGACCTATCGCCAGAAAGTCTATCCTCAGAGGACATCGCATTCTTAGAAACTAAAAAAAGATTGCCATAGCAAACAAAAAACAAAAAACAGCCCTTTTCAGGGCTACCCAATACTCTAGAAAAGAAATAACCATCAATTTGCCAATGTGTGTAGGTAGAGTAGTGTGAATATAAACAGTAACTCTTTTTTAAAAAAATGTGAGGGTATGTGTTTGTGTGTTTGTGTGTTTGTAAGTGCTCACGTACGTTGGTATGGATAGTAGATTAAATGATGTTTGTTTTTTTGGCTGTTTGAGGTGTAGATTTGGGGTTAGATTGGATTGCTTTGCGTATGTGGATAGTCTATTGAAGTGATTAATGAAAAAATTTTAGAATAGGAATGGGTAGCATAAAAAAGTGAGTGAGTGTTTCTTTTAGGTCCGCGCGTTGTTGTTTGGTCATGATCTAGGTAAGATCAATTTTATGTTTTTTAGGGGGATGTTTTCCTTCACGTCCGCACTTTCACTATAAATTGAAACTCGCTGAACAATCTAGCTACCCTTGTTGATTGATCAACAGTAAAAAAGGAGTAGAATGATCAGCAGACTGACTAAATTGATGGAACTTCAGATGCATCTGGAGTATGCCAGATACCTACTGAACGAGCTGACTGCGGAGGCCCTTGTGGAAGAAGTGAGAATAGAACAGGAGGAGGAGGAGAGAAAAATGAAAGAAGAGAATGAAAGAAAGAGAGAGATCAGGTGTCACCCTATGATGAACCCTGAGTGCAAGGTGAGACCTGAGGCAAGGACATGTCGCCAGCCTGTAGCTGAACCACAATCACAACGAAGACAAATACAAAGAAGACAGAGGGAAGAAGAAGTGTTCACTATTCCGCAAACGGAGGAGTGGGATAGTGAAGCCACTCACCCACCGTCTGCTCTTCAAACGAGTCATGTGAATTGGACTAATGATTGGAGTAGACGTTGTGTCTGTGGTGCCAGACCCGGAAGGTGCCACCATTAACCAGGGCCTCTGAAGTTATAAACAAACAGCCCTTTTCAGGGCTACGCCAATACTCTAGAAAAGAAATAACCATCAATTTGCCAATGTGTGTAGGTAGAGTAGTGTGAATATCAACACTGACTCTTTTTTCATAGTGTGAGTGTATGTGTGTTTGTGTTTGTGTTTGTAACTGCTCACGTAAGTTTGTGTGAATAGTAGATTATGGGTTTATTTATTGTTTCTTAGCGTATGTGAAGAGCATAGTCTGGGTTTTATTATACGAAATGAGAAAGTAGGGGGATGTTTTCCTTCACGTCCGCGCGTTGTTTGTTCATGATCTAGGTAATATCAATTTTATGTCTTAGGGGGATGTTTTCAATCACGTCCGCGCTTTAAGTATAAAACTAACAGTGTTTGCCATTGGAGCCCATTCTACGGAATAAGCAAACAAGAAGATGCCAGCAGCTTCAGCTTTGTACAACAACCTTATGGGAAGTTGGTATTGGATGGTGGATGGATTGAATGTAGCAGAAAGGCTTGAACAGGAATGGAGGCATGCAGTGACAAAAGACCTCGTCTCAAGACAAGTAACCAGCCTCCACTAAGCCATCGATATTGTAAAAAAAATGATAGAGGATGAGGAGAAGAGAATCAGAGGTTTAATTAACCCACCGTATGTGAAAGTGGGTAAGTTGAAAGAAGCGATAGTTTATGTGACGAGTGTAAGGTGAGTAGTAAGGTGGGGCACTAGAGCCTCAATGGGAATTAGCATTACAGAGACCCCTGGGCAAATATAGCCTCAATGGAAATTTAACATGGAGAAAAATCGTGGGCAAATATAGCCTCAAGGGGAATTTAACATGGGAAATAGTCTTGGGCCACAATAGCCTCAAGGGGAATTGAATATTGGAAAAAAGTCTTGGGCCACTATAGCCTCAAGGGAATTGAACATGGGATTTTTTTTTTTATTAAATTTTTTTTAAATTTAAATTTAAATTTAAAAAAGGGGTAGGCAATTGAAAGGCTATCTCTTTTCGAGAAATATGGCTGGCCCTGAAAAGGGCCTTTGGGTTTATGTTAATATTAATATTAACATAGATGGCATCTGTCACATCTTCTTCTTCTTCTTCTTAAACTCCTTCTAACTGCCGGTCCATACACAAGTACCCTCTTGAGACATCCTTGTCTTTCTATGTAAACTCTCCTCATCCATTGACTAGTATCTGTCCTATCAACAACAGTCCACTTGGACCTGACATACATGAGCATGTCCGTCCTAAACATCATGGAAGACACAAGGGTGGATGACTCAACTGTGGTCCACATCTTGAAGCGACGAGAATAGGTGAATCAATGCAGTGAACTGCGCTTATTTATAGGTACAGGAAGGATTGAAACGGATTGAATTCATTTACCAATCCGAACACGCGTTGCAAAATTCAGTCAGCTCGCATCCAATCCGAAGAGAGCAGTCTGTGACGTCACGTGGTCTATATAGATTCGTTAGCGCTTGTGTGCAGTCAATCTATGCGACAGTGATTCAACATGACGGAAACTCAGAAAACGATCCATTGGGGTGCACCAGCAGGGGAGACTGCCCAAGGGAACCCGGACTTACTTTCAGAAGAGGTACATTGGGATTTTGTGGATTTTCTTACCTCGCAAGAATTTGTTCCGGAACCTTCGTTACCTTCTTCATTACCGCAAGTGGAGAATTTTAGACAGAGACAGAAAGAAGAATTGGAGAAATTTATGCAACGACAAAAGGAAGCGGAACAAGCTTTTCTCCTACAGCAACAGCAACAGCAAGAAGAAGAGGTAAGAAAAAAACAACAGCAACAACAGCAAGAAGAAGTAGCAGCAAAGAAACAAGAGGGTGAAAATCAAACGGCTACGGTACTGTTGGACATTTTAGCGGAGTTAAGAAGTCTGAAACAAATGTATCAGACTTCTTTATCACGACCGAAGAGAATACGACCTTCCCGAGCTAAACACGCCAACCCTGTGACTAAGCCTGTCGTACCACCCTTAGTGATTTCAACCCAATCATCAGAAGTAGGCCTTGGCCGTGGCAAAGGCTTAAGGCAGTTAAGGTTGATTGGTTAAACTCACCCCTACACCAAAATAAAAAGGCCCTTTTCAGGGCCACCCACATTTCTCGAAAAGAAATACAATTTCAATTTGCCAATAACTCAAGAATAAACCCCACCCATTTTACCTTATAGTACGTGTCTGTGTATGAGTGCGTGAGTGTAGCTTCTTATTTTAAAATCAGAACTCAAAGACACTTACCTTATATCATTCATGTATTCTTTTATCCATTTTTTTTACAATCCAATTCACAATTCACCACAGAACACTTTAATTAAAAGTTCATTGACTTCTTCTTTCTCCTTGTTTAGTCTCTCTGTTTTTTTAATTTCTTCACCGTTTTTTCCTCATTTTCTTCCCTTCTTCTTTTCTTCTCCTGTTTCTTTGCTTCTTGTAAATAGAATTGTCTTCTTTCTTCCTCTTCTTCCTCTGAAGAATCCCTCTCTTCTTTCGAAGAATCCCTCTCTTCTTCCGAAGAATCCCTCTCTTCTTCTGAAGAATCCTTCTTTTCTTCTGACTCCTCTTGTTTCTTTTTTGGGCAATCTGGAGACCAATGTCCTTTTTCTTGACAATAATAACAGGTATCTTGACTTTTGTCTTTTTAGCTCCTGTTTTTTTTCTTTTTTGACGGTCTGGACACTCTGAAGACCAATGCCCTTTCTTCTGACAGATATAGCAAGTATCTTGACTTTTATCTCGAAAGGAAGGAGAGTAGTCCGTGGGCTGGTCTGAAGAGAATTTTCTAATGACCCATCGCAAAGCTCTGACGAAACGTTCCATCTGGGTAGTCTCTTCCATCGTTGTGCTCGGCTTGAGAGTGAAATGAATAGTGAAAGAACAAGACACACACCCTTTTATATACGCTGGTCTGCCATGACTATAAATTAGTCTATGGTGTTTACACTTGAGTCATTTGACGTTTTGCACTCAAGATGAAACGATCCCATTCATTCGAGAAGAAAGAAGAAGAAGAAAGTAAAAGGCAGAAACGTGATCTATCGCCTCGTACCAGAGCTGAAATCTTGGCACAAATTCATGCCAGTGATTTTGAAGAGGACATGAGTGAACCAGAATTTGAAACCTCTAAACCAAGTTCGTCACCCTTAGTCAACCCTGAAAAATACTATTCCATTCGAGAGACGGAAAAGCGCTCCTCTAGAAAATTTAGAACCACGGCTTACACCTACACGGTGAAGTTTAAAGATTTCAAGGCCGACGTACCCTTGGAGAAAGCAGAAGGGTTTATCACCGAGATGTGGGATTCTTTGCTCACCGCACTCAAGCGACAATGTCAAGCCAAAGAAGACGATCGCTTGACACTATCCATAGATCACGACGGTTTGAAATCCCCTGTTTGGATCGAGTTTAGCAGACCCGCAGAACTAACCCCTTCCAAAATCATGGACAAGATTCAACACGTACAACAATCTAATGATCAGTTTGACATCACCGATGGTAAAGCCACACTGAAAATGGCCCACGTCTCTCTTCCTCAAGGGACAGGACGCAAAAAGATGTTATTGGTGGACGACCTTCGCAACACCAAAAGAGTCTCGTCCGAATTCACAACCCTCAAGACCAGATGTGTTTAGCCCGAGCGATCGTGGTGGGACCAACCTATGCCAACAAGAACGACACGGTAGAATGGAAAAGAACCTGGAACACTATTCAACGATCCGATAGAGCCAAACAAGGATACGAAACAGAACTCCTGTTACAACAAGCCGGACTGTCCAAAGACACACCCTGTGGCATTCCTGAGATGCAAAAATTGCAAGATGCCCTAGCTCCACGCTACACCTTGAAAGTGCACCCTCAAGAAATGCGTGGGTCTCTGTTGTTTCGAGGGCAAGATTTTAAGGACTGAAAATACATTCACCTTTATCATCACGATGACCATTTCGATACCATTACCAGTATCACTGGATTCCTGGGATATGTTTATTACTGTGAGAAATGTGACCATGGTTATAACAATCGAGAGCAACACAAGCATTGTGGATGGAAATGCCCAGGATGTTTGGCCTCTCCACCCTGTCTGAGCGAAGGACCAGTGCCTTGTTCGACTTGTCTGCGCACGTTTGTCAGCCCTACCTGTTACCAACAACATTTGAAAACACAAGGTTCACAGAAGAAATGTGCTTGTCAACTCCTGAGATTGTGCCCTACCTGTGGACAAGGCATACTTACCAATAGTGCCAAGGCACACGTATGTCGAGGAAAGAAAAAATGGTTATAACAATCGAGAGCAACACAAGCATTGTGGATGGAAATGCCCAGGATGTTTGGCCTCTCCACCCTGTCTGAGCGAAGGACCAGTGCCTTGTTCGACTTGTCTGCGCACGTTTGTCAGCCCTACCTGTTACCAACAACATTTGAAAACACAAGGTTCACAGAAGAAATGTGCTTGTCAACTGCTGAGATTGTGCCCTACCTGTGGACAAGGCATACTTACCAATAGTGCCAAGGCACACGTATGTCGAGGAAAGAAAAAATGTCACATTTGTCACCACATCGTGGACTTGGAACACGAATGCTGCGTGCAAAAATACCAACCCCCACCAGAGAAAGAGGACGGTCACAAGAAGAAAGGCAATTTCATCTTTTTCGATTTCGAATGCATGCAAGAGACTGGCATTCACATTCCTAATTTCTGCGTGGCTCATCGAGCGTGCGAGAAGTGCATTCAAGAACCTATCTTCAGTCATTGCCCTCACTGCAGCAAGATTCCTGGAGGACGTGAAAAAATCTTTCGGGGAACGAACACGTTAGCCGATTTTGCCCAATGGGTCTTAGACCCCGTCGACAAGACGTGGAGCCAAGAGAACATCGAACGTTACAGAGATTGTCATCGTCATGCCACGGTGATGGCTAACAATTTTTCCGGATACGATGGACAGTTTCTTCTCAGATACTATACGGAACAAGGCACCGAACGTCCTAAAGTCACTTTGAACGAAGCCAAAATCATTTTCATGCAAGTGGGACAAGTGCAGTTTAAAGATTGGATGAGCTATTTGGCCATGCCTTTGAGTCGAATGCCTAAAACGTTTGGAATGACAGAAATGGCTAAAGGGTACTTTCCACACTTTTTCAATACGGAAGCCAATCAACACGCCGTTCTACCCCATTTGCCTGAGGCTCACTATTACGACCCCGACAACATGCGTACCGAACAATGAGAAGCTGTATACGCTTGGTACCAGGCTCACGCCTCGGACCCTTTCGACTTTCAGGAAGAAATGCTAAAGTATTGTCGTTCCGACGTGGACATTTTACGACGTTGCTGTGGAAAATTTCGAGAACTGTTCATGGAACACGGAGGGGTCGATGCTTTGAAAGAAGCTTGCACCATTGCCAAAGCATGTTCCTTAGTGTACCGACAACGATTCATGCCTGAAAACACCGTGGCTGTCATCAGCCCTCAAACGACCCACTATGTCAAGCGTCAATACTCGGTCAAAGCCCTACGCTGGATACATTACTTGTGCGACAAGGAAGACAAATGGATTCAGCATGCCCGCAACGGAGGGGGTGAAAAGACCATCGGAACGTATTCGGTCGATGGCTGGGACTTAGAAAACCCCAAGATCGTGTACGAGTTTAACGGCTGCTTATTTCACGGATGTCCCGTCTGTTAGCTTGAACGTAGCACTAAAAATCAGTTTTTACAACGAACCATGGAAGACTTGTACAAGGACACTTGTCACGGCACCTAAAGTTAGAACAGCAAGGATACCAAGTGGTGGAAATGTGGGAACACGAGTACGATCACCGTATGAAAACCGATCCCGAGTTTAAACGCCTCGTGGAAAGTTACCAGTTCATGGACCCGTTGAACCCGAGGGATAGTTTGTACGGAGGAAGGACCAATGCCACCTGTTTGCTGTACCAAGCCGACGAAGAGAAAGGAGAAGAAATCAAATACTTGGAAGTGTGTTCGCTGTATCCCTACGTGTGCAAATATTGTCGCTTTCCCGTAGGGCACCCGCAATTGCTGACGGAACACATCGACCTGAAAAACATTCGACAATACGAAGGCTTGATCAAGTGTAAAGTTTTGCCTCCCACGAACCTATACCATCCCATCTTACCTCACCATTGTCAAGGCAAACTGATGTTTCCCGTGTGCCGTACTTGTGCCGAAACGTGCAACCAGGACCAACCTTGCCATCACAGCCAGGAAGATCGTGCCTTGACGGGAACCTGGGTCAGCGTGGAATTGTTCAAAGCTCTGGACATGGGATACCAACTGTTAGAAGTGTACGAAATTTGCCACTTTCCCAAGACACAACAGTACCACAAGGGTGACCCTACTCAGAAAGGCATTTTCGCCGACTACGTGGATGCCTTTTTGAAACTGAAACATGAAGCCAAGGGCTATCTTTCCTGGTGTCACACTTCCGAAGACCAAATAGAATTCAAAGAGAAATACTACGAACAAGAAGGCATCTCTTTAGACCACATCGAAAAAAACGAAGGCAGGCGATCGTTTGCCAAAGTGATGTTAAATTGCTTGTGGGGTAAAATGGCACAACGACCGTTTTTACCCAAGACGGAATATTTGACAGAACCTTCCCGCTACTTCCAGATGATTCACGACAAAACCAAATACATGAAACACGTGGGCGTCGTTCGAGAGGATTTGATCTTGGTCAATTACGAAGAAGATCTGGACTTTGTACAAGACGACCCTTTTGGAAATGTCATCATTGCGGCTTACGTGACAGCCCATGCTCGCTTAAAATTGTACGAAGCTTTAGAACTGTTAGGGGAACGCGTCCTGTACTTTGACACGGACAGTTGCATTTACATCCATCACCCGATTCAACATCACCCTGACATCGAAGGAGACCGTTTAGGAGCCTGGACAGACGAACATCCCGACGACAAGATTCTAAGTTTCGTCAGTGGCGGTCCCAAAAATTACGGCTACGAATACCGGGACAAACAAGGAGAAGTGCACACGACGTGCAAAGTGAAAGGACTGACTCTGAATCATCGTACCAGTCGAGTGGTCAACTTTGCGGTATTGAAAGAAGCCTTGCAATTGGGAGAGGATGGAAACTTTAAAGTGACCACCTATCAACCGAACAAGATCGTACGTTTACCCACTCACCACATCGTCAGTCGACCCTTGGAAAAAGTCTATCAAATTGTATACCAGAAGCGAGTGCGACTTCCCAATCACTTTACGTTGCCGTACGGTCACGTCGGTATTGGTCTGTATATAAAATGGAACCCTAGGCAAGATCGATAGTTCATTGTTCATTGAAGTAACTTACCATGTCGTTGACGAAGAAGAAACCAGATTGGTTTGGCTTGGACCCAAGAGGTGGCCCAGTATGCACGAGAGTTATTCAAGGAAAAAATTACTTTTCAACCCGTGTTAGTGACGGTGCCAGAAGAACCCCTCACTCAGGACGGGACTGTCCTCTGGACAGGCCTGAAAGACCCTTTCGGGAGGACACTTGTGTGACCTTACCCCCTACTATAGAACTGGTTAGAACTTTACCCAAAACATGTTGTACAGACACTTGTGTTTATTCCATGTTCATGGTTATCATGTGCCTTTTATTCTTGTACTTAAGCCTTTGGCTTTTATGTATTTTTGTCTTTCGTATTCATGTTTGAAAAGGAACATTCAATAAACGTGTTCTGAAAAAGTATATAAACTCTTGTCTTGTTTGTTTTTTCGTGTCACAAGTGACATTTCTCACACAGTGGCTACCTCTGCTGTCTCTGCTCCCTCTTCCTCTACTGTCAAAGTCATCGACGAACACTTAGATCGTGCCAGTTGGGAGGCTTTGTATCTTCGCCATCCCTTTAACATGCTCATTGCTGGACCTAGCGGTTCAGGCAAAACCGAATTCGTCAAACGTTTGATCGAACATAAACATCATTTGATCGATCGGCCACCTCAACGGATCGTGTGGTGTTACAAAGAGTGGCAATCGGCGTACAACCTCTTGCGAGAAAGTCAAGGCGATTCCATCGTGTTTGTGGAAGGCATTCCTAAAGAAGACGACGGCATCGTCTCTGACTCCCGTCTAACCCATTTGGTCATTTTCGACGACATGTTAGGAGAAGACGAAGAAGAAATTAAACTGTGGTTCACGCGCAAAGGGCATCACCGTAATGCCAGTGTCGTTTACATCACCCAAAATTTGTTTCAACAAAGTAAAGCCCATCGCACCATCAGTCTCAATGCGCATTACGTGGTCTTGTTTAAAAGCCCTCGAGATAAATCGCAAGTGCAAGTCTTAGCCAAACAGTTAGGAACGCCTTGGCTGACTCAGGCGTACGACGATGCCACTCAAACGCCACACGCCTATTTACTCGTCCATTTGAAACCTACGACTCCCGAGGATTTGCGATTTCGTACCCACTTGTTTCGCCACTGGTGCCAAGACGGAGGGCCTTTCCTGTACACGTCTCCGTCCTCGACTTCATTTCACTCCCCATAAAAAAATCTATAAAAACCTCAGTCCCTTTTTCGTCTGTCTCACACAGTGTGAACATGACGTCCCTTCAGTCGCATCTTCCCGTCAAATTGATTCGTGCCTTGTATGGCATCAGTCGAGAAAAAAATCCACAAACACGAGCTCGCGTCTTAGAAGCTAGTCTCAAAGAAGTCTTACGATGGTTCACGGTGACGGCACGTCAATTACTCCAAGGAATCATTCAGATTCCTCATCAAACCAAACGCTTTTTCGATCGAAACAAAGTCGCTTTGGTCCAACTGGCCGATCCCCGCATCGACACTCAAACCAAAAAACAAATCATTTTGAAACCTGGAGGGAGCGGTACTCTAGAAGGGGTCATCATTCGCTCACTCTTAAGATGGGATCCTAATGCCCCCAAAGTTATCCCCAAGAAAAAAGTCCAACGAAGCCCCAAGAAGAAGAAAAAGACCAGGTTCCCAAAGAGAAGAACTTCTCCAGTGGCAGGACCCTCCTCTGACCAGACACCACCACCCCGGAAAAAGAAAAGAAGCCCCCAGAAAAAGAAACAGAGAAAAAGTCCCCAGAAAAAGAAAGGTCCACAGAAGAAAACTAGTCGCAAGAGAGGCACTTCGGCCAGGACGCAACCTTACACTCGCAAACCACGATCTGCCACGGCAGTGACTGCGTCTCCGGCATCCTCACGTTCATCCACTTCTCCGTTAATGACACTCAGAACTGAAGAGTACTTGGAGACGTTGATTACACCAAGAACATCTCCGTTGATGACCCCCCAAAAAACTTCCCCAGTGGCAGGACCCTCCAATTTAGTGGCAGTGGCTGCTGCTCACAAAGTACCTTCTCCCAAAATCAAAGTCCAAGAAAGATCGGGCATGTTACAAAGTTTACTGGATTTGTCCAAGCAAGAACTGGCTCGATTTAGTCCGTTGCGTACCCCTGCACGACGTGTCATGCCTGTCATGAAGTTGATACGACGTAAAGACAATCAGTGGCGACGCGTTCCAGTATAAAAAAGGCCTGTGACCAAGTCGGGGTATCAGTGTTTTGGTGCTCCTGAAGACTCAGAGATGTCACCCTCCAGAAAACCCCAAGGAAAGAAAAGGAAAGGACTGCCACCACGTTTAGTCAAACATGGGGACATGTTATCTGTCCTGTCCAAAGCTTGTCCACCCCTACGAAAAAAACTCATTCAAACGGCCTCCAAAGAGGTCATCGATACCGTGTGCGAATGTTGTTTGAACGTTTTGAAAGGCACGATCCCTTTGTCCAAACACCAGAAACAATGCTTAGTCAAACATCGTCACGTTCTTCGCCAAATGGTTCAAAAGAAAATTCCCATTCGTCAAAAGAAGAAGATGTTGGTCCAACGTGGAGGCATTTTGCCTCTCTTGTTAGGCCCCTTACTGAAAGGAGTCTTGGGAACCATGTTGGGAGGACTGGTGGGAGCAAGATAAAAATGCCTTCGGAAGTCCCAAGATCTCAGAATCGCCCCCTGACAACCCCATGGAAGGACGAAAACTAGCTTTAGTGCCTTACAAACGATGGATGGAATACCATCGGTGGCAAGAACAACGCACCCCGCATTTACCTCCCAATCCCCATTTGAGCGAGATGTCCCAGTTACAACACGAATTGCAGTCCTTAATGGATCGCCAAGATTTGTCCGAAACAGAAAAATCGCAAAAGTACGGTCAACTCTTGCAACGACTGCAACTCTTTCACCAGAAAGCTTTAGACGAAACAGCTCTACCCACTCTGAAAGATTTTAAGAGCTTGATGAAAAGTCCAGCACCATCACCAGTACCAGAACCACCAGTACCCGTGACCAAGACAGAAGAAGAAGAAGAAGAAGAAGAAGAAGGGTTTCAAACTCCACCCGAAAAAGTACGCAAGTTAACAACACCACCTACCTCCAAAATTGGATGGATTAAAAAGATGATGGCCACCCCTTCTTCCTCACAAGAGAAAAAGAAAGTGAAGACAGAAGTGAAGACAGAAGTGAAACAAGAACCGATATCCCCCGCTCAGACATCCTCCTCCTCTTCAACACATATTGCCGGTCGCACACGCAAAGCATTGCAATCCAAAAAAATACCCCAAGAGAAAAAGAGTAGCCTCTTCTAAGAGTGGGTGCCTTATTAACACACCAATCAACACAAAAAAATGGAAAAAGTCTTAGCCAGCATTTAATACGATCCCTCGCATCCTGCAGGTTACGCAGGAGTTCAAAAATTGTATCGTGCTGCCAAAACGCGACTGAAAAGTCTCCGTTTACCTCAAGTGCAACGATGGTTACAAGAACAAGCTACCTACACTTTACACAAACCCATTCGACGCAAGTTTGCCAGAAGTCGCACCCGAGTGGAAGGCATCGATAATCAATGGCAAGCCGATTTAGCCGATGTCTCTCATTTGGCCAGCTACAATCGTGGCTACAAATATTTGTTTTGTGTCATCGACGTCTTTTCCAAATTTGCCTGGGTCGTGCCCTTGACTTCCAAATCCAACAGCGAGTTAGTACGAGCCCTGCAACGAGTGTCGAAACAAAGCGGTCGTCACCCTCTTCGATGGCAAACGGACAAAGGCACCGAATTTCTGAACCAAGCTTTCCAAAAAGAATTAAAGAAACGTGACATTCATTTTTTTACCACCGAGAATGCTGAAACCAAAGCCAGCATCGTGGAACGTTTTCAACGCACTTTGAAAGAACGCATGTGGAAATATTTTACGCATCACCACACTCTGAAGTACATCGACATCTTACCGCACCTGGTGCAAGCGTACAACCAATCTTACCATCGAAGCATCGGACGTGCCCCGCAAGACGTGACTCCCGACAACGAAGTACTGGTGTTCGAGCGTCTGTTTGGTACGTCCCCGACGAGGGCTGTCCCCAAGAAAAGTGGAGAGTTGGCCGTAGGAGATTGGGTGCGCATTGGCAAAACCAAACGCACTTTTGACAAAGGTTACTTACCTAACTGGACGACCGAACTGTTTCGCGTCACTGGACGAGTGCATGGCCGTCATCCTGCCGTCTATAAATTGGAAGACATGAACGGAGAAGTGCTCAAAGGAACGTTTTATTTGCCCGAGTTACAACGTGTCACCAAAAAAGAAGACGACGTGTACGACATCGAAAGCATTCTCGAACGCAGAACCCGTAAAGTGGGCAAACGACGTGTCAAAGAAGTCAAAGTACGTTGGAAAGGATATCCACCCAGTTTTGATTCTTGGATCGACGCTTCGCAAGTCATCGACTATAAAAAGAAGTGACCATCATGCCCTTTCACACAGCAGACGCAGCTACGTCGACCACTCCTCCATCACCCAGTTCTTCTGTGCAAGATTTACAAAAACAACCCTTGTGGGTGTGGTGTGGAGAACGTGTGCCTAAAACGCAAATCGTCTTTTTCTGCCAAATCTTCGTGGTGTATTGTGTCATCGGGGCAGCCATCGCCAATTTGAGTTTGCAACAAGGAGACAAACAATTGTGGACCATTTTATTGAGCAGTTGCATCGGTTACCTGCTTCCTAATCCCTCCCTGAAATTCACCTCGAACGGGAACCACGGGAAGCTTGTGTCCAGTGCCAGTGCCAGTCACCACTCCAACCACAACCAGAACCCCATTTTGGGCGGAGACACGCCTCTGACGTCCACTATCCCCTCGGACAGCCACAGAACTCTGGAATTATGAGTCACCAAAACCAATTTTACTTAACCTTACCCAGTGACAGTTCCATGGAGGTGTTTCCCAAGAACACGTTGTGCTGTTACACGGCCAAATTACCTCAAGCCATCCAGTTAGATCACGAAGCCCATTGGGAAGTGGCTTTAGTAGAAATGATTCACCCGACCCAAGTCCTCAATGTCCTTTCCAATCAAAATTTTTTTGATGTGGAAGTTCATGACGAGCAAATGCAACATTGGATGGATAGCAATGTCAAATATGACAAGAAAACCCGTACACAAAATCAAAAGTCCACCACCTATCACTTGTTCATTCCCCCAGGCTATTATTTTAGTGGTCAACATTTGGTCAGCACCATAACCTCCAGGTTTAATGTCGTGTTTCTGAAAGCTTTGGAGCATGTCAACAAAAATGTCACCATGGAGTACCACAAAGCAGCTCGTCGCTTCTTGATGAAATTTGAACGGAGTAAAATCATGGCCATTTTATTTTGTCCTGAATTGTATGACATGTTGGGCGGAGACATGGACATGAGAAAGACCATGATCAAGAAAAACGAATTACCCATCGTTTACGACAACGAGTCTTTTAGCAAGTTATTTCGTGCCCCGGTAGAACTGAACCAAGGACTGAATTTGATGTTTGTGTATTCCGATGTGGTGGAGTACAACGTGGTGGGACACACCTCCGTACCGTTACTGCGTGTCATTCCTTTCAAAGTAGATTCTGTCACGAACGCTGACGAGGAAGGTGGAAACACTTACCACGTCCACCGCGAATTTGTCCATCCTCACTATTTGCCTGTCAGCAAGTCGTATTTGGACACGGTCAACATTGCTATATAAGGAGATTTGGGACAAAATATTCCATTCACCAAAGGAAAAGTCACGGTGAAACTCCATTTTCGAAAACGGTTCTCTCACGACTCGTAAGTAAGTCATGTATCCAGTGTACCGAGGGGTTGCTCGACAGCGAGGACACGGTTTAGGAGACATGTTAAAATCGGCCTTTCGTTCGGTGGCCCCAGTGTTGAAACCGATGGTGACACGCGGACTGCACGCCTTGAAAGATGCGGCACTGACGCAAGGCAAAGAATTTCTCCAAAATGTCATCATCGACAAACAAAACCCTAAAGAAGCCTTCATGAGGGCAGGCAAAAATGTCTTGCTGCAAACGGGCAAAGACATTTTGGGCCGACAAGACACACCTATAAATGCCCTGCACGCTACCGAGTCAGGCATTCAGCATGGACAAGGCAGAAAGAGACGACGAAGAAAACACCCTTTCACCAGACTTCAAGCGAGAAAGGCCAAGAAAAGAAGAAGCGTTCGAGACTTAGACGTTTTCGATTATTGAGAAAGAACAAAAAATGATGCACCGAGAGTCTTGCGCTTGTTCCAAGTCGGAACTGGATCTGTTTGCCATGCCCCCTACCATGATGACCATGCAAGAATCCCAGTGGGTGGAATTTCACCCCGTCTCCTCACTGACCGATTCCGCTCCCATCGAGTTTGAAATCAAAGGACAGCCCGAAGATTACATCGATCTGAATAGCAGTTACTTGTACCTGAAAGTCAAAATTCTAGATAAGACTGGAGGTGCTATAGACGATGAAGCAGTAGCTCCCGTCAACAATTTCATGCATTCCTTGTTCAGTGGAGTGGACTTGTACTTGAATAACAAACTGGTCAGTAGCAGCATGGATACTTACCCTTATCGTGCCTACCTGGAAAATCTCTTGACGTACGGAATAGATGCCAAGAACACTCATCTCAATGCCTGTGTGGTATGGGAAGCTGACGAACCTACCAAGTTTGAAATATTGGAAACTGATGAAAAGAAAGACAACAATGATGGATTTCTAGAACGAAGAAAGAGAATCACGGGAGCCGACACAAGTTTAGAACTGATGGATCGTTTGCATTTGGACATGTGGTTGCAAGAAAAGTATTTGCTGAACGGGGTGGATGTCCGCCTGAGACTGAATCGTAGCAGTACCGCTTTCCATTTATTGGCTGATAGTGACGGTTACAAAACCAAAATCCAAGAAGCCAGACTCTACGTACGCCGTGTGGAAGTGTTACCTAAAGTGGGAAACGACATCAGTCAGACGTTGAGTAGAACGACCGCCAAGTATCCCATACGACGCGTGGAAGTGAAAACCTTCACCATTCCCAAGGGACAGCGATCCATGATCGAAGATCATCTGTTCCAAGGACAGTTACCCAAACGTTTGATCGTTGGTATCGTCGAGAATACAGCCTTCAACGGAGCTGCCGAAAAAAATCCTTTCTACTTTCAACACTTTGGCGTGTCCAAAATCGAAGTCAGTCGCGATGGCAAGACCTTGTGTACCCGACCTTTCGAACCTGACTTTACCAAGAAGAATTACTTGAGATCGTACTTGTCCTTGTACGAAGCCACCGGACAGTTAGGAACCAATACCAGTCACGGTATTACGTACGAGGATTATGCAGGAGGCTACGCTTTGTGGCCTTTTGATTTCACTCCAGACCAAGGCAGCGACGAGGGACATTTCCACCCTATAAAATCCGGCCAGATTCGTGTGGAAATTCAGTTTAAAGACCGAGACCCTGATGAAACGGTGAACGTCATCCTGTATGCAGAATTCGATAATACCATAGAAATCAACAGTTTGAGAGAAGTCATCCTAGATTACTAGAAACCATGGAAGACTGTTATCCCTCTTTACCTAGTGGAGAAACTTTAAAGATGGAATGTGAGGAGACTGTGGAAAAAATGTTGTGTTTTGAAAAAAATTGTTTGATGTTATCATGTTGGATTATTGTTAAAAATGTTAGAGTTGTTGTTTAGTGTTAAGTGATTTTTGAATAAAAAATGTTGTGTTTTGAAAAAAATGCCTTTGTGGTTTGTTTAGCTATAAGAATGTTGGATTGATGCTCTTTCATTTCTTACTATCCCTCGCATGACACTCACTGAACGTTGCGACTCGAAAACCGTGTGGGGGATGTTTTCCTTCACGTCCGCGCTTTGACTTTAAGAACCGGGGTTGTTTCCAGTCTAACCATCCATTGTCGACTCATCCTCCTACGAAGATGTGCTCCAAACTAGCTAATCTCAACGAAGCCTACGTGAATTTGCATAGGGTCAGACACAGTCTGATACCGAAGCCAGAAGAAATAGAGAATGTGAGAATGTTAAAAATCACTGAAGACCTGATAGAAGAGCTCTTCAGAGAAGAAATGAACAGGGAAAAAGAAGAATGGACAGAGAAGTACAGACTTCAGAGACAGCAGCAACAACAACAACAAGAGCAGCAGCAACCTGAAGCTGACAGAGGCTTTGTCGATTGTCGTATCGACACCAAAGAGTTCTTCTTCTCTTTCCGAAGAAGCAGACCTATCGCCAGAAAGTCTATCCTCAGAGGACATCGCATTCTTAGAAACTAAAAAAGAATGCCATAGCAAACAAAAAAAACCCAGCCCTTTTCAGGGCTACCCCAATACTCTAGAAAAGAAATAACGATCGATTTGCCAATGTGTGTAGGTAGAGTAGTGTGAAAATAAACACTAACTCTTTTTTTTAAAAATGTGAGGGTATGTGTTTGTGTGTTTGTGTTTGTAAGTGCTTAAGTAAATTGGTATGGATAGTAGATTAAAATGATGTCTTTTTTTTGGTGTTTGAGGTGTAGATTTGGGGTTAGATTGGATTGCTTTGCGTATGTAAATAGTCTATTGAAGTGATTTATAAAAAATTTTAAAATAGTGATGGGTAGCATAAAAAAGTGAGTGAGTGTTTCTTTTAGGTCCGCGCGTTGTTTCTTTTGGTCATGATCTAGGTAAGATCAATTTTATGTTTCTTAGGGGGATGTTTTCCTTCACGTCCGCGCTTTCACTATAAATTGAAACTCGCTGGGCAGTCTAGCTACCCTTGTTGATTGATCAACACCAAAAATGAACACGAGACTGTCTAAACTGTTGGAACTTCATGTGCATCTGGAATATGCCAGGCGCCTGTTGAATGAACTGGCCGCGGAAGCCATTGTGGAAGACGGAAGGATGAGAGAGGAGGAGGAAAGAAGAAATAAAGAAGAGGAGAGAAGCTATAAAGAAGAAGAGGAAAGAAGATACAAAGAGGAGGAGAGAAGATACAAAGAAGAGGAGGAGGAAAAGGAGAGAAGAAGAAAAAATTTCAGAATCCCAGAAACCGAAAATTGGGATTCTGAAGCCACATATCCTGCCTCTGCTCTCTCCCCCAAAAAGGTAAAAAGTAACTGGGGGACAAGATGTGTATGTGGCGCCAGGCCTGGAAGGTGTCACCATTAACCAGGTGTCCATGAAGTTAAAAAAAACCCAGCCCTTTTCAGGGCTACCCAATACTCTAGAAAAGAAATAACGATCGATTTGCCAATGTGTGTAGGTAGAGTAGTGTGAATATAAACACTAACTCTTTATTAATAGTGGGAGTGTATGTGTTTGTGTATTTGTGTTAGTAACTGTTCACGTAAGTTTGTGTGAATAGTAGATTATGGGTTTCTTAGAGTAGGTGGAGAGTATAGTTTGGGTTTTATTATATGAAATGAGAAAAGTAGGGGATGTTTTCCTTCACGTCCGCGCGTTGCTGTTTCTTTGGTCATGATCTAGGTAAGATCAATTTTATGTTTTAGGGGGATATTTTCCTTCACGTCCGCGCTTTCACTATAAGAACCCACAGTATTCGTCGTTCAAACCATTCTACAAAGAAGATGGCTTCTAACCAAATGGACAAAATACAAACATTGCAAGACGTTTTAGACAACTTAAGAATGATGGAACAGATGTTAATAAGACTCGTTGAAGACCATTATTCCTATAGTCCCCATCGTGTAAAGATGGAAATTAATAACTTAAAAAAGGTAAAGGACAAGATTAGTGGTGTCATGAAAGAGATAAAGGAGGAGAAGGAGGATGAAGAGGAAAGAATAAGAATAAGCAAATGGAACGAAAAAATTGAAAAAGAAGAAGAAGAAAATGAGAAGAAGCAGCAGAGGGGGCGAATCCTACAAAGGTCTAGAGACCACCAAATGATAAAATAAGCCTTAAAAAAAAAGCTAATCCTACAAAGGTCTAGAGACCACCAAATGATAAAATAAGCCTTAAAAAAAAAGCTAATCCTACAACAAAACGAGACTTCCAAATGCTAAAATAAGCCTTCAGAAAGGGGGGGGGGTTCTACAACAGCAACGAGACAAAAAAACGCGACCCCCCCCCAACTTGTTGTCGCCGCCCGGGGCTGCTCTCTTCGAGTTTCTTACGTTAACCATACAATGTATCAAGTCCGATACGGTATCGTGTCCGCGGGTCGTGTAAATTTATTGTTACAAATCCATGCGGGGTTCTTTGAGCGCGACTAAAGAAATTTTTGAATTTATTTATGTCCATATCACCGCTACACCATGTCTGATGAATGTTTCTCAGCGTGTGAACATCAACTCCATTAAACACCGCAAGAAGATTACAGTTATCCCTGATTACTTTTGGTATTTGTGTGTAACGCTGAGTAACATAAATCACATCAGTGTTTTTATGACGACCTCGTGAAAATATTCTTGCAGGATTTTTTTGCTTGTCCAGCATCACATCATCATACACTACTAGGTTATTTATTTCCCCGTTAAGGTCTTCCACGGACGGAGCTTCTTCAATATCAGTTATAAATTCAACAACATCCTCGCCGTCTTCACTCAGCGCTTTTGCACTCTCATTAAAATCTTTTATAACATCATAACAACGTTGATCATCCACAGACGGAGCTATCAAGTATAGTTTGTCCCATTTCATCCACTTCATTATCATGTTCAGTAGCAGTTGCGTTTTACCTGATCCTGACGGTCCTATGATGATCATTCTGATAGAATTTGGTAGCACGGAATTATGCTTGACTGGTTCTTTCCTTCGCGTCGCAGAAAAATCAGTGATCTCCATTTGTATATAAGGAATAATAATTATGGATTTATATTGTGTAAAGTGTAAGGCACGAACCCCTACAAACGACATAACAACCATTACAACAAAAAATAACAGACAAGCACTTTCTGGTAAGTGTGCGCGATGTGGCACAAAAAAATTTAGATTTCAAAAAAAAAGCCTGACAAAGTCAGCGGAGGTGACATTGCAGCAACCCTCGGACGACTTCCAGGTACCCCTTGGGCTAAGTATCCCGGAGAAAAGCATCTCCCAGGATACAATTACTGCGGTCCAGGGACCCGACTAGATATCAGACTTGATGAACAGTCTAAACCAAAACCGGGAGAGTATCCGATAAACGCTATCGACGCAGCGTGTCACATACATGATGTTGCTTATCGAAGTAAAGATCTACAAGACAGGCATATCGCGGATGTGAAATTAATTCATGCACTAAGCGCCATAAAAAATAAATCATTTAAGGAGTCACTCGCTAATTGGTTAGTAAGATCAGCGATGAAATCTAAATTAGCATTAGGCGCTGGATAATTAATAAAAATGCAAGCGATTTATTATTCCCCAATCGGATACTGGAGAGGTAACTCAGCAATTAATAAACTCGCCAACGCGGCATCAGTAACACGCGAGGTTGCTAAAAAATGGCTGTCAAAACAAGCAATATGGCAAATCTACTTACCACCACCTCGACAAATCAATTTTGCACATTTTGATGTTAGTATCCCCAATGAAGTTCATCAGGCTGACATACTATTCCTGCCTCATGATACTGTCCGTAGAAAAACATACAAATACGCGCTAACAGTAGTTGATGTTGCTAGTAGATACAAAGAAGCAGAACCGTTAGCGACTAAAACAGCCGCTGAAGTTGCCTCTGCGTTTAAACGAATTTATCAGCGAGGACCTCTAAGCTGGCCCCGATTATTACAAGTTGATCCTGGTAAAGAATTTCAGGGCGCGGTATCATCACTGACAAAGCAGCATAACGTTGTTATACGACGAGGGCATACTGAAATTCATCGGGATCAGGCAATTGTTGAGCGATTTAATAGAACACTCGCTGAGAGATTATTCGGATACCAGTACGCGAGGGAATTCATTTACGATACGAGATCTCGTGAATGGGTTGCAAGACTGCCAAACGTGATAGCCGCGCTGAATAATGAAATTACCAGAACAACAAACATGAGACCTGTAAATGCAATCACAAAATAATATATACCCCCCGTCAGTGAACGCGGACATGTTTCAACGCAGCTAGGTACGCTAGCGTCCCCACTGCTGGGTAATGTCACCGTTAGGTATTTATACGAACCCGGCGAACTCGAAGGAGGAAAAAAAAGGGCAACTGATCCTATATGGAGCGTTACAACACACAAGATATCTAGCATAACCAGATCAACTGGGAGAAACGCAATCTACAGATTAGATTCAACTGCTCCTCAGCGTGGATTTACACGCGAGCAACTTCAGGTGATTCCCACGGATACACAATTACCACCCCGATCACTTAAATAACTGCAGCAGCACCTCTGCGTCGATTACACTCAAGACAGGTCAGCATTACATTTTCACGCGTATGACCGCGATTACTATCTATTCTATCTACGGTAAATTGCCTTGGATTATTTTTCGAATACTGCCACAGCAATAAACAATTACAACTCGCGCAGTGATTATTCTGCTGTTGTTGTAATTGTATAATAAATGCTTCGTCGAGATCAAACTCGTTACCATTTTTTTTGTCGCTCTGTTTGTAACCGGCTAATTTCTTTCTTATTGTATCATCAGCGATTGATCTGTTGATGCTGTCGTTGACAACATCATCTAATACAATTCTTTGTAACTGAGCTATCCTTCTTACTCTTGACACGGCTAAATAAACTAAATTTGACCACTCGATGCGATCATCAACAATCCAAACTGTTGTATCTGAAATAGTTAGTCCCTGCGAACTGTGGATGGTCATAGCGTATCCTAGCGTCCACGGGGATTTGCTCATTTTCAGTGCCTGTTCGACAGCATCAACATCAACTGTGACAATATCATTTAATACTAAATTCTGTTTCTCCGGACCCGACGCAGATACGCGCCCTGGAATATCAACATCAATATTCTGCAATCGCGTATCAGCTGGTCTATAACACAACGGCACGCCCAACATGGGAAATTTCTTCTGATGTAACTGAAATAACCGCTGCTGAAGTGTGTCCCTGACTATCTTTCTACTTGCCACAATTAAATCACCTGGTTTCCACGTTTCCCAAAAGTCGCTCAGCGAAGTCTCTGGAATTATTTCACGCATTATCTCACACTGGACTTTATTGGTTTGTAGCCTGATCAACGCCTTAAACTCTTTCAGCGTTTCATCGAGTGCTCTAACATCGTTAGTTATTTCCTCATAATAATCTACAAAAGTTTTCAGCCACGTGTGTGGAGATTCACCTGTAAATGGCGGTGGTTGACCATGATCGCCGCACATCACCACTGCGGTATTTTTCTTTAGCAACCAATCCAGAAACTGTTTTAATATATCTAACGGCACAGTGTCTATCTCATCCCAGATTATTTTCTCGGGAATATATTTCGTTCCCATTCGTTCAGGTGTCCACGTGCCGCCGCTGTATTTGAAAAAACTGTGATACGTGCACGCGTTAACATCCCGTTGTCTCATCTCCCTGGCAAGTCTGTGTGTGGGAGTCAGCACGACCAGGTCAGAACCGCGAAATAATTCAATCGCCCGAGTTGTCTTACCAGAACCACCAGGCCCGTTTAGATAAACTGTTTTGTGTCTTGTAACAGGATCGTGCACCGGCGGCAACAACGACGTCGAAGACATTTCTGCGCTGCGATACACATCCACGATTTCAACGTCAGCTGATTCACAATATCCGTGTAACATTTCATTCTTTATTCTCCACGAGCCCCACGATGGATCATCCGATATAACATTATTCAACACCGCTAAGTGTTTTTTATTAATATAAAATGAATCCGTTGCAACTCTTACTGCGTCAACGGGGAATCTATTAATCATCGACAACAAATTTATGGATACATAAGCTAGCATCGAAGATCTCAAATGTGTGTACTGAGATGATTCTCCGTCGATATAACTAAAAACAGTCCCTAGTTTTTCTCCGTTTGACAGAAACACATCTTCGCGTTTACAGAACATGTTGTTCGTGGCTGCATCAGCGACAACAAGATCCAATTCAGTCTTGTCCATGATTAATCGACTGTGATGTTGTTTATGATCATACGCTCCACCTTGAGTGAATTTTCCTATTATTTTTCGTCCTAGATCTTTTGCTGTGCTTGCATCATTTTTGATAATATCGTCGATAGAAGCTTCTGGATATTCTCGTGACCAATCTTCGATGACTTCTTGTGACGTAACCGGAGTTGGCAACCAAACTTCGGTTTGACGACAATAACATATAATCGCTTCGCTGACCGTCAGCGACAACAGTATTCGACTGTCAAGCATGTATCGCAATAACACTATCGGTGCCCATCGCTGTTCAACGAAATGTCTGCCAAACCAAACATAACACACAGGATGTAAATCCTTAGCGAATTTAAACGACGACACACAAGCAAATCCGGTCAGGTCAAAATCAGGCAATGGTCCGTTTACAGCAACTCTTGTCATCGAGTTTGTAACGTGGCCAAACCGTTTAAAATATTCGCTGCATTCTCCACGCCCAAGGAAACTTCCTGGATAACACGCCGTCATGTCCACGGATATCATACCGCGGTGATCATACTGAGTATTCCACAAACCGCCGTGTCCGTATTCGACACAGCTCTGCTGGATATCCCCAAGGAAACTTTTCGGAGTTGGTCTCCATGAATTTCGTTCCCGGGCTACATGCGCGACAACACCCGGGACAGTAAAACAGTGTCGCAGTAACGTATCAGTGTCCGTCGCATGATATTTTTCTGCGAGTTTTTTCATTTCGTGCTGTAACGCCGCCGTTCTGTATATTTCCCCGTCGGGTCTCACAAACTGATCATATTCTCCATCTTCGCTCGAGAATAACCACACCGACACTGGATCGGTTTTACTTATCCGATGAATACAATCAAACATATTTCCCGAGTAATACTTCACAACACGGTCTCGCGGAAATATTCTAACCTGGTCAGTCCAAGCGTGACTGTTATGATCGATAATATTTATTGAAGCTCCATTGCGATTATATTTACACTCGTACAATACCGTACCGGTTAACGATGAAACCGTTATAGGAAATCTCAGCGAGCGTTCCAACGCGGCAACATCATTTATTGACGCTCCTGTATCCGCTACTCGTTTAGCCCATTCTGTTATTTTATTTTTTCTGATCTCGGTTAGACCATTTCCACGTGGTGCATTTTTAAAATGTTCCATTACTCGCTCAGCTACACAATTCATCCTTGACTCTGTCAACGGCGACACCCTCATCGGGGCGAGTTTATCGACACTTGGTTTCTTTATCGGATAAATTCCATAAACGACCGCGGTCACAGGATACGCTCTGGCATAATACGGTTTATCAATCCCAACAAGTACTCCCGGGTTTGAGTCTTTGCTCAACAAAATGGTTTTTCCGCGCGGATCAAGAACAGGGTCTAGTTTGTCTCTGATAATCCACTTTCGGGTTCCCTCGTCGTCGACTCCAACAATAAATTTTATCTGCACGAAATATCTTCTATCGTCGAGATACTCAATTATATTACGCGCGATTGTATCGTTGATGGTACCATCAATGATGAAACTCAAGGAGTTTTCACGGGAAACTCTTCGATGAGCGATGCTAGCATCGCCGGGGATAATTTTATACGAAGACCACGTGTGTGCGGCACCATCACGACGAAACTCTTCTTTGGCATCCTTGATAACACCAATTACCGTTGCTAACTCTCTTCGTCGACGATCAGTGGTTAACCGGTCAAGATCGAATCGACCGCCTGCGGGTTTTATTCTGGATAGTCTTTCAAAACTCATTATTATAATTAAGACAAGTATTTAAATAGACAAAAATATTATATATAATGAACGGAAACTCAAAGAGTTTCTCATGCAAGTGGATTAAACTAAATTCATCAGCGCCGTGTAGCAGACGTTGCAGAGGCGAATACTGTGGACAACATGCTCAACAGGTCCGCGGTGGGAGTCTAGGACCGATACCGTGTATCAGATGCGGCATTGGAGTACGAGGAAAAACGCAATTATGTTCAGCGTGTGGTGGAAAACGCTATCGAGAACTAAAACGGTATTATGATAAAAAAAATCCAGACTCGAACACTCTCTCGGAGCGTGATTACATAAATAAGTTTTCAGACAAATTATGAATTAGACAAATGATTTGCTTATAGTATAATGAATCAAGAATTCGCCCCCGAACAGGAATTTGTTCCACATCCAACTATTCCAAATTATGAGGCAAACCGAGATGGCATAGTACGACACTGCACGCGAAGACGACCAGTTGGTGGAGTTAATAATAATGGTTATTTAAGATTTACTGCCACGTGCTCAAAGAGGTATTTATGTCATCGTTTCGTCTATGAATGTTTCTTTGGAGTGATCCCTAAGGGGTTTGTCATTGATCACATTAACGGTAACATACTTGATAACTCCATAAACAATCTTCGCATGGTCACTCAGAGCAAGAACTGCCTACTGGGTAACACAGGGCGTTGTAAAACAGTTGCAAGAAGAGTTATTAAATCTATAAACGCAATTACAGGTGAAGAAATGATATTTCAATCAATGGCCGCAGCCGGTAGGTATTTCGGTATTTGTCCACCTGTTGTACAGCGTGTCGCAACCGGGATCTACAAAACAGCATTTTCCAAGAAGCTCAAACAGAAGATTTCATTCTGTTATAACTCCGCCGATGTTGTAACCCCCCCAAAAATAAACGGTAACATGAAGGTCTAATATTAGACCAGGAAAAAAAAACAAAGCATCGTCGGAAACTCTTCGATGAGAAATGCAAAGCATCGTTGGAAACGCTAGCGTTTCTCGCGAAATGCAAAGAATTTCCACGCATTTAAAAATATGAAAATATATAATAATATGAATCACGAAAATATAAATACCATACTTGTTGAAATTAAAGAATTACAACAGCGAGGTTTTAATATTTTACTAGACACTGAAACAATTATGTCAGATTTTGAATCCCTGAATGAGCTATCACGGTCAGGGAAGAACAATCTCCCTGCGTGTTATAGGTTCATTAAAAATATACAGAATCACGTTTACAAATCACTTGCGTCGATAACGTCCAATCAGGTATCTGAATTTATTCCACTGTGCGTTGCAGTTGAGAAGATCAGGCTTGAATTGTCATCCGAGTATGAGACTCGAAAATTAATTAACACCAGGGTGAGACTGTTAAAAGGGTTTATAAAGAATCTAAGCGTGGTGAACCACGTCGACGCGGAAATGCCTACGAATACTAGTATTTGTGACGCCCAAGTATAAATACCACCGCGTGTGACCCACACCAGGGAATTATATTCCGCATGTGTAAAGCACATCGGGGAATGAATTCCCGGTAAAAAAAAAGTGTATTATTTTTTTTTGCCCGAGCGATGCTAGCATCGCCAATTTCAGATTTTGGAAATGTTTTACATTTTCAGGATTTGCTCGAGCGCGGGCGCATCAATACAACAATGAGAATAGTTCATAATCTGTTCTCGTTGACACCAAGCTGTGATCATATGATTTTGCTGTAGCTCTGTTAATTGCGACGGAGTTAACAAGAAGTCTTCGTCGCCGTACACGTCAACGATTATTTTAACGGGGAAATACTGTCCCGAGAAACTCTTTGAGTTTCCAAATGCGGTTTTTATTGCCTCGTAAAGAATTTGCTTATCATGAATATGAACTCGTGCGTGAATGTATTCACATTGATACATTATATACAACCGTTTTTTTTAAATGCGCGCCTGCGTGCTAAGCACTCGCACGAGAAACTCTTCGATGAGAAATGCTTTGCATGAGCGATGCTAGCATGAGAAGTCCCTTGGACTTCCAGAGAAACTCTTTAAGGAGAAATGCTTTGCATTTCCAACGATAACTTATGAACCACCTGGCGATGCTAGCATCACTCGGAGAGCATTTTAGGATTTCACCAGTAAGTTCACGGAGACAGTCTCGCCACGCAGGTCCAACAAATTTCCCCGTTGGTCGGTGAGTTTGAAATTTATCGTTGACAACCACGGATTATTACACCGTAGATAGACCACATTGATTGGTTCTTGCACAATCAGAAACCCGGGCGGATCTTTTGGTGTGAACGTGTACAGGATAAACCCCTGTTGGGCCGTAGTGTCAGCGCTAGCGCTGTAGCTACCGTCGATGACGTCACATACAAGATTGACCGCAATAACATCTGTGATATTTACGATCCCGACGGAGATGTGTCTGCCGTCCCCGGTAGTGCTGTTGTCGTGCTTGAGAATAACAGGTTGTGGTTTTGTTCGCGTGTACGCGGCAAGAATATCTTCGAAAGATTTATCAATGAGATCCTGAACCGATTTTTTTAACTCGGGCACATTATATCCGGGGAGTTTAAACAACGGAATATCTTCCACGGAGATTTTATACAACGTCGCAAATTTTATTCTTCTGTCCGGGGTAGGATCAATCAGAAATCTTTGAATTACTATATGATTTGTAAATATCATCAAGGATGCGAGTTTATTTAGTTTTTCTATGGTCGTGATAATTTTATTACGAGTCGCGATTTTATCACTGGAAGAAATATACTCTTGAAAATACCACCGCAATAGTCTTAGCTCTTCTTGATGATATTGTTTGATCAGATCAAATATATTTCCTACCAGGGTCACGTGTATATTAAGGGAACCAGGGTACCCGGTTCGGTAGAACCTTAACCCCAACCCGTCTTCGAAGGTATCCATGAAATAAACTTCATCATATATTGGTGGAGTTTGAGGTATACCCAATCTGTCGGTTCTTGGTCGTGCGAAAATGTCGTGTAGTTCTTGTTTATCGGTCTCGAAATCCGATTTTTTAGGTTCTGGTGGACCCTGTTCAAACCCCGGTTGTATTTGTGGCCATCCTAATACGGTCCTGATTGAACTATTGTATATATCCACGGCGTATCCCGGTGTTGAGATTTCAATGACCGCAGACAGCGTTGGTTCATGAGCTGTTATAGATATTTTGGCTTCCTTGCCGGTGATTCGTTTTATTTGGCGTTGTATCTCATTATTGATTTCTTCGATCTGATAACTCCCAGTGGGAAGTGTAATTGTATCCCATTCAAATTCACGTTGTTGTGGGTCCGCGCTGGGTTTCCCGAACACAAACGAATTATTCGGCTGCAAACCACCAAATGATGCCGACCTGATATTGGGCCAGCTGTGATACACACTAAGCTTTGCCAACGCGATTTCGCTCACACGAATTGGAGTTCGAAAATTAATACTGAATTGTGGTGTCGTCGAGGACACTGAGATCATTGTGGTCCTTACCGGTGTTGTGTTTGTGACTATTTGCTGAAGCAGTTCTTGTGACATTATTTATTTGTTTAGTTTTCAAATAGTCATTGTACGCATCTGACATTAGTTTGAATTCAGAATCTGATATCAACGCAGCATCGCTTGATTGTGCGTCTAACGATGATGATATCAGTGATGATAATTTCTGATATGCGGTCGTGGCTGTATTTAATTTTGTCGTGTAATCGTGTAATTTTGTGTTAGCACACGAGGATATTTTTTTTGCTATGATGCCGAAAACTCCTGCTGTTGCTGTAGCAGCGGAAACAGAGATCGTGGCAGCGACTACTGCAGTCACTGGAGTGACCGCTGATAGTATTACTCCCGCGGATGCAACAACGGCGGATACTGAATAAACCATAATATCCAGCACTGTTATGCGGCGCTTGTATTTTTTTACTTTTTGACTGGTTACTTCGATGACAGTTTTTAACTCAGATTGCCACTCACGGACTTGATTGTATCGATATTGTTGAGCATCTGGCGTCGTTGACATTTATTTAAAAATCGCTGCCGATTTCAATTACTGGTAATTTTCAATTACGTAACCAATTGAGGCGTTGCAGCGACGAATTCCAAACACCACCAGTAAGATGTTGCTGTTAAACTATCGTCGGCGGCTTCAAGCATAAATGTTTCCTCGGTTCCGCTGTTTAGTATTACAGTGCAAACCCCGGAATACTTATCGGTGGAATGTCTCCAAGGATATGTTGTGAAGATTTCAAATTTAGCGGCTGAAAACACAGACAACCTGTAAACACCGGTGGCTGTTGCTGTATATTTGATAGTGCTATTTTGTCGGGACCATGTTGCGAATCCCGATGATACCGTGAATACGATGTTGGTGATATGCCCGGGAGTAACTGTAACGGGGACTTTAATCAAACTGGTTTTGTTAACGATCTCAGGAATACCCGATACGATATTCTGCTGTGTTTGTTTGATCGTGCTGATGTCGGTCTTTACATCAGCGAGTTTCACATCGACGACTGGGGGAGTTCCAAAGAACTTATCCACGGTCTCATCAGTTTTTGCGAAGTTTCTTTGGAGTCTTTTAAACCCGTTTACGTGAACATCATACTCTGACCGCAGCGTATTTAGTTTACCGTTGATGATGTCCACGTATTGTTTGTTTGACGCATCCTGGTCGGATTCGGGATTCGCTAACGCGGTTATTTTGTTGCCGCTCATGCTGAGTTCGCCGGTCATTACGTCGCCGGATTTTATTACTCTGTCGATGATTAGGCCAGCAACGAGTTGGTACTGCGTGTCGACGTATTGTTTGTTTGCGGCATCTTCGGGACCTTCCGGATTTTTTAGAACGGTTATTTTGTTGCCGCTCATGCTGAGTTCGCCGGTCATTACGTCGCCGGTTTTTTTCACACATTTATCAACACCTTTATCAATACTGTCTTTGATGCTTGCGATTGATATGTTCGAGTCCTTGATCCGGCCGCCATCACTAAATGCAACGAAGTTATCCTTGGTAGCTCCAAGAACTCTGCGAATTATATCATTCCACTTAATGTTGCTCGTTCTTAGTTTTCCCTGCTTGTCCTGAAAAATAGCAACTTCATCTGGGTCAACTCCAGCTATATTCAAAAGATTATCGACTTCATCTCGGGTCGCATATTTTGAGAGATCAGCATCTGTGCTTGGTTTACCTCTTCGTGTGAAAGGTCTTCCGTAAATATCCACCATTATTCTTATTGCTGTTTTTCAAATGCGAGCATGAAAATGCTAAGCATTTCTCGATGCGGTATATTCATACACTACTCGATGCGGAGGAGTTGCTGGATTTCTTGAGATTGCATCAAGAACATTTAAAACCTCGTTCCCACAAATGGGCGGATCAATTAATGTTTGTGTTGGTAGCGTCGACTGCCACACTGGAACATTAAAAAATCTGCTGTTGAGAGTGCGAGGCACTCCGCGGACATACCTGAGAAACTCAGTTGGCGGTGCTAAACCGTACGAATCGAAATAGATAATTCCACGTGGATCGATCGCGTAAGCAACCCAGTGAGTTCCAGGACCGTCTTTGTTGTCGAGATTGATAATGCCAGTTTCTGGATTATTCGGCCGCGTCGGTAATTGATCTCGCATAAATACTCCTCTGAAATGTTTTATACGCAATTTTTTAACAGCATCTAATAAATCAAAATTGCTCATTGGAGACTGCGTTTCACGAAGCGTTTTTAAACCCGTTTTGGGTACCATGATGCCGGAGTTCCTGGTAGTCTTAGCCCTGATCCGCGAGCGGATCTCCCCTTTTTTTTGTATCCTTTTCCCGTTGCCTTTTTTAGTGCCATTCCAGCTGCGGTTCCAACTGCACCGAGTGCTGCGGCTTTTGCTACGGCTGGTGCTGCCGCGGCAATCAACGCCGGTATTGCTGCGAGAAGAGGAAATATTCCACCGGTTTTAGTCATGTCCTTGATAGCTGCAGCAGAGAAATCAAGTCGGACACCGGTTTTTGCTGTTAGTGCCTTATTAAAATGTTTAAGCTGAGTATTAGTCAACGACAATTTGTTTGGACCACCAGTAATCTGATCTCGTTTTAGTGTTATTGATGTCCCGCACGTGCTTGCGTTCTTTGATTGCAATTTCTTCGTTTGACCGGAAGTCAAGGTGACATTAACATGACTGTATGACATTATATCCTAAGTTTGATTTTAATTGCGTTACATATTCTCGATTGGAGCGTCGATGACCCTCATTCGTCCGCCAACACCTTCAAGCAGCATTGCTTTATCGGAGAGTATGACAGCGATCGCTCTAAAACCAGCAGGCGGGCCGGCGGGAAACTCACCTACACGAGCTTTGAAGTGTATATCAACGACAGATTGTTTTGTTAGATCCAAATGTTCCAGCGAAAAGTAATAAATCGGATACAGCGTTGTAAAATCCAGTTGTGATATCTGCAACCCGGTATCAATATTTTGATCACGTCCCATAAATGTCATCAAACGATGATACGCCCGTGCAACTTCATTTCGCTCATAATTTATTAATATATCCTCGGACGGTTCCTGATGCCCGTTTATCCGCAGCGAAACCTCAGAGACATTAAGTTTGTCAAATATCATATGACTCTGTAGTTGGGAAGTCAACCTCGCATTTTGCTGGAGTGCAACAAAAATATGTCGCGGCGCTGATATTCCCTGTTGTGATGCTATGTGCCACGTAAACTGCCCGAGACCGGCACCTTGAATGGAATCTGTTGTTGTTGTTAACCACGATATCAGTGATTTACCGCCTGTGTCCATGAAAGAGAGTAATCGTTGCTCTTCAGTGATCGATGGGGACATCACTGGCATCCACAAAGCAAGCTTGAATAATATTACTTTACCGCCAGCAACACCGTCTTCTCGCCAGATAGCGTCAACGTCATCACTTTTTCGGTTAAGTACAACTGTATGATTGGCTCCAAAAATAACCTTTCTGACATGTCTGCAAAATCCAAAGATGTGAGACAGTGGAATTGCGCATGAAAATCTCCTACGTTCACCTGATAACATTAATTTACGTGTAGCAAAACCTAAATTGTAATCTGGACTAGGCCTTAATATTGGAAATGCAGCACCTGGTCTGGCCGGAAATCCAGCCGGTTGCGGGTCCGTAGCAGTGCCTTGTGCTGTTTGTACTTGAATAGTAGATCTGTGTTCAGGATGATCAGAATTATCCTTAGCGAACATCATAGTCGGACCAGCTGATCTAGTGTAATCATCTGAGTATCTCGCTAATCCCAGGATTGTTGTAGCAACGTCGACATTATCCTGAATTATTTCAATTTCTCTTCCGTCAATGCTGTATGAAGCACTTTTGAACAGCGCCATGATACCGTTATTAACAAAACCAACTCGAACATTTTCTCCGTATGCTGTATTAGCGACAACATCTGTTACAAGTTCACCCGTGACTTCAAGAAATGCTTCAGCGGGCAGGAAATATCTACTTGTATCCTGGACTCGTAATTCAATTCGTCCGCGTTGATTAGGTACTGTTGCCTCATAAGAATAATACTGATAATCGCGCACGGACTCATCTTTTAGTGTTGGTGCATCCATGTCGAACGCTGGATCAGATATAGGTTTGAACATTATATAAAATTATTGTCTTCTAAAACGAAATCCGCTTCCTGATATCAGGCTTGTATTTATTTGTTCGGGTGTTTGGGTTACAAGCTCTGCAAGTTTTTGATTGGCAGCCTGATTTATTACTTTACTGACGTCCGCGGGCATAAGTTCAGTACTGGCCAGTTTCACCGGTGGCGGTTTTTTTGATCTACGAGTTAACCGTAACAGTCTATCCTTGATTGACGCGAATGCCTTCCCGGCGAGATCACCAACAGATCCAAGGGCTTTATCCTTGACAACATCAATAGCTTTCATCGACAATTGTTTTGCAATCGGTAACACCTTAGGGGCTATTCTTGAAAACAAACCAGTAACTGTATCACCGAGACCATCTCCGTAGGTTGCTCTGTAGACTGGTAATCGCGAGTTCACTACGCGGACTGGTAACACACTAGCGTGTCTAGGTTGAGAATTGTGCACGATCATTTTATTTAATTATTGTTTCTCTAACTAAATTTATTAGTCGCTGTAGTAACCATCCGCAAGTTCATCAATGAGTCCCCGGTAAACGCCAATATCCATAATACCACGCTGAAATAGTCTCTGACAGATATCTGCGGCCTCGTTTATAATTTCCGGAGAGTTGTTTCCGGCACGTCTTCCTCCGATGAGAACTTCTAACCGAGACACATCGTTGATGACGCTATCAGGACAGATGTGGTTATTATATCCGTGACCGGTGTAACCTTTTCCCATTTTCTTTAGTTTTTCTCTTGTTCTAACAAATTCATTAAATACAAATTCTCTCCTTTTTTCTGCCTTTTCTAATTTAGTGTAAGCATGCTTATCACTCATTCCCTTTAATTTTTCTATTTCCTCGTTTACATTTTTTAATTCATTTTTTAATTCATTTAGTTCCTCTTTCAGTATTTCCTCTTCTGATATATCAGGTTGCGGAATGGGCGACGAAACAGGAGTGGAAAAATCATTATCGTCATCGGGAGCGCTAGCGCCCATTTGTTCAGGTGATGAAATTTCAGGCACTGGATCAGGCAGTGTCATTGCGGGGTCTGTTTTTAGAGCTGGTGGTTTCTTCGCCTGTATTCTTGCCTGCCTTTTCATTTCCATTTCCCGTATTTTTGCCTTCCTTTCCTCCTCCTTTGCCTTCATTCGTTTGTCTCTTAGTTCCTTATTAACCCCAATTACGCCAGTTTTTATAAAATTATAGGTATCATCAGTGCTAGATATTCGAGGAATGTCTCGGTTTACTTTATAAACATAATCCCGCCACTCACCCTGGGTCATACCCAAGTCAGCTCCTGGTTTTAGAAAATCCTGCCGGTTAGGATAATTTACGACAATCCAAGTAGAAAATTTCCTAAGCTCATCTACGTTAGTAAGCGGAATATTTTTTATTTCAGTAATACCATCTTCGGTAAATTTATCAATAAACGTTTTCTTAGCAACTGTCACTACTCCGGCGGCACCTGGATCAACTACAACACCTGCATCTGCCTCTTGCTGTTTAAGTTCTTCTATTGCTTGAAGTAACCCTCGTTTTGTTTTGGTAGGGTCAGCAGGATCAGTTTTTCCCATAATTGCAGTTTTAACTTCACCAGTAGCTGCTGTAATAGGCTTAAATAATTCCTCCGCAGATGTTGCAAACTCAACTCGCGATTCTTGTCTTGCTCGTAATTTTTCTTTAACGGAATCATGGACCGGAATAAATTTTTTAATCGCGGCTAGTCGTTGTCGTGCCAATCTAGTTGTGAGTGCTTCTCCGATATTTGCCATTATTTGATAACCTGCGATTTAATTATCGGGCACGGATTTGTAACAATAAATTTACACGACCCGCGGACACGATACCGTATCGGACTTGATACATTGTATGGTTAACGTAAGAAACTCGAAGAGAGCAGCCCCGGGCGGCGACAACAAGTTGGGGGGGGGGTCGCGTTTTTTTGTCTCGTTGCTGTTGTAGAACCCCCCCCCCCCCTTTCTGAAGGCTTATTTTAGCATTTGGAAGTCTCGTTTTGTTGTAGGATTAGCTTTTTTTTTAAGGCTTATTTTATCATTTGGTGGTCTCTAGACCTTTGTAGGATTAGCTTTTTTTTTAAGGCTTATTTTATCATTTGGTGGTCTCTAGACCTTTGTAGGATTCGCCCCCTCTGCTGCTGAAGAAGAAGAAAGAAGAGGAGGAAGAGAAGAAGAAAGAAGAGCAGGAGAAAAAAAAGAAAGAGAAGAAGAGAAAGAGTGTAGGAGATAAAATAAGAACTTGGTGGAGAAAAAGAAGAAATTAGAAGCAGAAGAAGAAGAAGAAAACCCAAAGGCCCTTTTCAGGGCCAGCCATATTTCTCGAAAAGAGATAGCCTTTCAATTGCCTACCCCTTTTTTAAATTTAAATTTAAATTTAAAAAAATTTAAAAAAAAAAAAATCCCATGTTCAATCCCCTTGAGGCTATAGTGGCCCAAGACTATTTCCCATGTTCAATTCCCCTTGAGGCTATAGTGGCCCACGATTTTTCTCCATGTTAAATTTCCATTGAGGCTATATTTGCCCAGGGGTCTCTGTAATGCTAATTCCCATTGAGGCTCTAGTGCCCCACCTTACTTACTAAGGTGTTTTTTAGAAGACATTGTAGAATGGACAGATTGGTCTTTTGTGAAGTGGGGCTTATGCAAGCTTAAGAAAGCGGAAGAAGTAATGAGGAATGTGCTGACGGAAGAGGTCAAGAAGATCAAAGAAAAGTGGTTAAAGGAAAGAAAAGAAGAAGAAAATAGAAAGAAAAAGGAAGAACTAGAGAAACTAAACGCAAACTGGATGAAAATCCAAGAGAAGTTCCGAGCAATGGGTCACCCGGACTGGATGCCGGAAACAGAAAAGAAGAAGAAAGGAATGATGGAAAAAATAAGAGGATGGTTGAAGAAGTTAAGGAGTTAGAAGAAGAAAAAAACCCAAAGGCCCTTTTCAGGGCCACCCATATTTCTCGAAAAGAGAATGACTTTCCATTGCCTACCCCTTTTTTTAAAAAAAATTTTTATTTTAAAAATTTAAAAAAAAAAATAATCCCATATTCAATTCCCCCTGTCCCTAGACAGACCCAAACTCTATTGACCATGTTCAATTTCCCTTGTCCCTAGACAGACCCAAACTCTATTCCCCATGTTCAATTTCCCTTGTCCCTAGACAGTCCCAAACTCTATTCCCATGTAATGCAAATTCCCCTTGTCCCTAGAGTGTCCCACGATTTTTTTCCATGTTAAATTTACATAGTCCCCAGAGTGTCCCAGGGGGTGTCTGTAATGCTATTTCCCATTGTCCCTAGGGTATCCCTATTCACTACTACTGTTATTAACTTATACACATGCAAAGATGAGATATTGATTTAATATCGATATAAATTTCCGAAGTCTGCATTTGGAATAAAGAATTTTGTTTTGAAACCCACCGGTTTCAATTTTAACAAAAATGCAGCTAAAGGGCGAATTTCTGGTTGATTGTCATCTGTGGACAAATCCATGAGTTTCAAAATTCATCAGTGAAAATAACTGACCGACCTGGTGTTACACCTATGTGGAAAATATCTTTGCATAATATCGTCATAATCACGTGGCATTTTTAGTAGTAATAGTACTTATAAGTCGGCCTGTATATTACATTACAAGGACAGTGTTTATTGATTTTCTGTCGCATTTAAAGATGATCTGACCTGACTCTTGGTAGCTTAGGTCACGAGAACAAGGAACATATCTTCAGAAAACTTTTCAAAACACACATCGTCATGAAACCAATGAACTCCAGTAACTATACATGCAGACCAATGTATTAAAGGGTGTTGTCACTATTGATATCTCCTAAATAGTTAAAAACTACTCTTTCATTCCAGATTTCACCTTTTTATTTCATCGTATCTTTTCTTTGTATTATTTCAGAAGATTTTTTTCTTTCTTCCTTTTATTTTTATTGGCCAAGTGTCTTTCCAAGGACACGCCGAGGCAGCCGATCCAGGCTGTCCTGGTTGTTAAGGGTATCGAACCCACGACCCTTGGTTAATGAGTTCGAGGCTCCACCAACTAAGCTACTTCAGCTCCCTGCTGTATTTGCAATAAATGTCAATGATAATTCATTCTCTTCGAAAATAATATTTGCTGATTTTCAATCGTCGCCTCACATCTCTCTGTCAGCGACTGTCAAAGTGGCACTTGAGTTCGGTTGCTTCCAAAGACTCCCAAGTTCAATCATTACACCAGTAGATTTAATAAGTACAAGAGATGTCTGTAAGGCTTAAAATATGATAGTTCATCGTGGAATAAACATTCAGTTCTCTCTGATTCAAAAGAAATATATATTTCCATTGTCAAAATCAGGGACGACAAAAATGTTTTCCACTGTAATCGGCATCTATTACAAATATGCAGTCAAAAGACGAATGGTTTTTTGATTGTTATTTTTCTGCAAACATGACAACTCATTTATTATTTAAAAGAACTGACCTACCTGTGAGTTATAACGATGCGGAAACTATTTTTTTTGTTTTGGTACTGAGTGGTTATACTCGTGTTATATCTTGAACAAGAAAAAAAACTGCAAAGATATTATTTTATATTTGAAGGAAAGTTTTAAATTATTCATAATGCTATTGTTGGGTATATCTATAAATGAACTTATGTTATGCAATTCATTGTAAACAATGACGTTGAATAAGCAATTAATGTACATAGCAACGACGCGAAATTTGATATTATATTTTCATAATGAAGATATAGAATTACCCATGATAAAGCACAACATGCTGCTATTGTTTTTACACACAGTATTAAACTGACAACGAATAGTGCAAAACTATTTGTTTTTAAACTTGCCTAAGCGCTTTTGATTCTTATTGAGACTTTGCCAAAGAAAACTGCGAACGAGAAACAAACAATAACAAGTTTTACGTTTATCTTAGCCAATCCCCGTCACACTGATCCTTTCTTGGCTCAAGTGCACTTTAAAGGACTGTTATTATATATATATATATATATATATATATATATATATATATATATATATATATATATATATATATACAATGGATTATCATTATGTAATTACGAAGGTTTGATTTTGTTTTTATCTGTGAGTTTCAGTATATTTGTTTAATTTCCCTTATTATTTTTGTTATTATTATTGTTAGTATTATTATTATTAGTAGTAGTAGTAGCAGTAGAAGTAGTAGTCAGTTTGACATGAGGAGACACAAGACGCAGAATTTTAGGGGTTTTTTTGTTGTTTTTTTTAAAATTGCGTTATGTCACAAGCGCTTCAGATATCTGGCTCAAGGTGACCAGAAGGAGGAAGATTTATTTTGTGTTATCGGGTAAAAATTAAGTCGATCGATGTCAAAGAGCATAACTGCAGGGTTAGTATCAAATACAAATGTCTAATATTTAAAATATGAATTAAAATATGTGTATGTTTTACGTTATAATTTCAATTTCTTCCACGGACCTTTATGCAGATGATACTACACTGTCTGAGATTGGTAAAACCAAAAAAGTACTTGAAAATAACTTACAGGATGCTCTCAACAGACTTCAAGTATGATGCAAGGAAAACAGTATGATCATAAATACAGAAAAAACGAAAGCCCTGCTAGTTACAACGCAACAAAAATGAGCAAGCTAGATAGCAACAAACTCCAGGTTCTATTTGACAATGTGAGCCTCAATATGACCTCTCAAGATAGAATTCTTGGTGTATTCATGGATAACAATCTTACTTGGTCTATTCACATTAAACATATTTCAAGAAAGGTTAACTCTTATCTTTGGCTACTGAGGAAAATCAAAACATACATTCCTCTTCAGTATAGGGTCATCTTTTATAAAAGTTATATTCAGCCATATTTGGACTACTGTAATGTAATTTGGGGTAATACCTCTAATTCAAACATAACAACACTTTTAAGACTCCAAAAGAGGTCTTGCCATTTAACTCTAGATCAAAGTATAGACAATTTTCAGGATGCAATGAATAATATAAAGGTTATAACAATACATGAAAGAATATTTCTTAGAAAGGCCAAATTCATGTATAAAGTATCCAGAAAAGACATTCCTGTCTATCTAAGCAATATAATTCACCAAAGAGATGCTGATGGCACTCCAAATTTAAGGTCCATAAGAAAAAAAGTTTTTAATATATACTCGTCCACTGGTATGGAACAACATTCCCAGTGACATAAGGCAGGCTCCTAGCATTTCATCTTTTCACAATCAATGTCTTAAATGGATGAAATCTTTAGAAAATTGAACAGTTCTAGTACAAACAATACTGCCCCCTTTTCTGTAATTTTACATCATTTTCATAGCTGAATTTTTCAATGCAGGATGATATTTTATGTTTTATGTATGTTTATGTTTTCACTGATGCCTGTGAATGTGCTCCAAGGTTGATACTTTGAATTTTAAAATTACTTAATTATTTAGTGTCAAGCCAGACTCTTCACATCGTTTTGTATATACTGTATATATTGTACATAACAGATAGAAGGCCTCAAGGTAGATTAGTTCTGTAACTAAATGAGTTACCTTCTCTAAATAAAGTCTTTATTATTATTATTATTATTATTATTAAGGAAAAAAAATTAAACACCATACCACCTCACTTAGAACTAATACACACATTAATTGTATTCAATATATTAGTGGGGAACAATTTTATTTATTTAGCCAACCTCCATTTGGACGTTAGTGTAGTCTTGTTCACTGCATTATGTTCTATCTGGTTTACACTCTCTTACATGTATAGCGGAGTGCAACGCAAGTAGTTAAGTGGGGTACATTAGCGACAATGGGAATTAGCATTACAGAGACCCCTGGGTCAGATTAGCGACAAAGGAAATTTAACATGGTGAAAAATCGTGGGTCAGATTAGCGACAAGGGAAATTAACATGGAGAAAAATCGTGGGTCACTCTAGCGACAAAGGGAATTTAACATGGAACTATAGTGTGGGTCTGTCTAGCGACAAGGGGAAATTAACATGGGGAATAGAGTTTGGGCTTTTGGGATTTTTTAAAAAAAATTTTAAATTTAAATTTAAATTTAAATTTAAATTTTAAAAAAGGGTAGGCAATGGAATGGCTATCTCTTTTCGAGAAATATGGCTGGCCCTGAAAAGGGCCTTTGGGTTTATGTTAATGTATTTATTAACATAAATGGTACCGCATTGGTCTTCTTCTTGTCCTTAGGCTACGTCTCACTGTTGGTCCGTAAATCAACACTCTTTTCAGGCATCCTTGTCTTTCAACGTAGATCCTACGTATCCACAGGCTGGTGTTTGTCCTGTGGACAACGGTCCACTTGGCTCGGACATACATGAGCATGTCCGTCCGGAACATCATGGAAGACACAAGCGTAGAAGATTGCACATCGGTCCACATCTTGAAGCGACGAGAACAAGTGAATCAATGCAGTGAACTGCGCTTATTTATAGGTACAGGAAGGATTGAAACGGATTGAATTCATTTACCAATCCGAACACGCGTTACAAAATTCAGTCAGCTCGCATCCAATCCGAAGAGAGCAGTCTGTGACGTCACGTGGTCTATATAGATTCGTTAGCGCTTGTGTGCAGTCAATCTATGCGACAGTGATTCAACATGACGGAAACTCAGAAAACGATCCATTGGGGTGCACCAGCAGGGGAGACTGCCCAAGGGAACCCGGACTTACTTTCAGAAGAGGTACATTGGGATTTTGTGGATTTTCTTACCTCGCAAGAATTTGTTCCGGAACCTTCGTTACCTTCTTCATTACCGCAAGTGGAGAATTTTAGACAGAGACAGAAAGAAGAATTGGAGAAATTTATGCAACGACAAAAGGAAGCGGAACAAGCTTTTCTCCTACAGCAACAGCAACAGCAAGAAGAAGAGGTAAGAAAAAAACAACAGCAACAACAGCAAGAAGAAGTAGCAGCAAAGAAACAAGAGGGTGAAAATCAAACGGCTACGGTACTGTTGGACATTTTAGCGGAGTTAAGAAGTCTGAAACAAATGTATCAGACTTCTTTATCACGACCGAAGAGAATACGACCTTCCCGAGCTAAACACGCCAACCCTGTGACTAAGCCTGTCGTACCACCCTTAGTGATTTCAACCCAATCATCAGAAGTAGGCCTTGGCCGTGGCAAAGGCTTAAGGCAGTTAAAGTTGATTGGTTAAACTCACCCCTACACCAAAATAAAAAGGCCCTTTTCAGGGCCACCCACATTTCTCGAAAAGAAATACAATTTCAATTTGCCAATAACTCAAGAATAAACCCCACCCATTTTACCTTATAGTACGTGTCTGTGTATGAGTGCGTGAGTGTAGCTTCTTATTTTAAAATCAGAACTCAAAGACACTTACCTTATATCATTCATGTATTCTTTTATCCATTTTTTTTACAATCCAATTCACAATTCACCACAGAACACTTTAATTAAAAGTTCATTGACTTCTTCTTTCTCCTTGTTTAGTCTCTCTGTTTTTTTAATTTCTTCACCGTTTTTTCCTCATTTTCTTCCCTTCTTCTTTTCTTCTCCTGTTTCTTTGCTTCTTGTAAATAGAATTGTCTTCTTTCTTCCTCTTCTTCCTCTGAAGAATCCCTCTCTTCTTTCGAAGAATCCCTCTCTTCTTCCGAAGAATCCCTCTCTTCTTCTGAAGAATCCTTCTTTTCTTCTGACTCCTCTTGTTTCTTTTTTGGGCAATCTGGAGACCAATGTCCTTTTTCTTGACAATAATAACAGGTATCTTGACTTTTGTCTTTTTTAGCCCCTGTTTTTTTTTCTTTTTTTGACGGTCTGGACACTCTGAAGACCAATGCCCTTTCTTCTGACAGATATAGCAAGTATCTTGACTTTTATCTCGAAAGGAAGGAGAGTAGTCCGTCGGCTGGTCTGAAGAGAATTTTCTAATGACCCCTCGCAAAGCTCTGACGAAACGTTCCATCTGGGTAGTCTCTTCCATTGTTGTGCTCAGCTTGAGAGTGAAATGAATAGTGAAAGGACAAGACACACACCCTTTTTATATACGCTGGTTTGCCAAGACTATAAATTAGTCTATGGTGTTTGAACTTGAGTCATTTGACGTTTTGCACTCAAGATGAAACGATCCCATTCATTCGAGAAGAAAGAAGAAGAAGAAAGTAAGAGGCAGAAACGTGATCTATCGCCTCGTACCAGGGCTGAAATCTTGGCACAAATTCATGCCAGTGATTTTGAAGAGGACATGAGTGAACCAGAATCCGAACCCTCTAAACTAAGTTCACCACCCTTAGTCAACCCTGAAAAGTACTATTCCATTCGAGAGACGGAAAAGCGCTCCTCTAGAAAATTTAGAACCACGGCTTACACCTACACGGTGAAGTTTAAAGATTTCAAGGCCGACGTACCCTTGGAGAAAGCAGAAGGGTTTATCACCGAGATGTGGGATTCTTTGCTCACCGCACTCAAGCGACAATGTCAAGCCAAAGAAGACGATCGCTTGACACTATCCATAGATCACGACGGTTTGAAATCCCCTGTTTGGATCGAGTTTAGCAGACCCGCAGAACTGACCCCTTCCAAAGTCATGGACAAGATACAACAGGTGCAACAATCTAATGACCAGTTTGACATCACCGATGGTAAAGCCACACTGAAAATGGCCCACGTCTCTCCTCCTCAAGGAACTGGATGCAAAAAGATGTTATTGGTGGACGACCTTCGCAACACCAAAAAGAGTCTCGTCCGAATTAACAACCCTCAAGACCAGATGTGTTTAGCCCGTGCTATCGTGGTGGGACGAACCTATGCCAACAAGAACGACACGGTAGAATGGAAAAGAACCTGGAAAACTATTCAACGATGCGATCGAGCCAAACAACGAAATGAAGCAGAACTCCTGTTGCAACAAGCCGGACTGTCCAAAGACACACCCTGTGGCATTCCTGAGATGCAAAAATTGCAAGATGCCCTAGCTCCACGCTACACCTTGAAAGTGCACCCTCAAGAAATGCGTGGAACTCTGTTGTTTCGAGGCCAAGATTTTAAGGACGGAAAATACATTCATGTCTATCATCACGATGACCATTTCGATACCATTACCACTATCACTGGATTCCTGGGATACAGTTATTATTGTGAGAAATGTGACTATGGTTATAACAATCGAGAGCAACACAAGCATTGTGGAATGAAATGCCCAGGATGTTTGGCCTCTCCACCCTGTCTGAGCGAAGGACCAGTGCCTTGTTCGACTTGTTTGCGCACGTTTGTCAGTCCTACCTGTTACCAACAACATTTGAAAACACAAGGTTCACAGAAGAAATGTGCTTGTCAACTCCTGAGATTGTGCCCTACCTGTGGACAAGGCATACTTACCAATAATGCCAAGGCACACGTATGTCGAGGAAAGAAAAAATGTCACATTTGTCACCACATCGTGGACTTGGAACACCAATGCTACGTGCAAAAATACCAACACCCACCAGAGGAAGAGGACGGTCACAAGAAGAAAGGCAATTTCATCTTTTTCGATTTCGAATGCATGCAAGAGACCGGCATTCACATTCCTAATTTCTGCGTGGCTCATCGAGCGTGCGAGAAGTGCATTCAAGAACCTATCTTCAGTCATTGCCCTCACTGCAGCAAGATTCCTGGAGGACGTGAAAAAATCTTTCGAGGACCAAACACGTTAGCCGATTTTGCCCGATGGGTCTTAAACCCCATCGACAAGACGTGGAGCCAAGAGGACATCGAACGTTACGGAGATTGTCATCGTCATGCCACGGTGATGGCTCACAATTTCTCCGGATACGATGGACAGTTTCTTTTGAGGTACTATACGGAACATGGCACCGAACGTCCTAAAGTGATTTTGAACGGAGCCAAAATCATTTTCATGCAAGTGGGACAAGTACAGTTTAAAGATTCGATGAGTTACTTAGCCATGCCTTTGAGTCGAATGCCTAAAACGTTTGGAATGACAGAAATGGCTAAAGGGTACTTTCCACACTTTTTCGATACGGAAGCCAATCAACATGCCGTTCTACCCCATTTGCCTGAGGCTCACTATTACGACCCCGCCAACATGCGTACCGAACAATGAGAAGCTTTCTACGCTTGGTACCAGGCTCATGCCTCTGACCCCTTCGACTTTCAGGAAGAAATGTTAAAGTATTGTCGTTCCGACGTGGACATTTTACGGCGTTGCTGTGGAAAATTTCGAGAACTGTTCATGGAACACGGAGGGGTCGATCCTTTGAAAGAATCTTGCACCATTGCCAAAGCGTGTTCCTTAGTGTACCGCCAACGATTCATGCCTGAAAACACCGTGGCTGTCATCAGTCCTCAAACGACCCACTATGTCAAGCGTCAATACTCGGTCAAAGCCCTACGTTGGTTACATTACTTGTGCGACAAGGAAGACAAATGGATTCAGCATGCCCGCAACGGAGGAGGCGAAAAGACCATCGGAACGTATTCGGTCGATGGCTGGGACTTAGAAAACCCCAAGATAGTGTACGAGTTTAACGGCTGCTTATTTCACGGATGTCCCGTCTGCTACCCTGACCGTGACACTAAAAATCAGTTTTTGCAACGAACCATGGAAGACTTGTACCAGGACACTTGTCAGCGACGCCTTAAGTTAGAACAGCAAGGATACCAAGTGGTGGAAATGTGGGAACACGAGTACGATCACCGTTTGAAAACCGATCCCGAGTTTAAACGCCTCGTGGAAAGTTACCAGTTCATGGACCCGCTGAACCCGAGGGATAGTTTGTACGGAGGAAGGACCAATGCCACCTGTTTGCTGTACCAAGCCGACGAAGAGAAAGGAGAAGAAATCAAATACTTGGACGTGTGTTCGCTGTATCCCTACGTGTGCAAATATTGTCGCTTTCCTGTAGGGCACCCGCAATTGTTGACGGAACACATCGACCTGAAAAACATTCGACAATACGAAGGCTTGATCAAGTGTAAAGTTTTGCCTCCCACGAACCTATACCATCCCGTCTTACCTCACCATTGTCAAGGCAAACTGATGTTTCCCTTGTGCCGTACTTGTGCCGAAACGTGCAACCAGGACAAACCTTGCCATCACAGCCAAGAAGAACGTGCCTTGACGGGAACCTGGGTCAGCGTAGAATTGTTCAAAGCTCTGGACATGGGATACCAACTGTTAGAAGTGTACGAAATTTGCCACTTTCCCAAGACACAACAGTACCACAAGGGTGACCCTACTCAGAAAGGCATTTTCGCCGACTACGTGGATGCCTTTTTGAAACTGAAACAAGAAGCCAGCGGCTATCCTTCCTGGTGTCACACTCCCGAAGACCAAATACAATTCAAAGAGAAATACTATGCACAAGAAGGCATCTCTTTAGACCACATCGAAAAAAGCGAAGGCAGGCGATCGTTTGCCAAAGTGATGTTAAATTGCTTGTGGGGTAAAATGGCACAACGACCGTGTTTACCCAAGACGGAATATTTGACAGAACCTTCCCGCTACTTCCAGATGATTCACGACAAAACCAAATACATGAAACACGTGGACGTCGTTCGAGAGGATTTGATCTTGGTCAATTACGAAGAAGATCTGAACTTTGTACAAGACGACCCTTTTGGAAATGTCATCATTGCGGCTTACGTGACAGCTCATGCTCGCTTAAAATTGTACGAAGCTTTAGAACTGTTAGAAGAACGCGTCCTGTACTTTGACACGGACAGTTGCATTTACATCCATCACCCGATTCAACAGCACCCTGACATCGAAGGAGACCGTTTAGGAGCCTGGACAGACGAGCATCCCGACGACAAGATTCTAAGTTTCGTCAGTGGTGGTCCCAAAAATTACGGCTACGAATACCGTGACAAACAAGGAGAAGTGCACACGACGTGCAAAGTGAAAGGACTGACTCTGAATCATCGTACCAGTCGAGTGGTCAACTTTGGGGTATTGAAAGAAGCCTTGCAATCGGGAGAGGATGGAAACTTTAAAGTGACCACCTATCAACCGAACAAGATTGTACGTTTACCCACTCACCACATCGTCAGTCGACCCTTGGAAAAAGTCTATCAAATTGTATACCAGAAGCGAGTGCGACTTCCCAATCACTTCACCTTACCGTACGGTCACGTCGGTATTGGTCTGTATATGAAAAGGAACCCTAGGCAAGATCGATAGTTCATTGTTCATTGAAGTAACTTACCATGTCGTTGACGAAGAAGAAACCAGATTGGTTAGGAGTCAAATGTTGGACATCACCGAGACCAGGGTTTTGAGGCTTGGACACAAGAGGTGGCCCAGTATGCACGAGAGTTATTCAAGGAAAAAAGTTACTTTTCAACCTGTGTTAGTGACGGTGCCAGAAGAACCCGTCACCCAGGACAGGACTGTCGTGGACAGGCCTGAAAGACCCTTTCGGGAGGACACTTGTGTGACCTTACCCCCTACTATAGAACTGGTTAGAACATTACCCAAAACATGTTGTACAGACACTTGTGTTTATTCCACGTTCAAGGTTATCATGTGCCTTTTATTCTTGTACTTAAGCCTTTGGCTTTTATGTATTTTTGTCTTTCGTATTCATGTTTGAAACATTCAATAAACGTGTTCTGAAAAAGTATATAAACTCTTGTCTTGTTTGTTTTTCGTGTCACAAGTGACATTTCTCACACCATGGCTACCTCTGCTGTCTCTGCTCCCTCTTCCTCTACTGTCAAAGTCATCGACGAACACTTAGATCGTGCCAGTTGGGAGGCTTTGTATCTTCGCCATCCCTTTAACATGCTCATTGCTGGACCTAGCGGTTCGGGCAAAACCGAATTCGTCAAACGTTTGATCGAAGATAAACATCATTTGATCGATCGACCCCCTCAACAAATCGTGTGGTGTTACAAAGAGTGGCAATTGGCGTACAGCCTCTTGCGAGAAAGTCAAGGCGATTCCATCGTGTTTGTGGAAGGCATTCCTAAAGAAGACGACGGCATCGTCTCTGACTCCCGTCTAACCCATTTGGTCATTTTCGACGACATGTTAGGAGAAGACGAAGAAGAAATTAAACTGTGGTTCACGCGCAAAGGGCATCACCGTAATGCCAGTGTCGTTTACATCACCCAAAATTTGTTTCAACAAAGTAAAGCCCATCGCACCATCAGTCTCAATGCGCATTACGTGGTCTTGTTTAAAAGCCCTCGAGATAAATCGCAAGTGCAAGTCTTAGCCAAACAGTTAGGAACGCCTTGGCTGACTCAGGCGTACGACGATGCCACTCAAACTCCACACGCCTATTTACTCGTCGATTTGAAACCTACGACTCCCGAGGATTTGCGATTTCGTACCCACTTGTTTCACCACTGGTGCCAAGACGGAGGGCCTGTCCTGTACACGTCTCCGTCCTCGACTTCATTTCACTCCCCATAAAAAATCTATAAAAACCTCAGACCCTTTTTCGTCTGGCTCACTCTCAGTGCGAACATGACGTCCCTTCAGTCGCATCTTCCCGTCAAATTGATTCGTGCCTTGTATGGCATCAGTCGAGAAAAAGATCCACAAATACGAGCTCGTGTCTTAGAAGCTAGTCTCAAAGAAGTCTTACGATGGTTCACGGTGACGGCACGTCAATTACTCCAAGGAATCATTCAGATTCCTCATCAAACCAAACGCTTTTTCGATCGAAACAAAGTCGCTTTGGTCCAAGTGGCCGATCCCCGCATCGACACTCAAACCAAAAAACAAATCATTTTGAAACCTGGAGGGAGCGGCACTCTAGGAGGGGTCATCATTCGCTCACTCTTAAGATGGGATCCTAATGCCCCCAAAGTTATACCCAAGACAAAAGTCCAACGAAGCCCCAAGAAGAAAAAGACCAGGTCCCCAAGGAGAACTTCTCCAGTGGCAGGACCCTCCTCTGACCAGACACCACCCCGGAAAAAGAAAAGAAGCCCCCAGAAAAAGAAAAGTCCACAGAAAACTAGTCGCAAGAGAGGCACTTCGGCCAGGACGCAACCTTACACTCGCAAACCACGACCTGCCACGGCGGTGACTGCGTCTCCGGCAGCTTCACGTTTGTCCACTTCTACGTTAATGACACCCAGAACTGAAGAGTACTTGGAGACGTTGATCACACCAAGAACTTCTCCGTTGATGACCCCCAAAAGAACTTCCCCAGTGGCAGGACCTTCCAATTTAGTGGCAGTGGCTGCTGCTCACAAAGTACCTCTCCCAAAATCAAAGTTCAAGAAAGATCGGGCATGTTACAAAGTTTACTGGATTTGTCCAAGCAAGAACTGGCTCGATTTAGTCCGTTGCGTACCCCTGCACGACGTGTCATGCCTGTCCTCAAACTGATACGACGTAAAGACAATCAGTGGCGACGTGTTCCAGTATAAAAAAGGCCTGTGACCAAGTCAGGTATCAGTGTTTTTTCGGTGCTCCTGAAGACTCAAAGATGTCACCCTCCAGAAAACCGCAAGGAAAGAAAAGGAAAGGACTGCCACCACGTTTAGCCAAACATGGTGACATGTTATCTGTCCTGTCCAAAGCTTCTCCACCCCTACGAAAAAAACTCATTCAAACGGCCTCCAAAGAGGTCATCGATACCGTGTGCGAATGTTGTTTGAACGTTTTGAAAGGTACGATCCCTTTGTCCAAACACCAGAAACAATGCTTAAGCAAACATCGTCACGTTCTTCGCCAAATGGTTCGAAAGAAAATTCCCATTCGTCAAAAAAAGAAGATGTTAGTGCAACGTGGAGGTATTTTACCTCTCTTGTTAGGCCCCATACTGAGAGGAGTCTTGGGAACCATGTTGGGAGGACTGGTGGGAGCAAGATAAAAAGGCCTTCAGAAGTCCCAAGATCTCAGAATCGACCCCTGACAACCCCATGGAAGGACGAAAACTAGCTTTAGTGCCTTACAAACGATGGATGGAATACCATCGGTGGCAAGAACAACGCACCCCATTTGAGCGAGATGTCCCAGTTACAACACGAATTGCAGTCCTTGATGGATCGCCAAGATTTGTCCGAAACAGAAAAATCGCAAAAGTACGGTCAACTCTTGCAACGACTGCAACTCTTTCACCAGAAAGCTTTAGACGAAACAGCTCTACCCACTCTGAAAGATTTTAAGACCTTGATGAAAAGTCCAGCACCATCACCAGTACCAGTACCAGTACCAGTACCACCAGTACCCGTGATCAAGACAGAAAAAGGAGAAGAAGAGGAAGGGTTTCAAACTCCACCAGAAAAAGTACGCAAGTTAACAACACCACCTACCTCCAGAATTGGATGGATTAAAAAGATGATGGCCACCCCTTCTTCCTCACAAGAGAAAAAGAAAGTGAAGACAGAAGTGAAGACAGAAGTGAAACAAGAACCGATATCCCCCGCTCAGACATCCTTCTCCTCTTCGACGCCTATTGCTGGCCGCACATGCAAAGCATTGCAATCCAAGAAAATACCCCAAGAGAAAAAGAGTAGCATCCTCCAAGAGTGGGTGTCTTATTAACACACCAACCAACACAAAAAAAAATGGAAAAAGTCTTAGCCAGCATTTACTACGATCCCTCGCATCCTGCAGGTTACGCAGGAGTTCAAAAATTGTATCGTGCTGCCAAAAGTCGACTGAAAAGTCTCCGTTTACCTCAAGTGCAACGATGGTTACAAGAACAAGCTACCTACACTTTACACAAACCCATTCGACGCAAGTTTGCCAGAAGTCGCACCCGAGTGGAAGGCATCGATCATCAATGGCAAGCCGATTTAGCCGATGTGTCTCATTTGGCCAGCTACAATCGTGGCTACAAATATTTGTTTTGTGTCATCGACGTCTTTTCCAAATTTGCCTGGGTCGTGCCCTTGACTTCCAAATCGAGCAGGGAGTTAGTGCGAGCCCTGCAACGAGTGTTGAAACAAAGCGGTCGTCACCCTCTTCGATGGCAAACGGACAAAGGTACCGAATTTCTGAACCAAGCTTTCCAAAAAGAATTAAAGAAACGTGACATTCATTTTTTTACCACCGAGAATCCCGAAACCAAAGCCAGCATCGTGGAACGTTTTCAACGCACTTTGAAAGAACGCATGTGGAAATATTTTACGCATCACCACACTCTGAAGTACATCGACATCTTACCGCACCTGGTGCAAGCGTACAACCAATCTTACCATCGAAGCATCGGACGTGCCCCGCAAGACGTGACTCCCGAGAACGAAGTGTTGGTGTTTGAGCGCCTGTTTGGTACGTCCCCGACGAGGGCTGTCCCCAAGAAAAGTGGAGAGTTGGCCGTAGGAGATTGGGTGCGCATTGGCAAAACCAAACGCACTTTCGACAAAGGTTACTTACCTAACTGGACGACCGAATTGTTTCGCGTCACTGGACGAGTGCATGGCCGTCATCCTGCCGTCTATAAATTGGAAGACATGAACGGAGAAGTGCTGAAAGGAACGTTTTATTTGCCCGAGTTACAACGTGTGACCAAAAAAGAAGACGACGTGTACGACATCGAAAGCATTCTCGAACGCAGAACCCGTAAAGTGGGCAAACGACGTGTCAAAGAAGTCAAAGTACGTTGGAAAGGATATCCACCCAGTTTTGATTCTTGGATCGACGCTTCGCAAGTCATCGACTATAAAAAGAAGTGACCATCATGCCTTTTCACACATCAGACGCAGCTACGTCGACCACTCCTCCTTCCCCTAGTTCTTCTGTGCAAGATTTACAAAAACAACCCTTGTGGGTGTGGTGTGGAGAACGTGTGCCTAAAACGCAAATCGTCTTTTTCTGCCAAATCTTCGTGGTGTATTGTGTCATCGGGGCAGCCATCGCCAATTTGAGTTTGCAACAAGGAGACAAACAATTGTGGACCATTTTATTGAGCAGTTGCATCGGTTACCTGCTTCCTAATCCCTCCCTGAAATTCACCTCGAACGGGAACCCCGGGAACCTTGTGTCCAGTGCCAGTGCCAGTCACCACTTCAATCACAACCAGAACCCCATTTTAGACGGAGACACGCCTCTGATGTCCAGTAATATCCCCTCGGACAGCCACAGAACTCTGGAATTATGAGTCACCAAAACCAATTTTACTTAACTTTACCCAGTGACAGTTCCATGGAGGTGTTTCCCAAGAACACGTTGTGCTGTTACACGGCGAAATTACCTCAGGCCATCCAGTTAGATCACGAAGCCCATTGGGAAGTTGCTTTAGTAGAAATGATTCACCCGACCCAAGTCCTCAATGTCCTTCCCAATCAAAATTTTTTTGATGTGGAAGTTCATGACGAGCAAATGCAACAGTGGATGGATAGCAATGTCAAATATGACAAGAAAACCCGTACACAAAAGTACACCACCTATCACTTGTTCATTCCCCCAGGCTATTATTTTAGTGGTCAACATTTGGTCAGCACCATAACCTCCAGGTTTAATGTCGTGTTTCTGAAAGCTTTGGAGCATGTCAACAAAAATGTCACCATGGAGTACCACAAAGCAGCTCGTCGCTTCTTGATGAAATTTGAACGAAGTAAAATCGTGTCCATTTTATTTTGTCCTGAATTGTTTGACATGTTGGGCGGAGACATGGACATGAGAAAGGCCATACTCAAGAAAAACGAATTACCCATCGTTTACGACAACGAGTCTTTTAGCAAGTTATTTCGTGCCCCGGTAGAACTGAACCAAGGACTGAATTTGATGTTCGTGTATTCCGATGTGGTGGAGTACAACGTGGTGGGACACACCTCCGTACCGTTCCTGCGTGTCATTCCTTTCAAAGTGGATTCTGCCACGAACGCTGACGAGGAAGGTGGAAACACTTACCATGTCCACGCGAATTTGTCCATCCTCACTATTGGCCTGTCAGTAAGTCGTATTTGGACACGGTCAACATTGCTATAAAAGGAGATCTGGGACAAAATATTCCATTCACCAAAGGAAAAGTCACGGTGAAACTCCATTTTCGAAAACGGTTCTCTCACGACTCGTAAGTAAGTCATGTATCCAGTGTACCGAGGGGTTGCTGGACAGCGAGGACACGGTTTAGGAGACATGTTAAAATCGGCCTTTCGTTCGGTGGCCCCGGTGTTGAAACCTTGAAAGATGCGGCACTGACGCAAGGCAAAGAATTTCTCCAAAATGTCATCATCGACAAACAAAACCCTAAAGAAGCCTTCATGAGGGCAGGCAAAAATGTCTTGCTGCAAACGGGCAAAGACATTTTAGGCCAACGAGAAACACCTATAAATGCCCTGCACTCTAACGAGTCAGGCATTCAGCAAGGACAAGGCAGAAAGAGACGACGAAGAAAACACCCTTTCACCAGACTTCAAGCGAGAAAGGCCAAGAAAAGAAGAACCGTTCGAGACTTAGACGTTTTCGATTATTGAGAAAAGAGACCAAAAAAAATGATGCACCGAGAATCTTGCGCTTGTTCCAAGACGGAACTGGATCTGTTTGCCATGCCCCCTACCATGATGACTATGCAAGAATCCCAGTGGGTGGAATTTCACCCCGTCTCCTCACTGACCGATTCCGCTCCCATCGAGTTTGAAATCAAAGGACAGCCCGAAGATTACATCGATCTGAATAGCAGTTACTTGTACCTGAAAGTCAAAATTCTAGATAAGACTGGAGGTGCTATAGACGTTGAAGCAGTAGCTCGCGTCAACAATTTCATGCATTCCTTGTTCAGCGGAGTGGACTTGTACTTGAATAACAAACTGGTCAGTAGCAGCATGGATACTTACCCTTATCGTGCCTACCTGGAAAATCTCTTGACGTACGCAATAGATGCCAAGAACACTCATCTCAATGCCTGTGTGGTATGGGAAGCTGACGAACCTACCAAGTTTGAAATATTGGAAACTGATGAAAAGAAAGACAACAATGATGGATGTCTAGAACGAAGAAAGAGAATCACGGGAGCCGACACAAGTTTAGAACTGATGGATCGTTTGCATTTGGACATGTGGTTGCAAGAAAAGTATTTGCTGAACGGGGTGAATGTCCGCCTGAGACTGAATCGTAGCAGTACCGCTTTCCATTTATTGGCTGATAGTGACGGTTACAAAACCAAAATCCAAGAAGCCAGACTCTACGTACGCCGTGTGGAAGTGTTACCTAAAGTGGGAAACGACATCAGTCAGACGTTGAGTAGAACGACCGCCAAGTATCCCATACGACGCGTGGAAGTGAAAACCTTCACCATTCCCAAGGGACAGCGATCCATGATCGAAGATCATCTGTTCCAAGGACAGTTACCCAAACGTTTGATCGTTGGTATCGTCGAGAATACAGCCTTCAACGGAGCTGCCGAAAAAAATCCTTTCTACTTTCAACACTTTGGCGTGTCCAAAATCGAAGTCAGTCGCGATGGCAAGACCTTGTGTACCCGACCTTTCGAACCTGACTTTACCAAGAAGAATTACTTGAGATCGTACTTGTCCCTGTACGAAGCCACCGGACAGTTAGGAACCAATACCAGTCACGGTATTACGTACGAGGATTATGCAGGAGGCTACGCTTTGTGGGCTTTCGATTTCACTCCAGACCAAGGCAGCGACGAGGGACATTTCCACCCTATAAAATCCGGCCAGATTCGTGTGGAAATTCAGTTTAAAGACCGAGACCCTGATGAAACGGTGAACGTCATCCTGTATGCAGAATTCGATAATACCATAGAAATCAACAGTTTGAGAGAAGTCATCCTAGATTACTAGAAACCATGGAAGACTGTTATCCCTCTTTACCTAGTGGAGAAACTTTTAGTGTTGGATTATTGTTAAAAAATGTTAGAGTTCTTGTTGTTTAGTGTTAAGTGATTTTTGAATTAAAAAATGTTGTGTTTTGAAAAAAATTGTTTGATGTTATATTGTTGGATTATTGTTAAAAATGTTAGAGTTGTTGTTTAGTGTTAAGTGATTTTTGAATAAAAAATGTTGTGTTTTGAAAAAAATGCCTTTGTCTTTTGTTTAGCTATAAGAATGTTGGATTGATGCTCTTTTATTTCTTACTATCCCTCTCATGACACTCACTAAACGTTGCGACTCAAAAACCGTGTGGGGGATGTTTTCCTTCACGTCCGCGCTTTAACTTTAAGAACCGGGTTGTTTCCAGTCTAACCATCCATTGTCGACTCATCCTCCTAAGAAGATGTGCTCCAAACTAGCTAAACTCAACGAAGCCTACGTGAATTTGCATAGGGTCAGACACAGTCTGATACCGAAGCCAGAAGAAATAGAGAATGTGAGAATGTTAAAAATCACTGAAGACCTGATAGAAGAGCTCTTCAGAGAAGAAATGAACAGGGAAAAAGAAGAATGGACAGAGAAGTACAGACTTCAGAGACAGCAGCAACAACAACAACAACAGCAGCAACAGCAGCAGCAACCTGAACCTGACAGAGGCTTTGTCGATTGCCGTATCGACACCAAAGAGTTCTTCTTTTCTTTCCGAAGAAGCAGACCTATCGCCAGAAAGTCTATCCTCAGAGGACATCGCATTCTTAGAAACTAAAAAAAGAATGCCATTGCAAACAAAAAAAAAAACAGCCCTTTTCAGGGCTACGCCAATACTCTAGAAAAGAAATAACATCGATTTGCCAATGTGTGTAGATAGAGTAGTGTGAAAATAAACACTAACTCTTTTTTAAAAAATGTGAGGGTATGTGTTTGTGTGTTAGTAAGTGCTTAAGTAAGTTGGTATGAATAGTAGATTAAAATCATGGTTTTTTTTGGTGTTTGAGGTGTATATTTGGAGTTAGATTGGATTGCTTTGCGTATGTGGATAGTCTAATGAAGTGATTTATAAAAAAATTTAAAATAGTGATGGGTAGCATAAAAAAGTGAGTGAGTGTTTCTTTTAGGTCCGCGCGTTGTTGTTTTTGGTCATGATGTAGGTAACATCAATTTTATGTTTTTCTAGGGGGATGTTTTCCTTCACGTCCGCGCTTTCACTATAAATTGAAACTCGCTGGGCAGTCTAGCTACCCTTGTTGATTGATCAACACCAGAAATGAACACGAGACTGTCTAAACTGTTGGAACTTCATGTGCATCTGGAATATGCCAGGCGCCTGTTGAATGAACTGGCCGCGGAAGCCATTGTGGAGGAGGGAAAGATAAGAGAGGAGGAGGAAAGAAGAAAAAAAGAAGAGGAGGAGAGAAGATATAAAGAAGAAGAGGAAAGAAGATACAAAGAGGAGGAGAGAAGAAACAAAGAAGAGGAGGAGGAGAAGGAAAAGAAGAGAAGAAGAATAAATTTCAGAATCCCAGAGAGCGAAAATTGGGATTCTGAAGCGACATATCCTGCCTCTGCTCTCTCCCCCAAAAAAGTAAAAAGTAACTGGGGGATAAGATGTGTATGTGGCGCCAGGCCTGGAAGGTGCCACCATTAACCAGGTGTCCATGAAGTTCCAAAAAAACAGCCCTTTTCAAGGCTACCCAATACTCTAGAAAAGAAATAACCATCAATTTGCCAATGTGTAGGTAGAGTAGTGTGAATATAAACACTAACTCTTTTTTAAGATAGTGTGAGGTTATGTGTTTGTGTGTTTGTGTTTGTGTGTTTATGTTTGTACCCGCTCACGTACGATTGTGTGGATAGTAGATTATGGATTTGTTTATTGTTTCTTAGCGTATGTGTTTGTGTTTGTGTGTTTGTGTTTGTGTGTTTGTGTTTGTGTGTTTGTGTTTGTACCCGCTCACGTACGATTGTGTGAATAGTAGATTATGGATTTGTTTATTGTTTCTTAGCGCATGTGTTTGTGTTTGTGTGTTTGTGTTTGTACCCGCTCACGTACGATTGTGTGGATAGTAGATTATGGATTTGTTTATTGTTTCTTAGCGTATCTGTTTGTGTGTTTGTGTTTGTGTGTTTGTGTTTGTGTGTTTGTGTTTGTGTGTTTGTGTTTGTACCCGCTCACGTACGATTGTGTGAATAGTAGATTATGGATTTGTTTATTGTTCTTAGCGTATGTGAAGAGTATAGTTTGGGTTTTGTAAGCGCTCACGTAAGATTGTGTGGATAGTAGATTATGGATTTTGTTTATTGTTTCTTAGCGTATGTGGAGAGTATAGTTTGGGTTTTTATTATATGAAATGAGAAAGTATAGTTTGGGTTTTATTATATGAAATGAAAAAGTAGGGGGATGTTTTCCTTCACGTTCGCGCGTTGTTTGGTCATGATCTAGGCAAGATCAATTTTACGTTTTAGGGGGATGTTTTCCTTCACGTACGCGCTTTAAGTATAAGAACCCACAGTATTCGTCGTTCAAACCATTCTGCAAAGAATAAAAAAAGAAGATGGCTTCTAACCAAATGGACAAAATACAAACATTACAAGACGTTTTAGACAACTTAGGAATGATGGAGCAGATGTTAATAAGACTGGTTGAAGACCATTATTCCTATAGTCCCCATCGTGTAAAGATGGAAATTAATAACTTAAAAAAGGTAAAGGACAAGATTAGTGGTGTCATGAAAGAGATAAAGGAGGAGAAGGAGGATGAAGAGGAAAGAATAAGAATAAGCAAATGGAACGAAAAGATTGAAAAAGAAGAAGAAAATGAGAAGAGGAAGAAAGAAGAGGAGGAAGAGAAGAAGAAGAAAGAAGAGCAGGAGAAAAAGAAAGAGAAGAAGAGAAAGAGTGTTGGAGATAAAATAAGAACTTGGTGGAGAAAAAGAAGAAATTAGAAGCAGAAGAAGAAGAAAACCCAAAGGCCCTTTTCAGGGCCAGCCATATTTCTCGAAAAGAGATAGCCTTTCCATTGCCTACCCTTTTTTAAAATTTAAATTTAAATTTAAATTTAAATTTAAAAAAATTAAAAAAAAATCCCAAAAGCCCAAACTCTATTCCCCATGTTAATTTCCCCTTGTCGCTAAACAGACCCACACTATAGTTCCATGTTAAATTCCCTTTGTCGCTAGAGTGACCCACGATTTTTCTCCATGTTAATTTCCCTTGTCGCTAATCTGACCCACAATTTTTCACCATGTTAAATTTCCCTTGTCGCTAATCTGACCCAGGGGTCTCTGTAATGCTAATTCCCATTGTCGCTAATGTACCCCATTTAACTACTAACGCAAAGAGAATATGAGGCAGAGAACCAGACTAAGGTGACTCGTCGCAGTAATAATAATGTTCGGCGGACACCTTACGAAACTACCTGATTTGGGACAATGAATCCATGACAGATAAAAATAGAATACTGGGAATTTGGAGGAGGAGCAGCAGAGAGGGTGAACAGAACAATGGTCGAAAAGCGTTCCTACGAACGATCGAAAAATAAAAAACGTCGACAGATTTTAAAAAAGCGTCGACACTTTACTGAGAAAATCTCTCCGGAATTTGTCTAATTAATATTAGTCATTGTCGTTGGTGATTTTTCTATTTTATTATGCACAAGGTCCCCCCACCCTCTCTGCTGCTATTCATCCAAATATTTTATCAAGACCTACACGATATCTTGTTCTAGGATCGTGCAAATTTATTGTTATAAATCCATGTGGAGTAGCTTGCGCTCGTGAAAAGAAATTTTTTAATTTAATTATATCCATTTCACTGCTGCACCAAGTTTGATGAATATTTCTCATCGTGTGTGTATCAATTCCATTAAACACAACTAAAATATTACAGTTATCTCTGATCACTTTTGGTATTTGTGTGTATCGTTGAGTAACGTAAATGACATCAGTGTTTTTATGTCTACCTCGAGAAAATATTCTAGCTGGGTTTGTTTGTTTATCTAGCGTCACATCGTCGTATACAACCAAATTATTAATAAATCCATCTATGGAATCTACTGATGGTGCTTCATCAATATCGGTTATAAACTTGATAACATCATCATCCAGTAATCGCGCGTTTTCATTAAAATCCTTGAGCACATCATAACATTGTTGATCATCAACTGACGGGGCTACCAAATACAATTTATCCCACATTAACCATCTCATTATAAGATTAAGTAACAACTGTGTCTTTCCACTTCCAGATGGTCCTATTATTCTCATTCTGATGGAATTCGGTAACGCAGGATGATGCTTGACAGATTCTCATTTTCTTGTCGCTGAGAAATCAATTATATCCATGGTGTATAAAATATCTATGGATTTATATTGTGTGAAGTGCAGGACGCGTACCCCGACGGATACACTAACAACTATTACCACAAAAAATAATAGATCAGCAGTTACGGGTAAGTGTACACGGTGTGGTACAAAGAAATTCAAATTTATCTCTACTGACAAGTCAGTGCAGTCAGGTGAAAAACCAAAACCAAAATCAAGTAAAAAAAAGCAACGCGGAGGTGATATTGCAGCAGAATTAGGAAAATTACCGGGAAATCCGTGCGCTAAATACCCAGAAGAATAACATCTACCAGGATATAATTATTGCGGTCCTGGTACTCGACTCGATATCAGGCTTGATAATCAGGATCAACCAAATCCAGGCGAGGAACCAATAAACGCTATTGATAAAGCATGTCTTGCTCATGATGTTGCGTATAAAAGCAATGATCTACAACATAGGCATATTGCAGATGTGAAATTAATTCATGCGTTAAATTCTATAACAAATAAAAATATCAAAGAAAAATTAGCTAATTGGTTAGTAAGATCCGCGATGAAAGGTAAATTAGCGCTAGGGGCTGGTAATATATAAAAATGGAATCGATTTATTATTCTCCAAGAGGATACTGGAAAGGTAAAGCAGCAATTAGTAAACTTGCTGATGCAGCAGCGGTTAAACATTCTACTGCTAAAGCGTGGTTATCCAAACAGGCAATATGGCAAATCTACCTACCACCACCTAAGCAAATTCGATTTGCACATTTCGATGTTAGTGTTCCTAATGGAGTTCATCAAGCTGATATTCTGTTTTTACCACATGATACTGTACGTAGAAAAATGTACAAATACGCGCCAACCGTTGTTGATGTTGCAAGTAGATATAAAGATGCAGAACCGCTATCAACGAAGACAGCATCTGAAGTAGCCGATGCGTTTGAACGAATTTATCAACGAGGACCATTACGATGGCCACAGCTGCTACAGGTTGATCCTGGCAAGGAATTTCTTGGTCCAGTATCATCGCTGATGAAACAACATAATACCAAAATACGACGAGGACATACTGCAATTCATCGTGATCAGGCAATTGTTGAACGATTTAATCGAACGCTCGCTGAGCGGTTATTTGGATATCAATACGCGAAGGAATTTATTCAGGTTTCGAGATCTCGTGAATGGGTTGCAAAATTACCAAGTGTGATAACTGCATTAAATAATGAGATCACTCGAACAACCAACATGAAACCTGTTAATGCAATTACCAAAAAAAATATGCCTACACAACGACGTGATCTTTCAGCACAGCCAGTATTAGGTAATATCACTGTCAGGTATTTATACGAGCCCGGTGAACTCGAAGGTGGTGAAAAAAGAGCGACTGATCCTGATTGGAGTGTTACCACACATAAGATATCCATCATGACAAGACCCCCAGGTAGACCCGCAATCTACAGACTAGATTCAACTGCTCCTCAACGTGGATTTGTACGTGAACAATTACAAGTAATTCCCGAGGATACACAATTACCACCGCGATCACTTAACTAGCTCCGTTACGTCGATTACACTCAAGACAGGTCAACATGATATTTTCTCGTGTATGACCGCGACTGTTATCTTTTCTGTCTACGGTAAATTGTCTTGGATCATTTTTTAGGTACCGCCATACCTTTAACAATTGCAACTTGCACAATGATTATTCTGTTGTTGTTTCAATGTGCTGATAAATTCGACGTCGAGATCAAAATCACATTTATTTTTTTTATCAGATTGTTTATAACCAGCTAATTTTTTCTTATTATATCACTTTGACATTCGTCAATATCATCACTAATCACCGACGAGTCCATGACGATTCGTCTCAATTGAGATATTTTTCTAACTCGAGACACTGCAAGATAAACTAAGTTCGACCATTCGATGTGATCGTCAACGATCCAAACAAATGTATCAGTAATAGTTAATCCCTGAGATGAATGAATCGTCATTGTGTATCCAAGCTTCCACGGGGATTTATCAGCACGTAGAGCATCTTCAACAACATCAATATCAACTGCGACAATATCATTCAGCACAAGATTCGGTTTCCTTGACTTTGTCAAGTGTCCTGGTATATCAACGTCAATATTCCGCCACCGTGTATCTACTGGTCGATAACATAACGGAACTGGCAATGTTGGATATTTTTCTTTATGCAACTGAAACAACTCTCGTTGAAGTGTATCACGAACTATCTTTCTACTTGCAACTATCAGATCATTTGGTCGACACGTTTGTAGAAAGTCATTCACGGGTGTTTCTGAAATTATTCCACGCATTACTTCACACTGAATTTTATTCGGTTGTAGTCTGATTAATTTTTTACACTGTTTCAACGTTGTATCAAATGCTCTATGATCATCATTCATTTCTTCGTAATAATCGACAAAGTTCTTTAGCCATCCATGTGGAGATGGTCCAACAAACGGTGGTGGTTGACCATGATCGCCACACATTATTACAGCAGTATTTCTTGTTAACAACCAATCTAGAAATGTTTTTAATGTTTCTAACGGCACCGTGCATATTTCATCCCAAATGATGATCCTTGGAATGTATTTCTCACCCATCTTTAAAGATATCCATGTATCACCCTTCCATCGGAAGAAGCTGTGATAAGTACATGATTGTACTCCTCGTTGTTTTATTGCTCGCGCGAGTCTGTGTGTAGGTGTCAGCACGATCATATCTGAGTTTTGAAATAGTTCGATCGCTCGAGTGGTTTTACCAGAGCTACCCGGTCCGTTTATGTATATCGTTTTATATCTAGCTATTGGATCATATACTGATGGTAACAACGAAGTTGTCGATGATATATTTGATCGTTGATTTTTATAATAATCATCTTTGATCGTAACTTCTGCTGATTCTGAATAATCAAGTATATTTTCTTTCTTTATTCTCCATGAACCCCACGGTGCATCATCGTCCGTAAAACCATCCAATAACGCTGCATATTTCTTATCGATATAGAACGAATCTGTTGCAACCCTAACTGCGGTATCAGAATTTTTTTTATCATAGATAGCAAGTTTATGCTCACGTAGGCCAACATCAATGATCTTAATTGTGTATACTGAGGCGATTCTCCATCCATATAGCTTACAATCGTACCTAAACGTGTTTCATTTGATAAATAAACATCCTCGCGGTTTATAAATATTTTTCTCGCTGCTGCATCAGCAACTATAAAATCGTATTCGGTATCATCCAGTATTAATCGTGCATGACGTTGTTTATGATTTTATGCTCCACCTTGAGTAAACGTTCCTATTATTTTTCTTCCAAGATCCTTTGCTGTTTTATTGCTATTATTGAGTTTAATCTCGAGGATTCTAGGAGCTTCTTTGATGATATCATCCTCGAAAGCGTCAGGACATTTTTCTCTAAATTCCTTAATGACCTCATCGAGACTGATAATTTCCCTCGGTGGTAACCAAACCTCGGTTTGTTTCTTATATGATATAATTGCCTCACTAACCACCAACGATACCAATATCGCACAATCGAGCATATATCGTAATAAAACTATTGGTGCCCAGCGTTTTTCTGAGAAATGTCTACCAAACCAAACATAACATATCGTATGAAGATCCATAGCAAACTCGAATGATTCAACACAAGCAAATCCAGTTAGATCAAAATCCGGCAATGGTCCATTTATCGATACTCGCGTCATTTCATGTGTTGGATGACCGAATCTTGCAAAATACTTAGAACAATCTCCGTATCCGAGAAAACTTCCTGCATAACACGCAACCGTATCAACAGATATCATATCGTTGTAATTATATTTGATATTCCATAATCCGCCGTGGCCATACTCGACACAACTTGATTGTATATCCGAAAGAAATTCATTTTGGGTTGGTTTCCACGAATTTTTTTCTCTAGCAACATGAGCTGCAACAGATGGAACAGTAAAACAGTTGCTCAGCAACTCATCAATGTTTTCTGAATATTTTTGAGCAAGATTTTTAATTTCTTCATGAAGGGATTCTTTACGATATATTTCACCGTTAGGTCGCACAAATTGATCATATTTTTCATCATCTGAGCTCTTAAATAACCACACTGACACAGGATGGTTTTTACCTATCTCGTTAATAAAATCAAACATGTTATCATCATAAAATTTAACAGTTCGATCTCGTGGAAATACTGTTACTGCGCTAGTCCATGCATGCGCGTTATGATCAATAATTTCGATCGAAGCTCCTTTTGATTTATATTTTGATTCATATAATATTTCTCATGTTATCGTCGCTACGGTTATTGGAAATTTTAATCTTTTTCCTAACTCAGTGACATCTTTGATAAACTCTCCGGTATTTTTAACTGTTTCGTCCCACTTGTTTATTATTTTATGTCTTTTATCTGTTAAACCGTTTCCACGGGCCGCGTTTGTAAAATGTTCTATTACTCGCTCGGCTACACAGTTTATTTTTGAAAATTTCATTGGCGCCAGTTTATCAACGCTAGGTGTTTCATTTATCACATAGATTCCATAAGTAACTGCTGTTACAGGATACGCTTGCTCATAATACGGTTTGTCAATACTGGTCAATAGACCTGGTTTGGAATTTCTACTTAGTATGACAGTTTTTTTATTACCATGGACAGGATCATATATGTCACGGATAATCCAGTTATCTGTTTCTGCAAGTATGACAAATTTTATTCTGAAAAGATAACTTCTATCATCGTCCTGTTTAATAATAGCTGCTGCTCTTTTGTCATTCATCGTAGCATCGACACCTTTGGCCTTGACCTTTTCATTGCGAATAATCTTGAACGTTGACCAGACATGAGATGCACCATCTGCGTGAAATTCTTTCTTGGCGTCGTGAATTTTATTGATCAAACCTTTATTTTTCCGATCAACCAGATCTCGTATCAGCACGTCAGGAGATATCCTGTCGTAATTGAATTTACTTGTTTTCCAAGGCTTTATTCGGGATAATCTTTTAAACTCATCCATATTATATTACAGACAAGTATTTAAATAAAAAATAGTATATGTACAATGTCTCAATGCAAATGGTTAATGATCGGATCATTAACTCGTTGTAATAAACTCTGCAGGAAGGAATTCTGCGGATAACACATGCAAAACGTTCACCGTGGAAGCTTAGGACCAATACCATGTCTGCGATGTGGTGCTGGAGAACGAGGAAAAACACAGTTGTGTGCGTGTTGTGGTGGTAAACGATACAGAGAGCTTAACAGATATTATGACAAAAAAATAACGTCAATAACAACGCTATAAAATCGAGTGGGATTATCTAACTAAGTTTTCAGACCAATTATGATTTAAACAAATCATATTATTGTATAATGAAACAAAATAAATTTGTCCCACATCCTACAATAACAAACTACGGATGAAATATTGATGGTGTGATCAGAAATTGTCGATTAAAAAAGCCAGTTGGTTATATTAATAATCACGGTTATCTATTGTTTACTGTTGGGAAGAAACCTTATCTCTGTCATCGATTCGTGTATGAATGTCACAAGGGGTTGATCAAAGATGGTCTTGTGATCGATCATATTGACGGGAATCCTCAAAGTAACAATTTATCCAATCTTCAAACTGTTACACAGAGCGAGAATAATACACGTGGTAATACTGGAAGATGTAAAACAACCGGAAAGAGGGCGGTAAAATCTATTAACACAGAAACTGGCGAAGAGATTATATTTCAATCAATGAATTCAGCTGGCAAATATTTTGATATCTGCCGGCGTTCGGTACAATTTGTCGCGGAAAATATACATAAATCCACTTTTTCCAGTAAATATAAACAAGGAATCATCTTCCAATATTGCTAATGAGATAAATTATCATCATTGTCTCGAATTATATTTATTAACCATTTTTTAACCATTTATCCTTTTCTGTCAGAAAATCTTAATTTTATACTACATATTTTTTGACTCACGCGAAAGGGAGATTACTTCTGTATGTATATATTTATCCGTAGATTTCTGGTTTTTAATGGTCGTAATTAGTCACATAACTATCTACGTCGCAATTAATATCAATAATTATACACGTAGAAGGATATTTATGTTTTTTAGCTTACAAAATAAATATATAAACGTTATTCCCATCGTACAATGTAGCGAGTTATTTTTAGATCTGTTATGAGAAATCGAGACAGAACACGCAGTTTATATATTTGCAATCTGTTTAGAAACCGTTGTTATAATGCATAAATATTTGAACCGATCTGTATAAAACGTTTGATAATGCAGTGGTAGCATGTATATATATTTTATCAGGGCAGAACACACTGTTTATATAGTCACAATCTGTTACGAGAAATCTTGGCAGAACACGCTGTTTATATATTTACAGTCTATTCAGAAACCGCTGTTTTAATGCAGATATATTCAGAAACCGCTGTTTTAATGCAGATATATTTACAATCTATTCAGTAACCACTGTTTTAAAGCAGATATATGTGTGACTTACAATCTATTCAGAAACCGTAGCTATATAATAATTTCTGGAACGTATATTGTTAGATGATTCGATAGCTCAGTTGATAACGTATCGTACCGTAATACTTGTGGCCCGGCGATCGAATCCCCATGACTGACAAATGTCGGTGGTACGCATATTAGCGATTTTTATAATTAATTGGGGCTTCGCCAGCCTCCCTCCGCTCAACAGAACCCCTCCAACCACGTCACTGGTGGTTGATACATGTTTTGTATCACCCACTGGCTGATTATTGGGGGATGTTCTGTTGAGCGTAGAAAATGGCCCATATATATTTGTACCGTCATTCATTCATTGTATATACTCATTCATTGTATGTTTGTGTCGTCATTCATTCATTGTATATACTAATTCATTGTATATATTATAAATACTACGTGTTGTGCTGTCCTTAATTAAGATTTAATTCATTGTGTATATTTCATGTCATTCATTGTATGTTTGTGCTGTCCTTAATTAAGATTATATGTTCCGTGTATCCTCTAAACTTAGTAGAATGCGGTGGCAAGCTACGAGTTTAATGGGGATTATATGTTGTGCTGTCTTCACCAAACGCACCCTCTTGAGCCTCTAGACCGTTGTTTGACGGGTTAGGGGCTCTCATAGGGGGTAGTGTTTCGTGTGCCCGTTGAACGTTGGTAGAATGCGGTGGCAAGCTACGAGTTCTGGGTTGTAAATATGTAAATACTATATGTTGTGCTCTGCCCGTTGAACTTTGGTAGAATGCGGTGGCAAGCTACGAGTTCTGGGTTGTAAATATGTAAATACTATATGTTGTGCTGTGCCCCTTCCTGAACTTGCTACAAGACTCGAATAGAGGTTCATAGGGGAAATTCTTTTTCTTTATATATATATATATATATATATATATATATATATATATATATATATATATATATATATATATATATATATATATATATATATATATACTAAATAATGAACTATGAAAATATCAATGATGTAATTGTTGCTATTAAAAAATTAGAAAAACACAGTATTAATATATCTGATGAGCTGAATCCTGAAAAGATTATTTCTGATTTTGAAATCTTACAAGAACGTAAAAATGATGGTGGTTTTACACTGTCGTCTGAATATAAGTTCATAAAACGAATTCAGGCAGCGATGATCCGGTCACAAGCTGCAGTAAAAGATGATCAGGTCAAGGACTTCGTTCCTCTCTCTGCCGCAGTAGAAAAAATTAGATCCGAGTTATCCCACGAATACGAGGCAAATAAAACGATTAGTACTCGTATAAGACAATTAAAAAAGATCATGTTAGATCGTGAAATGACCGAACAAGTGTAATATTTTTATTTATTCTGAAATATTTTTATTTATTCTGAAATATTTTTATTTATTCTGAAATATTTTTATTTATTCTGAAATATTTTTATTTATTCATAAAATCTGATCGATTTTGTTAATTTTGAGTACCCATTTACTAGTCAAAATTAACAAACTGATTGATTTGTATGATTTTGAGTACCCATTTAATAGTCAAAATTAACAAACTGATTGATTTGCACGATTTTGAGTACTAAACTACCATACCAATTTAAGATATTTCTGATAAAACAAATATTTTTGATACAATAAAAAAATATTTCAGAATAATAATAAAATATTTCTGATAAAATAAAAAAGCATTTCAGAATAATAATAAAATATTTTTTGTAGTATTTTTTTTGCAAAACTGATCGATTTTGTTAATTTTGAGTACCCATTTACTAGTCAAATATAACAAATTGATCGATTTTGTTAATTTTGAGTACTAAACTACCATATCAATTTCATATTATAATAATTATTTCAGATTATAATAATAATTTCAGATTACTTGCAAAACTGATTGATTTACACGATTTTGAGTACCTAAATACCCATCAGAATTAGCAAACTGATTGATTTTATTAATTTTGAGTACCAATCACCATATCAGTTTGAGAATTAAAAAAATATTTCAGAATAATAGGATATTTTTGTGTAATATTTTTGCAAAACTGATTGATTTACACCATTTTGAGTACCTAAATACCCATCTGAATTAACAAACTGATCGATTTGAATGATTTTGAGTACCTAAATACCCATCAGAATTAACATATTGATCGATTTACACGATTTTGAGTAACAACCACCATATCAATTTCAGAATAAATTAAAATATTTCAGAATAAATATAAAATATTTCTGATAAAATAAAATAATTCTGATAAAATAAAATATTTCAGAATATTAAAATATTTCTGATAAATTAAAATATTTCTGATAAAATAAAATATTTCTGAAAAATCTACGATAAAGTCTTTCGACAATCATAAGATAAAGATCTACGATAAAAGTGTTACAATAAAGATGTACGATCTTACATACAGATTGACAATCAATTCCTGCCCACGCAGGTCAATTAATCGTCCCATGTGGTCAGTTAGTTTAAAATTTATTCATGTTAACATATTATTATGACACCGCAGATAAACAGGATTAGTTGGTTCTTGCACGATCAAACCCCCAGGGGGAACTTGTGGTGTGAACGTATATAAAATGTATCCTTGTTGAACCTGATTTGATTTTCCGAGATCTATTTGATAGCTACCATCGATTACGTCACAAACTAGATTAACCGCGATTGTCGATGTTATATTAACGATTCCCGGAGATACGTGTCTACCGCCTCCGTGTGGATCATTATTGTGTCTGAGAACACGCGGAGGTGGGGCTATTTTTCTCCATGCATCGAGTATTTCAGAAAAGTTTTTCGCGACAAGATCATTGAGTGATCTTATCAATTCGCCGGTTTCAAATCCTGGTAGTTTAAAATTTAATAAATCTGCTTCAGTTATTTTATAATGATCAATGTATGCTTGTTTGATACTAATTTTTTTCTCCTGTATCTATATAATTATTAGCATTTATTACCTCAATAATGGTCTGATCAAAATACTTAAGATCTAATACAATTTGATTTAAATGTTGTATCGTTGCAATGATCTGATGTTTTAGATTGATATTGGGATACTCCAGGATATAGTTTTTAAAAAATATGCTAATGTCGTTAATGTAGTTGTATATTCAGTTTTAATTCCGTTAGCCTTTGATCTAAAATATCTTTCATAAACAATATTAGAAGAAGTTTTTCTATCAATATCAATGATAGAAAACGGTGTTATAAGATATCTTTTACCATCTTTCAAAATGTAAATATCCCTACCTGTCCATGGATAAAAATTTCGGTATTTTGGAGTTGTTATAAACTTGGCTTCGTCCGTGAGAAATTCAATTAATTTTGGTTCTGGTGATCCTTCATGCACTGGGGGAACATCCGGCCAACCTAGTACGGATCTTATCGTGGACTGATAAATATCAACGACGTAATCAGGAGAGTTTATTTCGATTGTAGAAGATAGCGTCGGCTCATGAATGTTAATCGATATTTTTGCTTCTTTTCTGGTTAATGATTTTATTCTATGTTGAAATTCATCATTGATCTCTTCAATCTCATAACTACCAGTTGGTATTCCAACAACAACCCAGTCAGGTGTTCCATCGGGTTTATTTTTATTAGCAAATACAAGCGAATTATTTGCTGGTGTACCATTAAATGATTTCGATCTGATAGTTGGCCAACTATGGTATAATCGTATTTGCGCTAGTGCAATTTCATCTGCGCGAATCGCAGTTGGAAAATTGATACTAAATTCAGGATTAATTGAGCTTACCGAGATCATCGTGGTCTTGTGCGGGGTTGTGTTTGTCACGATCTGCTGCAGTAATTCCGTCATTATAATACTCGTACCTTTAACAGCACTGTTATATATTTTAATCATTTCTGAAAACTCAAAATCAGATATAATTCCATCACTGAGACTCGCTAATAACAACGACCGTCGCTGTATGTAATCTTATCATGTAATCGGATAATTTTTCATTCGTGCAAGTACATATTGTTTTTGTAATGATATTGAGCACACCTGCAATCGTTGTTGTAGCTGAAATACAAATAGTTACAGCTACTGGTGTCATCATTGCCATTGTTGATCATATCACACCGGTTCCAGCAACAACAGCGGATGCTGAATAAACGATTACGTCGACGATAACTAGTCGTCGTCGATATTTTTTTACTTTTACCGTGTATTGTTCGACTCGATCTTTTAATGCTGCCTGCCATTCACGCGCTTGATTGTACCTGTATTGAGATGCATCGTCGATTGAGGTACTCATTATATTTTATGCAAGAAATAACTGAGGTGTTTCAGCTACAAATTCCAAACACCACCAGTAAGATGTTGCGGTTAATTTCTTATCAGCTGCTTCCAGAATTAATATTTCTTCGTTTCCGCTATTTAATATAACAGATACAACCCCGGAAAACTTATCAGTTGAATGGCGCAATGGATACGTTGTAAATATTTCAAATTTTGCAGCACTGAACACAGACAGCTTGTACACGCCAGTGACCGTTGCGGTATATTTGATAGTTTTATTTTGCTGCGACCATGTTGCGAATCCAGATGGCACCGTGTGTACGATGTTTGTAATATGCCCGGGAGTTATTCTGGCCGGAATTTTAATCAAACTGGTTTTATTAACGATCTCAGGAATCCCCGCTACGATGTCTTGCTGTGTTTGTTTGATCGTGTCGATGTTCGTCTTGATATCAGAAAGTTTTATGTCAACGGCGTGCGGAGTGCCGAGGAATTTATCTATGGATTCATCGGTTTTTTGAGAATTTCTTCGAAATCTTCCAAAAGCGCCTACGTGCACATCATAATCGGCCCGCAACGTGGATAATTTACCATTTACGGTGTTGTAGTTGACGTCAACGTACTTTTTTGTTGCTGCGTCTTCGTCGGATGTTGGATCTCTTAAAACTACTATCTTATTTCCGTTCATGCTGAGTTCACCCGTCATTGTGTCGCCGTTGTTTTTCACGCCATTATCAACACTTTTTGCAATTTCATCTCTGATGGTTGTAAACGTTATGCTTGAATCCCTGATTTTGCCGCTGTCAGTAAACACAGGGATATTATCCGTAACTGCACAGAGTACTCGTCAAATTATATCATTCCATTTAATATTGCTAGTTTTTAGTTTACCATATCGATCCTGAAAAATAATAACCTCATTCATGATATCAGCGAGTTCATCTTTAGTCGCGTACTTTGACAGATCAACGTCGTTTTCTTAACGCGTGAAGAAGATATTCTTCCGTAAATATCAACCATTATATTTTAAGATCTAAGATCTGTTTAAAACGAATTGGTCGCTTGTATAATCATGCACGATTTTATGTGGCGGTTTGGATGATTTTGATATAGCGTTAAGTACATTAATTGCCTCACGGCCGCATATTGGCGGATCTGTCATTGCTTGTGTGGGTAGTGTTGAATACCAAACTTGAAGTGGTGCAACATACTTGATAAATTCAATGGGTGGAGCTAACCCGTATGAATCAAAATAAACGATTCCACGTAGATCAACCGCGTATGATACCCAATGAGTACCGGATCCTGAATTCGAGTCGAGATTAATAATACTTGTTTCAACACTGTTTGGTTGTTTCGGTAATTGATCTCGCATAAAAACACCTCTAAAGGCTTTTATTTTTAATTGTTTAGCAGCATCAAGTAAATCAAAATTTGATGCTGGAGCGTCTAAAGAATTGATCCTGGAAGCCTCAAACCTCTTCCCCAACGAGAACCCGGTAATCTTAGGCCGCGTCCCCTTTTTTGTATCCCTTTCCTGTTGCTTTCTTTAGAGCCATTCCAGCAGCTGTTCCAACAGCACCTAATGCGGCTGCTTTTGCTACGGCAGGTGCGGCTGCGGCAATTAATGCTGGAATATCCGCGAGAAGTGGAAAAATATCACCGGTTTTAATTAAGTCCTTAATCGCATCCACAGAGAGATTAAGTTTGACACCTGTTTTTGATTGTTTAGCGTCGTTGAAATGTAAAAGTTGACGTTCTGATAATGATAGTTTATTTTGACCACCCGTGATCTGATCTCGCTTTAGTGATATTTTCATTCCGCAGTTTTTTGCTGAATTTGATTGAAGGTTTTTAATCTGACCAGGAGTTAGACTGACTCTAACGTGATGATATGGCATTTTATGATAAATTCTTGCCACTCTCCAAATAATGATTAAAGATTTTCCACTGGTGCATCAACGACTCTCATTCGACCACTACCACCTTCAAGTAACATGGCTTTGTCGCTGAGTATAACCGCGATTGCTCTATAATTAACATTACCTGTATTTAACGTTGCCTTAAGATGTATATCAACGACAGATTGTTTTGATAGATCAATATGCTCCAGTGAAAAATAATAAATCGGATACAAAGTTCTGAAATCATCTTGTGATATTTGCAACCCAGTATCTACATTTTGATCACGTCCCATGAATGACATCAATCGATGATATACACGTCCTATACTATTTTGTTCATAATTTAGTTGTATATTCTCTGTTGGTTCTTGTTGTCCGTTTATCCGTAAAGAAATATTTGTAATACCTAGTTTATCAAATATCATATGAGAGTGAACTTGTGAGCCTAAACGATTAGTTTCCTGAAACGCAATAAAAATATGCCGTAGTGCAGAAACACCTTGTTGTGATGCTATATACCATGTAAACTGACCGTTAACGTTAGTTTGTATACTATCCGTGCTTGTTGTTAACCATGACAACAAGGATTTACCACCAGTGTCCATGAAAGAAATCAACTTTTGTTCTTCTGCGATCGTTGGAGTCATTACCGGCATCCACAGTGAATGTTTCGATAATACTACTTTACCAGCATCACGAATAGGTCTCTACAGAGCATCATTATGATCACCCTTTCTTACAAGAACAACCGTCTAGCTCAAAAAATAACCTTTCCAACATTTCTACAAAATCCAAAAATATGCGATAGTGGAATTGTACATGAAAAACTTCTGTTGGCTCCTAGCAACATATTTCTACGCGCTGCAAATCCCAAGTTGAAATTTTCATTAGAACTATGAACCACTGGCCACACAGCAGCATCAGCGGTATTGGTATCGTTTCTTGGTCGTCTTATATTATACTGATCGCTTTCAGGGTGACCAGAATTATCTTTTACAAACATCATTGTGGGACCTGCTGATTTTGTATAATCATCAGAACATCTTGCTGGACCAATTATTGTTGTAGCAACGTCGACATCTTTCTGAATCGATTCAATATTTTTTCCATCGATCATATACGTGGCGCTATCAAATAATGCCTGATCCCATTGTTGACAAAACCAACTTTCACTGCATCTCCGTAATTAGTATTATCCGTTCTTACAATTGTACCTTCTATCTTAATAAAAGCCTCAGCGGGTAAAAAGTATCTACTTGTGTCATGAACTTGTAGTTCAATTCTTCCACGTTGATCTGGAGTTCGTGCGTCATAAGAATAAAACAGATAATCACGTACCGATTCATCTTTAAGGACAGGTGCCTCCATATCAAATGCTTCGTCGGATACGCGCTTGCACATTTTATTATAATTATTTCCGTTTAACACGTTGATTACCGCGTTCGGGAAGTTCCACTTCGGGAAGTTCCACTTCCTGATATCAAACTTGAAATATTATTCCATGGTTCACCGAGTCCTTGATCTGCTAACGCTGCCAGTTTCTGATTTGCAGCTTGATTTATTATTTTACTTACGTCTGCGGGCATAATTTCAGTACTTGATAATTTTACTGGTTGTGATCTTCGTCGCATTAATCATGCTAGTCTATCTTTGATCGCCGAGAACGCCTTACCAACAACATTGACAATTGCACCAGGAGCTTTATCACGAACAATATCAATAGCTTTCATCGATAATTGTTTTGCAACAGGTGCTACTTTTGGAGCTATCCTTGTGAATAATCCCCGTACAACATCACCAAGTTCATCTCCGTAAATAGCTCTGTAGATTGGTAATTGTGAGTTTACCACTCTGACCTGTACGGATTTACAATAACTATTGTGTACTATCATCTTATTTTATTTACCATTTATCTAACAACTAGTCACTGTAATCATCAATAAGTTCATCGATAAGTTCTCGGTAAACGCCGATATCCATGATACCACCTTGAAATAATCGCCGACAAATACCAGCTGCTTCATTAATTATTTCTGGTGAATTATTCCCGGCACGTTTTCCTCCTATGAGAACTTCTATCCGTGACACATCATTGAGGATATTATCGGAACAAATAATATTATTTCCCAGACCACTCCCCGTTGCTCCTTTTTCTGTTGTTTTCTTAAATAGTCTTAAGGGTGATCTTTCTTCTGTTGATTTTTTAAGTAGCTCTTCAGACCTTTTAAGTTCCGACTTCAGCCTTTGCTGCGGTGAAGAAATTTTTGTTGTTCTATTTGTCGCAGAGGTGGAGGAAGTTGATATGAAAGTTCCTGCTGGGAGAGTTGTTCTTGTTTTAGTTGTTCCAGTCTCTCTCTATAAAGTCTTTTTACTTCTTCCTCAAGATTTCTATATTCTAAATCATCATCTCTACCTTGTCTTTTGTTTCTATATGCGCGATATATCCATTTAATAAGATTATCATCACTTACTTTTTCATGACGCGGTTTTAAAATGTTAGATTTATTAAATATACTAATTAATATTTTTTTCAGGTAATTTTAGTATTTCTAATATCTTCGACAAACCCTTCCTTAAATCTCGCAATCAATTCTACGTTTACTTTTACTGGTTTGGGTTTAGGTGCAAGTTCTTTTTTTACGTCGGCGACTTCAGAATGAAGTTTTCCAATAACTTCAAGTATTTCTTCACCAACGGGTGGAGGTTGAGCCGCAGCTATATCAGTTGGAAGATCTCGTAAAATCTGTTTTGTTTGTTTAGTTCTTCTTGCTATTTTTTCAGTTTGTTCTGCTGTTTGTTATGATACCGGAAGAAGATCTTCTTTGATGACAGTTGTAACTTTCTCAGTAGCTGCAGTGACGGGTTTAAACAGTTTTTCAGTGTCCTCTTCGTACTCAGCTTGTGATTTGCTGCTGCGCTCGTAAGTTTTCTCTACATGAGTCTCTGACAGGAAGAAATTTTTTGATTGCTTCTAATCGTTCTCGAGCTATCCTTGCAGTATGAGATTCCGGATGTACCATTATTTTAATATAATGTAATGATTTAATTATAGCAGCAGAGAGGATGGGGGGACCTCGCGAGGACGTAATTGCATAAAACGCGTGCATAATAAAATAGAAAAAATCACCAACGACAATGGAGTAATATTAATTAGACAAATTCCGGAGAGATTTTCTCAGTAAAGTGTCGACGCTTTTTAAAAATCTGTCGACGCTTTTTATTTTTCGATCGTTCGTAGGAAGGCTGATTTTTAATTTTTCTGGTCTGTTCACGCTCTCTGCTGCTGGAGGTGTGAGGGGGGTAGGTGATCATGTTATATGACAAATAAATAATAGAAGACACTAAGAACAAGTTCTTCATTAATGAATCACGTATATATATATATATATATATATATATATATATATATATATATATATATATATATATATATATATATATATATATGAAATGACCCACACCCAGTTACGTGTTACGGCGACTAAGAATGAATCCAATTTCCTTCGCGTACCTCCATTTTAAGGTTTTGTTCAAGACAAATAGTACTTTTATTGACAATGTCACGAACCATCTGTTCACATGCACGAGGGGTATTGTTATAAAGACTGCGGGGTCTTGTCGGTGTTTGAAAATATTGTGGTTTCGCTTTGTGGGCTATATTGGTGGCCAATATATTTTAGTGGAAAAAAGAGCCCTGGAAAACACCAGTGAAGAAAACACCAGTGGGAATCTACTGTCAAGCTTTCTCAGGTACCCACTTTGGCCAAGCCGAGACTGGAACCCACGCAGACAGAGGTGAGATGTCAGTGACCTGTAAATTCGAGCGCCTTAGACCCCTCGGCCATCCTTGGTCCCTCTTGAAAATATTATTTCTGTTTGTCCATTATATAGTGAAATGAGAAGAAAATATTTATCACGATATTATTTTTTATGCCAAAAATAAAAAAAAAATAATGTCAATATTTCAACAAATATTCAACATCTAAAATGCATTCGACTTTTTGTTATACTTTTCACAGTAGAAAAGGTCAGTAAATAACTAATTTTCCATATTGAACTTGAATAGTTTAAATAAATGATCCCACTCAAATTAAATCGGAACACAACAATAAACAATTCCACAGACTGAACTTAACAAATGGGAATGAATAACTGTTTATCACATCCTATATACTAATTTCACTGGACCTTAGACACAATAAAATGCCTAGGAAATCGACCAATATAAATCAAAATTTCCATCGAATTCTAAGTTAGTTTATAAGGTTAGGCATTGAACTCAAATCATGTAAAGATCTTTAAAAAATGACCAAAGTCAAGTACGCCACAACAGGGTCAGTCGCAGGATCAGTTCATTCATTCATCTTTATTTTCTCCTTTAAGAGATAAAGAGCAACATAAAAAGTACACACACACACACACACACACACACACACACACATATATATATATATATATATATATATATATATATATATATATATATATATATATATATATATATATATATATATATATATATATACACACATATATATACATATATATATACATACATATATATATACATACATATATATATATACATATATATATATATATATATATATATATATATATATATATATATATATATATATATATATATATATATATATATATATATATATATATATATATATATATATATATATAGACTTACAAATATACGAGGCATATGATGGCCGATTGGTCTAAGGCGCTCGCCTTTACAACTCATCACCCGCCATCTCATGTCTGTCTGCGCAGATTCGAGCGTCAGGCTCGACCAGCGTTGTTATGTGAGAAAGCTTGCCTGTAGCTTCCCGTTGGTATGTGGTTCTTTTCGGAAATTTTCCAGGTTCTTCGTATATAAGATATACTGGCCGCCATGTTTAGACAATCGTGTGTTGAAACCTGGCGTTAAACCCAAAATAAAAAAATCTTGCAACCATTCACCATTCACAGAGTAAAATGCTGTAATAAATTGGAGCATGCGCATTTGGTTATAGTGCCCCGTTTTAAAGAATTCTTAGATCTTTGTGATTACTTGTCTGGTAACTGGAATTCGGTGCGATGGAAATATTCCTTAGCCCGAAATAATTAGCCAATTGCTTGGAGGGAACGTCACGGAGTGAAGTGTTAATGAGTTTCCATGATGCCATAGTTCACATTTAGTGAATTCAGGTCCAAACCGAATGAATGACCCTGTCGTACCATAGTCCCTATTGAAATCCAGTGGTGCACATTGGTTGTGTGATTGCAGTGGCAGTATTTACCGTAGGAAACCGGTAAATTACACAAAGGGGTGAATAAGAAGGGACCCGGCAGATACCATTTATGTCGCCATGGTAGCAAATGTGATGCAGTTGTACTGGCGAAATATGCCTAGAAACCATAGTTTTACTGGCCTAAGGTTGCGTAGTTAAAATAGTTGCCTGTGTCAAGGGATAGTTGTGTTGTATAGTTTCTACGGCGTAAACTGCTGGTGGTACGGAAACCTAACGAAAAGAAACCATACAGATGTGCGGTTGATATATATTTGGCAGTTTGTGATATATGTGGTCTTGCATTGATTAGAGTAAAAGTTATGTGTAGAACGGACACGTCGGGCTTTCTAATGTACAACGGAAGTTGTATGGAAGTCTTTGGAAATTTGGTGTAAACTTATGAATTCTAGCGTGAATCGCGTCAGGGTTTGAAACCGCTCGATCAAATAAAGATCCATGGCTTTGAAAAGTGCTTTCCATTCATCCTATAGTAAGATGCGTGATAATATGTCAATATTTAAATAGGGAGAAACAACGTTATCATGCAGGTCATATACTTTTTAATTCATAATCTACTGAGATTCGAGCCAGGGTCCTAGACTTACGGCATCCATCGCCTTGCCTCCACGTACCAAACCTATACCCCCTCGACAAAGCACACATCCCTAATATTGGATGCTTATCGAACCAGTAGCAGACATTCAGGATTCCTACGACAGATTCAAAGTATTTAGAGGTTCTATAATGAGCTAGAATTATACACTGCACAGAGCGGAAAGTGCTATCCCTGGATCCTACAGGAGGATGTATAGTAATATGAATTGACATTTTTAGATATCGAGAGAGAATATAAAACTGGGTTGTACTATGTGAGTACTCTTATTCCGTATTAAAATTTTCCTGCTTCGCTGTATATGTATATAAATGATAATTTTCAGGAAGTGTGTGATGTGATGTGATTTTGATTTTTAACGTAGCTTTAACAATTTTTCATTCATATCGCTACGATGTCTGCAATGTGGCAGTTTATAGTGATGTCTAGCACTGGGGCATCATGCTGCAGACATGTAGCATGATGTCCCACCCAGTCACATTATCCTGACACCGGACCGACCAGTCCTAACACTAACCTCTTAATGCTGAACGCCAAGCGAGGCAGCTGTTAGTACCATTTTTTAAGTCTCTGGTATGACTCGGCCGGGGATCGAACCCACGACCTCCCGCATCCGAGGCGGACGCTCTAACCACTAGGCCACCGGAGCGGTATTTTCAGGCAGAACATTCTAATGACTGAAATAACAAAGATACATTCTTTATTACACTCAGGTTGCAATAAGCAACTTATCAGACACAATATTAGTATCTCACTTTGCATGCGTGTACGTCAGCCATGGGCGAGATAATTTTCTTCACAGTAACTGAAATTTAGCTCATTTTGATGGCAATACCATGTCATTATTCCAATGTAATGCCAACGGGTTCAAAAATAAAACAATGACGTTAATAGAATTGGAAAAACAAGATATAAATTGCGATAAATGGAACACAAATATATATTTAGTACACATATTACTATGATTATCATATAGTAACGTTTCTGTCTATGAAAATATGGAAATAGTATACAGTCATTTTAGCCGGTAGTATTTTACGATATTGAACTCACGTGCAAGTTCACCTTGAACTCACCCAATAGTGTATTAGGAACTACTTGACAAACAAATCATGTACACTCTCGTATTAGACGCATTTCGTTTTGGTTGATTTAATTTGTTTCTGAATGAACTAAAGCAGATTTTTCGTGGACTGCCACATACCAGCTGCTTTGGCACATTCCGAGTTAACTTTTTTGATATAATGTTTTGGATTTCGGCTAGTTATAGATGTCAGACAGGGTCCTTACAAATAACATGCAAGTGACAAGACATAAACTGTCTTCTTTAGCTGGTAATAAGAATGGCAAAAAATATACTAACAGTTTTACATCCTGAATTTCCTCAAAATGTACTTTCTATGTTCTGCTAATCCGAATTATATGAGCCATATCATGGGTTCTCAAGCTTGATTACGCATTTCAAAATTGTATTGTAATTTCGACTATAATCCAAGTGCAATTACATCCTCCTTACTGCACTTTAATTAAATAAACATCATATTCCGTAGCGTCTTTTTAATAATTGTATTTGAAAGACTTCATATTTTTCACACGTTATGATTTCAACCATTCATGACAGAACTGAAACACTGGATGCTTCTCCATCACGGCTTCAATTCGATGTATTTCATGTAGAATTTCTACAGATAATCCAGTCCATAATCACGAAATTTCGTAGAATTGACACAAATACCAAAATCTATTCATTCCAGATCAAATGGAAAAGTTGTTGCAGTGCTCATTTATTCACAATATGACTCAAAATTTCAATTTTAAGTAGACCAAAACGCCATTTACTTTCGAAAGGTATGTCGAGAGCGCGACTAAGTTCGAATTTATCTGGGCGGAGTTATGTGCACATTAATAATGTTGTTATTGTGTAATGATGAATCTGCGCTTGTATATTTAGTTTGGAATATGGCATACATTCATATACTTTGTTTCTTGTAGTGTATTTTTTTATATAATTAAGCCTTTGGCAGAATAATAAAATGAGCATATAGTAAAAAGGTTACATTTTATGGGAAAATATGAACTCGTTTTTCGGATGGTCGTGCGAAATTTCCATCTGAAAAACTCGTTCATATTTTCCCATAAAAATGCGTTAACCTATAATTATTGTGTACAGATTATTTGTGTAAAGTTCTTTCAGCATCACGCACAATTTATTGACGGACACCTCTCAGATAGAAAGATAGAGTAACAGATTTCGGGCCTCATTTACTACGGAGTCATTCATTGCAATGTCGATGGTAGCGTCGCTGGTGTGCTCGGAGGTACTGCTATCGAACTGAAAGAAGAAAGGCGAATTTGGTCATGTGATGTCTAAGTAGAGAAATCCCATAAATACTTGAAATAGAAAAAAAATACTCTTAAAGTTATGTATTCTAGATATAGAAATACATATTCATGAATTAATACATTTTCGATATAAAATATAATATATAAAATTATTGTATTCCTTGAAACTTACCAAGTTTATACAATTCTCGAATCTCTGTCTTTTAGAATATGGTGTAAATAATTAAATATCGAATAAGTTATGGATATGCTAAATGCTTAAGAATTAAATATTTCCGACTACTACCAACATCATCTGTAGAAAAAGTATTTTGCTGACTATTTGACCTAAGTTACCAAAATATTATATTATATGACTTTAAAGGTATTTTATTTCTAAACTGCTTCTTAGTGAGCATGAAGTAGGTAGCGAAATCATTTTTACAATAGTCAATTATATGATTACAAATACACACAAATTATTAATAAAATGTAAGCAACAGACTACACCCTATATTTAAAATTAATATTATATATTTAAAAAAGAATAAAAAATGCTTCCAGTGTCTCGAGCGAGAATTCAATTAAATCGTTTCCAAAATAAGTTCATATCATAATTTCTTTAAAAATTCGCAATAATGTACTGCAGTCCGAAACGAAAATCTTTTCAAATGTAGTAACGTATTTTATCTTACCTGTAAGAAGAAAGGCGAACTCTGTGATGTGAAGTCTAAGTAGAGCTTTTGCCCACGCTCAGGCGGTCAGATATATATGAATTTCGAAGATTTTTACGGAAAACTACGAACTTAGCTCCAGTAGGAGGAATCATAGGAGTATATTTATACAATGTTAGATGTACTGCGGTCCTTAACCAACAATCACAATCATTTTAAAATTAGAAAATTTGAGTTATAACAATAAAAATTACATTTAATAATAATTAAAAGAATATTCAATCGTAACCAAAACAACAGCAAACACCGAATAAAGATGAAATAATATCAATCAATTTATAAAGTTAACTCAAAACGCCAACTTTCTCATGACGCAATATATTTTTTAAAACTTTGAGAAATTTGGTTTAGTATAGAAATGTTTAGGTAGTGGTTGGTTTCTTTGTTCCCTGATATAGCTACATGCAAGGAGAGAATGAAGTTCATTATTAACACAGTTTTACATGCAAAGTTTGCACAGTCTTTGTCTAGGCAAATTTTCTCATCTTCCATTGATTATAGATAAACCATGATTACATGTTTAAAGTTTTTATAGTTACCTCATATTTTAAACTTTTTTCTACAAATAATGTTCAAATTTTGATTCCATTTTAAAACTTACATCTGTATCAGCTTTTGTCGAGTAAGTAATGGATGATTCCCGTGTCTGTAAAACTAATTGATCGTGAAATTTTTCCTTAAAGGTTGTACCAATCCAGTGTTTACAGGGAATATTTCGATTAAAACATATAAATTGAAATACAGTTACCGGTAAGATATTATGAATGATCTCTATTCATTTACTTCTGGCTGGTGTTATGTATATTTGATTTAATTTATATCTGATTTAATTGTTTGTAAATTTAAAATCTTTATATATTTTATTATTTCATTATATGTCAAATTAATGTAGTTCTGTTTTACTAGGAACACGTACTTTTTCCAGAAAATATTTTGACCTTGATTGTTCCTTTTTGTAAACTTAAGACTAATCTGGTTTCCGACCTTAATTTAATATTAGTAACAGCCACGTGAACAAGTTATTTTTAATTTATTTTTATTATGGGAATAATAAGGTTGAGATCGAGGCTGTATTGGATACGTGACCCTCGACTTGAAAATAGTTTTTAGTGAAGTAAACCACTTTTATTCTTGAAGTAAAACGATTGGTTCTTATCAAGAACATACAGGGGCTACGTGAAATTTTATATGCAAAAGAACATGATCAAATGACCCTTATGCAGACATCTGTTTTGCGTAAAATTCAAGTTTTAAACCATCATTTTAGAGCAATACTCTCAGTTGGGTTTCTAAACACTGAGACGTAAAGGTGTTTTTTTTTTTTGTTGTGTCATTTTGGATTTTACATTTTAATGTTTATTCAAATTATTAGGATTCAAAAGAATTAATTCATTTCTCTGGAAATATTTTTGAGTACTCATACAGAATTCTTGAACAAAGACATTCTTTAAAAAAAAATTCTGATTTCCAAAATCGGACTGAAATTTCTTGTTTCTGCAAGGAACTGTAGACTTCAACACAGTACAGGATACAGCATATGTCATCACTTTCCATTTTGCATTCTTCGTCGGGACAATAACTAGAATTTATCAAGAACATTTCAATATTAGGACTTCTAAAAAAAATTCGTTTATTATTCTTGGATTATTTTTGGATTTGATTCCTAAAACCGTAAGTTCTTATGTTTTCATTTTTACAGTAATTTTCCGGAGAAATAAATAATTTGTTAAACTTTTCAAAGCTTGTTGTTTTCACTCTGTCTTGTGTTACTGTGTATTATAATCCTGTAATAGCATCAGTTACATGACATAAGAGAGTTTTGTTTGTTTACCACTATAAGTTTTATCCAACAGCCAAAGATTCTTCTTTTTGTTTGTAAATGTCGATGGTTTCGACCAAGTTCATCATAAAGCTAATACGTGAAGGTGGGTGGACTTTTAAAAAACCCACTATAACACATATTTTCAAAGTCAAAATAAACCCGTTCTAATTTTTCAAACTCCAAGATCTCAGCTGCGTTTGCAAGAATTGGAATTATTGTAATATCAAACAGTTTAAGCTAAAAGTCAATAGAGAAATAAAGATTTAATATTATTTTCTTATGAAGGTACATTGCTTTTCCGTCTTCACTAATTAGATTCTCAATTCCAATAAATCTCTCCCAATCTTCGTTGGTTTCAGACCTTCATATTTGCAGTCTCAGTTTCCGAATCTTGTGAGGGTGCAACATTTCGCACTACATTTTGTCGGAGTCAGCGTGACACCTAACTATTAGGTTTGACGTATCGCTTAGACTCGCCATAAATTGTTTAATTAGGACTCGCTCTGTTATGTGTTAGAGACAGATAGTGTGCAATGTTAAGACAAGGTCAATAGCGGTAAAAGACAAGAGTTGAGACAAACCAGGGAAATATTTTTGAAAATCGCGGACCATTTGAAAATAAGTGTCATAAACTATATTTTCAAGAATAGTTATTAACGAAGGCGTCTAGAGAGGATTATTTTAACTTCGATGGGAGTGTTCAAATGTTTAGCCGTTAAAGAAGCAATTCTGATTTTCTAAGCTAAACGGGGTGTTTGTTTTCCAAGACGGAATTCAGGGTTTTAAAGTAATATGCCTCGCAATATTAGTCAGTCCAAGTTTTTCTGCCGAGGGGGAAAGTCTGAGGGACTCCAAGGTAATATAATATGTAATTTAAGAAATAGATAAAGGAACAGGGGGTCTGGAACCATGAGAGCCCCAGGGCCAGAGAAAAGACAATGGGAATACTCTGATGATATGCGAGCTGGGGCTAGGGAGGGTACAAATGTATTGTCTCGATGGCATACACTATATGTTCACTGACGTAATGATGTAATTATCTGTCGCAATTTATTCCTTGTAAATTCATTCTTTAATGTTTTCGTTAGGTCAAATTGAATTTTGTCTCAAATGTTATTTGACTCATGTAGTATATGAATCAGTTTGGATTCATTTGTATTGTATGTAATAGAAATTGTGTAGTTCTAGTTTACATGCAGTTCTTCTTACACGAATTGAGAGGGGTAGACTATCTGTCTTAAATAATTTGCATCAGGTATGCTGATAATTGATATTACATATCTGTGTCAACGAATCACTAAGTAGCAAGATGAAGTAGTTAGGAGCAGGAATAAATTCCATTAATTCGTGTGTAACTAAGTTGTGAATGCTCTTCAACCAAGAATCGAGGAACGTGTACCGAATGGCATAATTCAGCTGGTAAGTTATAGCCACAGTGAGGTCTGATAGTTTAGCTGAAAAGATCAAATTATGTTATGTTCCACTATGAAACGAATAGCTTTTAGACAAGACATAAATTCACGTTAATAGGGTTGTGAGTGCGTATTTGGTTGCGAACTTACCATAGCTTAGTTAAATTGACTTTCGATAGACGATATATGACCAGGAGAGTGGAAATATTGGTTGATCCCAGAAGAAGTAAAACCTGACAAGTATTTAGGTTGGTTGCTTTTAATACATTTTATTTTAACGAAAATAGCGCCATACTCTAATGCACATTGGAAAGATCGCAGTCTGCACCCAAGAGGTGGGTGACCAGTAAAAGCAAGAGTGGAGAGAGAGAGAGAGAGAGAGAGAGAGAGAGAGAGAGAGAAGGAACAGAAATACGGAAATGCCGACCAATCACCAACCGTGATTTGGAAAAGACCGGAAGCACCAGGTGATGCTGACATGCCGCAATTTGAACTCGATCAGTCACTCTAGTGTTATGTATATTTAATTTAATTTTTTGTCTCTTAACTTTAAAAGTAATTTTATTTCATTACATGTTATTTTAATGTAACATTGTTTACTGGACTTGAGTTCATTTCTGCTTGACCTGATTTACTTTTTTTAAATTTTATTTATCTTTATGTCAACAGTTTATACATAGCTAAAGTATGGGCTTAACATCCGAATCGTTAGAAGATGTCAATATGTTGATCTGGGTCAGAGTTTTGGATTTTCCTAAGTGAATCTTACAGGTTATTGCGTTGTAAAAGCAGCAGGGGGGGCGAATCCGACATTTTGTCCAAACGTCATTTGGCTTAATTAGTACTTTCTGCACTCAGCGGATCCGGTGTCGTCAGCGCTGGTAAAAAAAAAACGACGTCGTCGTCGTTGTCATCGTCGAGGGGCCAAATCGACAATTGTCCGGAACGTCATTTGGTTTAATTAATACCTTCTGCGCGCCGATCCCAGCGTCGTCAGCGTCCGGTAAGCACATCGACGACCGCGTCGATGTCATCGCCCCCCCTGCTGCTAAGTGGTTATTTGCAATTTAACCGAATATTTGGTCAAGTCCGATACGATATCGTGTCCGAGGATCATGTAAATTTATCGTTACAAATCCATGTGGGGTCGACTGAGCATGACTAAAAAAGTTTCGAAAAACATTAAAGTCCATGTCACCGCCGCACCATGTCTGCCAAATATTTCGTAGCGTGTGTGTATCAACGCCGTTGAATACAGCAAGAATATTACAGTTGTCTCTGATTACTTTTGGAATCTGAGTGTATCGTTGAGTGACATATATCACGTCAGTGTTTTTATGCCTGCCTCTGGAAAATATCCTAGCTGGGTTTTTTTGATTGTCTAACATAACATCATCGTACACGACTAGATTGTTGACGTCGCCATCAATATCATCGATACCTGGTGCATCATTGATATCTGTAATAAACTCAATAACATTTTTTTTTGCGATCGCTGATGCATTCTCGTTAAAATCTTTCAACACCTCGTAGCATCGTTGATCATCTACGCTAGGAGCAACCAAATACAACTTATCCCACTTCATCCATCTCATTATTAAATTAAGTAACAATTGCGTCTTGCCGGATCCAGATGGTCCAATGATAATCATCCGGATCGAGTTTGGTAACGCTGCAACATGCTTAACTGGTTCTCTTGTTTTAGTCGCTGAAAAGTCAATTATATTCATGTCTCTATACATAAATTATGGATTTATATTGTGTGAAGTGTAGAGTGCGTACTGGCACAAATGATATGACAACCGTTACAACAAGAAATAACAGATCGGCGCTTACTGGTAAGTGTGTACAATGCGGTACAAAGAAATTTAGATTTATTTCTGCTAGACCCGGAGATGTTTTAAAAAAAAGCGAGGAGGTGATATTGCAGCCAAGTTATCAAAACTCCCCGGAACACCGTGGGCAAAGTATCCAGGAGAAAAACACCTCCCAGGATATAGCTACTGTGGCCCCGGAACACGATTAGATATCAGACTCGATGATCAAAATCAGCCGCGACCTGGTGAGTATCCAATAAACGCTATCGACGAAGCATGTCGGATACATGATATAGCTTATCGTAGCGGTGATCTGCAACAGCGTCATATCGCGGATGTAAAATTAATTCACGCGTTAAATGCTATTCCCGATAAATCCGTCAAAGAAAAATTGGCCTCATGGTTGGTAAAATCGGCTATGAAAGGTAAATTAATGATTGGAAGCGGAGCTTCTCGCGCTGGTAATTGAAAACGCTAGCGTTTATAATAACAACATGGAATCCATCTATTATTCTCCGAGAGGATACTGGAAAGGAAAGGCCGCAATTGGTAAACTCGCAAGCGCTGCAAAGGTAACAAAGGCCACTGCGGCTAATTGGTTATCCAAACAGGCTATATGGCAAATTTATCTACCACCACCTAAACAAATCAACTTCTCGCGCTTTGATGTCAGCGTACCCAATGAAGTTCATCAAGCTGACATATTATTTCTGCCGCATGACAACGGTTACAAATACGCGCTAACCGTAGTTGATGTTGCGAGTCGATACAAACAAGCGGAGCCGTTAAAAACAAAGTCAGCAACTGAAGTAGCCGCTGCGTTTGTAAGAATTTATCGAAGAGGTCCTCTGCGCTGGCCAAATCTACTACAAGTTGATCCCGGTAGTGAATTTCGCGGCGCTGTTTTATCAACGCTGAAACATCATAGCGTCGCGATACGACGAGGTCATACTGCGCTACATCGTGATCAGGCAATTGTTGAACGATTCAATCGGACTCTTGCTGAACGGTTATTTGGGTATCAATACGCGAAGGAATTCATCCAAGAAAAACGATCTCGTGAATGGGTCAAAAGGTTGCCAGGCGTAATTGGAGCGTTAAATAACGAGATTACCCGAGCAATCAACATGAAGCCCAGCGACGCGATTAAATACGAGTATATACCCGGAAGATCAAAAATAGATAGCGTTTCCAAGCCGATTCTCGGCGATGTCGCTGTTAGATATCTATATGAACCAGGAGAGCTTGAAGGCGGTAAAAAAAGAGCTACTGATCCTATTTGGAGTGTTACCACACATAACATATCAACGATAACACGATCAACTGGTAGACCACCGATCTATAGACTGGATTCAACTGCTCCTCAGCGCGGATTTACACGCGAGCAACTACAAGTGATACCTGACGATACTCAATTACCCCCGCGTGGTCTTAACTAGCGCCGTTGCGTCTATTACACTCAAGACAGGTCAACCTCACATTGTTTTTAACATGACCGAGACTGTTATCGATTCTGTCCACGGTAAATTGGCGAGCGTCTTTATCCGAATAACGCCAGCGCATTACACAATTACAACTTGCGCAGTGATTATTCTGTTGTTGTCGTAACGCAATTATTAATTCGGCATCAATATCAAAACGCCGCTGTTTTTTTTTATCCTGTTGGCGGTAACCCGAGAGTTTTCTATCAATGACGCTTGCATCGATGACTCCGTCACTGGCTTTGTCACTGGCTTCGTCAATAACAATTCTTCGAAGCTGATTTATCCTTCGTACTCTGGACACTGCAAGATAGACTAGATTTGACCATTCGATGCGATTATCAACCATCCAAACAATTGTGTCCGTGATGGTTAGTCCCTGCGAGGAATGTATTGTTGTTGCGTATCCTAGCGTCCACGGGGATTTATCAGCACGTAGCGCGTCCTCAACGACGCTGATATCAACGAGCACAATATCATTCAGCACGAGAATTTGTTTTTCTGTCCGGCCCGGGATTTCAACTTCAATGTTCTGCCGCCGTGTATCCGCGGGTCTATAACATAACGGCACTGGACGCGTTGGACACTTTTCCTTATGCAACGTAAACAACTTCCGCTGAAGTGTGTCTCTGACTATCTTTCTACTCGCTACAATCAAATCGTTTGGTCTCCATGTTTCCCAGAATTCATTTAACGGCGTTTCCGGAATCACCTCGCGGATTATTTCACACTGAATTCTATCCGGCTGTAATCTGATTAATTTTTTAACCCCGCGCAGTTGTTCATCAAGTGCCCGGTAATCAGTATCGGTTTCTTCATAATAGTCCACAAAACCCTTTAACCAATCATGTGGACCCTCGCCGACAAATGGTGGTGGTTGGCCATGGTCGCCACACATGATCACCGCTGTATTCGCGCGCAGCAACCAATCAAGAAACATTTGTAAAACATCTAACGAAACAGTACATATCTCATCCCAAATGATAACCCCAGGAATAAATTTTTCACCCATTCGATCAGGAGTCCACTCACCGCCGCTGTATCGAAAAAAGCTGTGATAAGTAACGGCGTCAACATTTCGTTGTTTTATTTCTCGCGCTAGTCTATGGGTCGGTGTAAGCACGATTATACTTGCCCGCGTTCGAAATAATTCAATTGCCCGAGTCGTCTTTCCTGACCCGCCACAGCCGCTTAAATAAACCGTCTTGTGTCTACAAATTGGATCAGAACACGGTGGTGCATTAGACCATTCTGATAATTTATCACCGCGTAGGTAATTGTTTTCAACGGTGACATCTGCTGACGGGGAATAATCGCGTCGTATTTCATTTTTAATTCTCCATGTACCCCAACTCTCGTCCGGACTAGTAAACTCGGCTACGTTTTCCTTATACGCTACGTCAACATAAAACGAATCAACGGCTACTCTAACCGCGGTGTCGGGAAATCTATTTATCATCGAGAATAAATTGATAGCGGCGTAACCCAGCATAGACGCCCTCAAATGCGGGTATGCCGGGCTGTCTCCGTCGCTGTAGGTAACAACTGTACCCAACTTTGTTCCATTGGACAAGAAAGCTGTTTCGCAGTTCACGTATCTATTTTTCGCCACTGCGTCCTTGATTACGAAATCATATTCTGCGTCATCTATAATCAGCCGTGAGCAATATCGTTTGTAGTCGTGGTTTTTTCCACCTTGTGTGAATTTACCGATTATTCTTCTACCGAGATCTTTTGCCTCGCGGTTTCGTTGGTTGAATATCCTCCTGGACCATTCGATGATATATTCCTCGTCGGCATCGATGTGTTTTTTGGACTCGTCAATTATGCTATCTAGACGCTCCGGTTCTGGTAACCAGACTTCAGTCTGCGCTCGGTATGATATAATCGCGTCACTGACAATCAACGATACAAGCATGCTACAATCAATCATGTACCGTAGCAGCGCTATTGGCAACCACTTCTTTTCAGCCATGTGTCTACCGATCCAAATATAGCAACAGCGATGAAGTCCTGCCGCGAACTCAAATGATACTATGCGAGCGAATCCGGTTAAATCAAAATCAGGCAGTGGTCCATTAATAGCAACACGAGTCATTTCATGTCTGGGGTGTCCAAATCGTTTGAAATACTCAACGGCGGATCCATACCCGAGAAAACTCGCTGGATAACAGGCAACCATATCAACGGAAATCATAGCGTCGCGGTTGTATTCAGTGTTCCATAGTCCACCGTGATAGTATTCCAAACAACTGGATTGTACATCCGGTAGAAATTCCTTGCGTGTTGGACTCCACGCATTTTTCCTCGCTGCAACATGAGCCGCAACCGATGGAATCGTAAAACAATTTGTTAGCAGTTGTTCATCATGCTCTTCAAATTCTATGGCGGTTTTTTTCATCCTGTTGTGAAACGCTTCAGTGCGATATAATTCGCCGTTTGGTCTTACAAACTGATCAAAGGTATCAGCGCTGCGAAGTAACCACACTGATACAGGGTCGTTTTTACACAAATAAGCGATAGCATCAAATAGTTTCCTCTCCGCGAGAAACCCGTTCTCTTCCAGGAATTTCCCCGGGATGTACTTTACCGTTCTATCCCGTTTAAACACTGTGATCGCGGGCGTCCACGCGTGTTCGTTATGATCAATAATTTTGATTGGGGATCCATTTGATTTGTACTTCGATTCGTATAATACTTCACCGGTTATCGTTGTAACGGTTATTGGAAATCTCAACGACGTTTCTAATCTCGCTATGTCGCTGATGGTTGCTCCACGCTCGCGCACTGTCTCCTCCCACCGGTTGATTTTGCTACGTCGTAAATCAGTCAACTTGTTTCCTCGACACGCATTTGTAAAATGCTCTGTTACTCGTTCTGCTACACAATTTATCCCCGTTGACTGTTTCATCGGTGCTAGTTTTCCGATATCAGGTTTCTTATTTAACGGGTATATTCCATAAACAACTGCTGTTTCAGGATACGCTCGTTCATAGTATGGTCTGTCAATTCCGGTTGTGATATTATCGTTGCTGCGCGGTTGTCGTTCATGGTAGCATCAACAACACCATCAATTCGAAATGTTGACCAACTATGAGATGCACCATCACGCTTGAATTCATTGATACAATCGCGTATTTTACTCAACAGGGTTCTATCGTTTATTAACGCTTTTGGTGCGTCCTTGAGGACTCTATCGAGATTGAACTTAATATTTTTCCAGGGCTTAATTGCTGCTAATCTCTCGAACTCATCCATATAATTAAAACAAGTATTTAAATGAAAGAATATAGTATAATGAATCACTGTAAATGGTTGATGATTGGGTCGACAACCCCGTGCAATAAATCATGTAGAGGTGAATTCTGCGGGTACCATTTACAAAGCGTTCGTAATGGTTCTCTTGGTCCCCTCCCGTGCTTGGTTTGCCACGTCGGTGTAAGAGGAAAATCGCAGTTGTGTATCAATTGTGGCGAAAAGCGATACAGGGAACTAAAACGCTATTATGACAAGCGATTTAAAAACGCCGTCATTGACCCCACCGCCGACTTCGTCATCAAAACCCCCCAAGACTACGTTGAAAGATTTATAATTAAACCAAATAATAAATTAGACAAATAGTATTATTATACAAATGGACCAAGAATTTCAGCCGCATCCTGTGCTCGTCAATTACGAGGCATCTCGCGACGGCATTGTTAGAAACCGCAAACTGAAGAAGCCGGTTGGTACCGTAAGTAATCAGGGGTATCTGGTGTTTGGTGCCGGAAAGAAGAAGTACCATGTTCATAGGGCGGTATTTGAGGTATTCAACGGATTAATCGAAAATGGACTTGTGATTGATCATATTAATAATAATAAGACTGATAATTCTCTTATAAACTTGCAAGCTGTCTCGCAGAGTCAAAATACCAAAAAAGGCCAAACCGGTAAATACCCAAAGAAAGCAAAACCCGTAAAGTCATTTGATACAACAACTCACGAGGAAAAAATATTTCAGTCGATGAATGAAGCCAGTAGATACTTTGACATTTGTATCGCCTCAATACGAAAAGTAGCAGAACGAGTATATCAAACAGCAATCTCAAAAAAGACCGGGCATAGAATTCGATTTTCATATGTAGATACGAAGTCACCGGCGCCTATGGCGCTGACGAAGTCGCCATGACAATAAATTGTCCATTCCGGAAGAAAACGAATTATTAAACACCTTCGGAATTGATACGCGGGGGTTTCATTTTTTTTTATTTAAAAACAAGATGTTTTATAGGAATAATGAATATCGAAGACATCAATAATATATTAGCCGAGATTTCAAAATTAAAAAATCAAGGAATTGAATTATCTGATGGTCTCGACAGTGAAAAAATATTATCCGATTATGAAATTATTAACGAGCAATCAAAACGGGGGCGTTTTACCCTGGCCCGCGAGTACTTTTTTGTAAAACGATTACAACATACGATTAATGAAAACTTGTACCACAATGACGCAAATGCATTCATTGGACTATTTACTGCCGTTGAAATAATACGAAAAAAACTCGGACGTGTTTATGAACGACGCCGGGAGATTTCTAGCAAGATCAAAAACATTAGAAGGATTATAGACGAAAACTCCGGCGAGAAATTAGAAATTGCTTCGCAATTGCAATAATGGTAGGCGAATCACTTACTACTCGGCTAGCCAGAGAGCGGCTAGCGGCGCTTAAAAAGTTCATACCGTTACGAGACAGGGTCCGAGAGCAACTTCAAACGCGGCAGCAACTACAAACCGATTTTACTGTTGGAAGCGAACAACTCTTTGCCCCGGTAACTAAAGCGACCAAAGATGTTACGGCGGCAACTGTACCCGTCCTCGATGCGCTTGAAAAGATAGCGGCTGAGACCGAACAAACAAAAAGGTCTTTAGAAACACTAGCGGCTGCTACAACACGGAGGCCACCGCCACTCGCTATAACCGAACCACAAGAACCTTATGTTACAATGGCCGACGAAGAAGAACTAGGTGCTACCGCAAGAGAACCAGAAGAAGAAATACCGGAAGAAACACCGGAAGAAGAAATACCAGAAGAAGAAAAAGAGAGGAATATACCCCGTAATGTACTTAAGAAGAGCACAATAGATCAAATTAGAGACCTCAGGGACAGGAGGGAAGAATTAATTGATTTTACTGCCTCCAATTTTGCTAAGAGCATACGAGATAAGTAGCATATCAATAGCGGTTACAAGAAAAGTATAAAGTCGTTAAAGGATTGGACAAGAATAGTGTATTTAGCGAGTAAACACGAGAATGCATTACTACGTGGTGATGGCCCCGATTACGACGCATTCCACAATAAAGTAAAAAGTAGAATACCAAAAAAAGGAAAAGGATACTCTGTTGGTAAAGAATCCTACGGCGTTACCTGTCCTAACAGTGTTCTCAGTGATATATCACGGCTAGAGGTACTAATCGGAGGAAAACGAGCCGGAAATAACTCTCCGGAAATAATCAATGAGACCGCTGATATTTGCAAGCGGTTATTTACGGGTGGTATCATGGACGTTAGTGCGTATCGAACGCTCATAGACGAACTCGTGGATGATTAAAAAAATTATAAAATTATAAAATTATAAAATTATTATCGTTTTTGACTATTTTTGGCCATTTTTTGCCATTTTTTGACTGTTTTTTGGCCATTTTTGGCCATTTTTGACCGTTTTTCGAGGGCAAAAACCCCAGGAAATCATTTAGAGAAAATCGATGTTTTTGCTGAAAAATCGAAAAAAACGACTATAGGCAACAAAAAACGACCAAAAATGACTAGAAATCAGGAAAAAACCGGAAAAAAACCGGATTTTTATCGAGGGCAAAAACCCCAGGAAATTTTGATAAAATTTATTCCGGTTTTCCACACGGCGGTGGGAAAAGGGAAAGGGGTGATGACAATCACTGGTGATCACAATCACTAATTGAAAAACCGGTGTTTTTATAATAAAGATGATCATACACTACAACCACGATAAACCAGTACTCGTCTACGTGGTAAACTCGCGATTGCCTGTTTACCGCGCGTACTATGGAGATGGTCTCGGTAGCACCATTGCGGGGTTATTTACAAGAATGGCTCCAAAAGTAGCGCCGTTAGCCAAACAATTAGGAATGAAGGCTATTGATGTTATTCGTGATAAGGGTATTAGTGCTATTGGAGATGTTGCCGGAAAGGCGCTTTCTGCAGCAAAGGACAAACTAATGTCGTTGGTGAAATCCAAGAGATTTTCAAGAAAAAAACAGAAACCACCGGTGATGCCATCAACGACGGTGATGCCTGCAAATGTCAGTAAAGTAATAAATAACGCCGTGGAAGAAAAACTAGAGTCGTTGGCGGCTCAGTCATCCACCAACGCGCCCATGAACACAATAGCGGGGGAGTGGTCTTAAACAGAATTCAAAGAAAATCGCAATTGAAAACATCAACATGATAAATAATAAAATGTTTGCGCGAACCGCTGATCCCGCGTTTGATATGGATGCCCCAGTGCGCAGGGATGATTCTGTCCGTGATTATCAATATTATTCTTATTATGCAGCGCAACCCGACCTACGATCGCGAATTGAACTTCAAGTCCAAGATACCAGTAGATACTTTCTGCCATGTGAAGCGTTTATCGAAATTGAGGGAGAACTCGTGACAAATGCCGCCGATAATGCACCATACGCAGATAACGATCGTGTTCGAGTTGGCTTCGTTAACAACGGTATCATGGCGTTATTTGAGAGCGCCAGATATCTTATTGACGGGCGAGAAATTGAATCAATAGAACGCGAGGTTGATGTTGCAACGACGATAATTGGGTTAGCGAGATACTCGGACGATTATACGAGATCGACGGGCCCATCTATGATGTTTGCGAAGGACACCACCGATAACGCTGATCATCTTCAATACGTTAACGTGCTGGTGGAAAGAGATACCGCAGTTGACCCACAGGCTGAAGCAAATAACCCAGACCGCAGAGCAAGACCAGACGCTAATTTCACTGTTATAAAAAGTCTTAACGATAATTACAATATGGGATTCGCAGCACGAGTAACAATGTTGCAAAGACCACGCCGACAGTTTTCATGCGCGATTCCACTCCATCACATATTTGGATTCTGCAGAAATGTCAGGAGGGTTATCTATGGGGCTAAGCATACAATCGCGCTGACGCGAAGGGGCGATGATAACAATGCAATATGGCATGCTGCTGGCGTCGCTGCCGGTAAAGTAATTTTAACTAAAATGGCATTGTGGATGCCGGTGCTGACTCCATCAGTTACCACGGAAGCACGATTGTTAGCATTTATGGAACAGGGAGGAAAATCGTTGTTGAGTTGGCTAGCGGTAACAACTGATGCTAAAGAGGATAACGTCGCCGATACGTTTACATGGCACCTGGCATCAAAACAGGGTGTTTCAGCCCCGCGTCATATTTTTATAGCGCTACAGAATAGGGAACGATTGGGCAGTCAAGAACGCAGCCATATGATATTTGATAAATTAGGAGTCAGGGATGTTTCGCTGAGAATAAACGGACAACAGGAACCATCCGAGGATATACAGCTTAATTACGGCGACAACCATGTCGCACGTGTGTATCATCGATTGCTGTCATACATGGGTCGTGATCAAAACGTCGACACCGGTTTGCAAATATCACAACTTGATTTTAAAAAGCTGTATCCGATTTATTATTTTTCGTTGGAACATCTTGATTTAACGAGACAATCCGTCGTTGATATACACTTCCGAGCTCGTATAGCCCCCCCGGGTGGTGTTAATTACAGAGCGGTTGCTGTCATTCTCAGCGATAAATCAATGCTGCTAGAAGGCGTTGGTGGACGAATGAGAATCGTTGATGCACCAGTGGAAAACATGTAATTGAAAGCACAAACACGTTTACAATAAAATGTCGTATAGTGTCGTCAGTGTAGAGTTGACTGATGGTCAAGTCAAGAAATTACGATCAAAGTCGGCTAAACAGTGCGGGACCACAATAACGCTGAAGCCGTCACAGATGGCGGGTGGTAATCATAAGATATCGTTGACGGCGCGTCAAATAAAACATTTCAATGATGCGATGAAGAATAAAAAGGGTGTTCAGGTAGATTTCTCGGCCGCAGCGATTAAAAACATGGAAAAGACCGGCGGGATATTTCCGTTGTTAGCTGCGATTCCAGCGTTGATTGCCGCGGCCGCACCAGCAGTGGCGAAGGCGGCGGCGTTAGGAGCCGTTGGTACCGCGGCGGGGATGGCATTGAAGAAGGCAACCGGGAAAGGCTATAAAAAAAAACGATCCGTGGCCGGAAAGGGTCTAAGACTACCGGGAACCCCGTATTCATGGTACTCGGGAAAGGGTCTAAGACTACCGGGAACCGTTTATTAACGCAAGAGTCTATGACTCCAATGTCTAATTTTGATTTAATAGACGCCGCAAACGCGCTAGCGATAAAAAACTTCAGAGGTGTTTTTATGAGGGATCAATTACCGGCGGCACCAAGGAATATTGAAACAGGCATAATTAACCTCGATGGGTCCTCCGGAGCGGGAACTCATTGGGTTGCATACGCGATTGATCCGCGTGCGATCGTCTATTTTGATTCATACGGGTTAGCCCCGCCGAAAGAGTTCATGCGGTATATCCGGGCGTGTTCAGCCCGGGCGTTTTATTCCACGTTGCCAACACAGCGATTAAGTGACCCACCGATATGTGGCCGTGAGGCATTGAACGTACTCGCGGCGATTTCATCATCGCGAAAACCACCTCATGTAGTTGTAAACGAATACACTAGTGGGGTCGTAGAGGCCCGGCGGGTTAATTAGAAACGCCGTTTTTTTTTACAATAACGATGATTGATATTTGGGGACGACCGGTTTCGGCGCTGAAGGAATCCACGGAAACGCTCGCCACCGATGACATAAAAAAACTAATCGAGGATGAAATCGCCGAGACGTTGAATTTAACCAGTGTTGACCCAGGTGAAATAGTCGTATTTCAAGACCGCCAGGGTAAATTGAAATCCAGTAATGTGTCCCTGGATGATGTTTTAACACGACAGCGTGATGCCGCCGAGGACACTATCGCGTTGTATACCGGCGACGGACGACTCAAACCGGGTGAACATATATCGGCGGTAACATTAGTCAAAGACGGTTTTATAAGGTTGGATAGATCGGTGACCGAACTCGACGCGCAGGTGAAAAAATCTGCCACCGAGGTGAAAAAATCTATCACCGATATACAGCTCACTACCGCTAGTTTTTTCGGGACCCCGACGGTAACCGAACCGAATATTACAACAATAAGGAATACTATTTTGGATTTTGCAACGCTGTCGGGCCAATTTTACACGTTGCGAAAAAATGTTAACAGGATCGATGACAACTTTGATAAATTCTTTGGTAAAAAAAATACCAAGCTGGATGAGATTACAACAACTATAAATGATATCACTGCGTATGGACAGGAAATAAAAACAATCAAAACTGATGTTGCAACAAACAAAAGGAGTGTAGACGCGCATGAACGGGAAATAGAAATAATCGGCGCTAATGTTGCAACGATCATAAATAATGTAGACTCGCATGGACGGAAAATAGAAACAATCAAAACTGATATTGTAGCGAACAAAAGGAATATAGACGCGCATACACAGGACATAATGACAATCAGAGCTGATATTGAAGCGAACAAAAAGGGTGTAGACGTGTATAGAGGGGAAATAGGAACGATCAAAACTGATGTTGCAACGAGCAAAAGAAATATAGACGTGTATGGACAGGAAATAAAAACAATCAAAACTGATGTTGCATCGAACAAAAGAAATATAGACGCGCATACAGGGGAAATAGAAACGATCGAACTTGATGTTGCAGCGAACAAAAGAAATATAGACGCGCATACAGGGGAAATAGAAACGATCAAAACTGATATTGTAGCGAATAAAAAAGGTATAGACGTGCATGAACAGAGAATAGGAACGATCAAAACTGATATTGTGGCGAACAAGAATAATATAGACGCGCATGAATGGAGAATAGAAACAGTCAAAACTGATGTTGCAGCGAACAAAAGAGATGTGGACGCGCATACACGGGAAATAGATACACTCATTACTAAGGTTGCAGCGAACAAAAAAGATGTGGACGCGCATACACGGGAAATAGATACACTCATTACTAAGGTTGCAGCGAACAAAAAAGATGTGGACGCGCATACACGGGAAATAGATACACTCATTACTAAGGTTGCAGCGAACAAAAAAAATGTGGACGCGCATATACAGGAAATAGATATACTCATTACTAGGGTTGCAGCGAACAAGAATAATATAGACGCGAATTTGCGGAGAATAGAAATAATCGGAACTGATGTTGAAGCGATTAAAGACGGACTACCGAGAGTAGCAGAGCAATTCGAAAAAATAAAAATTCCTCATGAGAACATCATCAACACAGTATACACAATTCGGCATGGATCATTCGATTGGACTCCTACACAGAATACAGTAAATACTACCGCAACTGTTAAGGGCATTTATCGATTGACACTGGTTTCAATGATGCAGTTTAATATATTATCGTCGAGTTCATCCGGGTTTAACAATACAATATCAACAATTATAGACAAGAACGCAACTGAACAGTTTACAATTTATGCCGTTGATGGAAATTTAGCCCGGGCAAACATCACATGGTATGTGGAATTTGTAGCGAATCTAAGTAATTAAAAACACTAGCTCTTTTAGAATAAAATGACCACCAGGGTAATTGAATCAGAGGTATCACCGACGTCACATCAATATCGATTCGATACCGCAAAAGAATTCTCCGCGAACTTAAAAACGCTTTCCGAACAATACCGTGCAAAAATAAAAAAATACCGTCGTAAAATAACCGCCATCGACGCGGTCGTGTACTCGGTGTCGGGTATAGTAGCTGGCACCGGTGTTATTTTATCCACGGTGACCACGATAGCCCCGATCGCTGTTCCAATCGCTGTCTCCGCGATGACAACAGTTGCTGGAGTCGCCAACGCAATCACTAGAAAGACATCATCGTGTTTTCAGAAAAAACTCAACGAGTATACAGTAAAACATCAAATAGTATCCGACGCATACTCGAAATTATCCTGGTTGATCTCGTTATCGATTGATAATTTGTTCGTATCCGATGTTGAATTCTCCACGATGGTCCAGTTGTATAGCTCCGCGATGTCAAAAATCGAGGATTTTTAACTGGAAGCCGGAACCACCTGGTTGCTGAAATTAGACACTAAAGACAACGAATAATAATAATGTCGCTGAACCCCGAAGGGTTTCAGTTGCTTCAACGGATCGCGGAGAACACCACTCCGGTACAAACAAATATGATATCGATAACGTCAACGAAACCCGAATTCAGTGTGAACTTCCCGTCGCCGGTTCCAGTGAAGGAAATAGCGCTGGCAAAATTGCGAATATATCACAGTTGGCCTAATATTCGAGCGAATGCATTTAACGGACAACAACCTAATAACTCGCTGGTTTTTGCACGGACAAATAAACCCGATGGGACCCCAAACTGGGAGGAGGTTACAATACCAACTGGGTCATACCAAATAGAGCAAATCAATAAAGAATTTCAACGCAGGATAAAATCGATCACAGGAAAAGAATCAAAAATCGCTATTACGGTTCATGAACCGACGTTATCGTCGACGATTGAAATAAGTACACCGGGGTATATGGTTGATATTTATAACAGTTCAATAAGAACCATACTAGGATGGCCTAAGAATCCACCCGCGGACGCCCCCCCATCAACTATCCTCAGATACGATAACGGAGATGGTGGTAGGCATATTGCTCCATACAACGTAAATATTGCATCGGTGATAGCAATCAATCTAGTATGTGATGTTATCGAAGGGAGTTACCAGGTGGATACCAAGCAATCAAATCAGGCTCAACAGGGATATATCCTTTATTCGTTTTCACCAACAACCCCTCCGGGATTTTTGATCATTGAGAGTCCGATTAATCCGGTCTATATGCGATGCCATAATCGGTTTTTAACGAGAATTAATTTTAGAATTACCGATCAGTCAAATAACCTAATTGATCTACAGGAGGAGGAGTTAGTGATCACTCTGTTTGTAAGATCATAGCAGCAGGGGGGGAATGACATCGACGCGGTCGTCGCTGTGCTTACCGGACGCTGACGACGCTGGGATCGGCGCGCAGAAGGTATTAATTAAACCAAATGACGTCCGGACGATCCCCTCGACGACGACGTCGTTTTTTTTTTACCAGCGCTGACGACACCGGATCCGCTGAGTGCAGAAAGTACTAATTAAGCCAAATGACGTTTGGACAAAATGTCGGATTCGCCCCCCCTGCTGCTGTAAATAAACAAGGCTCATTAGATTTTTAGGTAATTTGTTTAACAGAAAATTCTAATTGCGACCTGACGTCAAGTAGAGAACTATGTAATCTTGTGATTGTGAGAATTTGGTTATTAGTGCTTCAACATCTAGCACCTTCAAGTTGTATAATGCTGTGACCAGTTTGGGCTGAATTTTATTTTTCTCAAATTATTGAATTCACGCGATCATTTTCTCTGGAATGCAAAAGATAAAATTCTTGAATAAAGACATTCACTGGAATTTATAATATATTCAAACCTGGACTAATATTTCTGTGATTCAGCCAAAGACTGTTGACACATCAGCACTCCATAAGCCATAAAAGACCCGTCATTGCCTTCAGTTTGGGATCTCTTTGGGACTTGTAATAAGTTTTATTCAGGACTTTAAATTACTAGGACTTGTGTCTGATCTAATTCTTGGATTACTTTGGGATATAACTCGCAATACCGTAAGTTCTTTTTCTCATTTTTACTCACTATTATAGGGAAACAAAATTATATGTTAAATTTTACAAAACTTGTTGTTTTTCACTCATTTATGTTACTTATTTTTAGAGCAAAGACTCGTATCAATAGTTTATGATGACACTTGTTCTGTTAGTATTACAGAACACCTAATTAAAATTAGCATAGATTTTGTAACTCTATTTCTATGAGAAAGTTAATCATTGAAATATCAGATTCGATTTAATTTTGTTTGTGTAATTGACTAAATTGTTACATTTTATGTACGAGTACATGTGCTGTTCTACTCTTTATCTCTGCTTAGATCTATGTTATTTCATGTTTTTACTCAATCTGGGTAATAACACCGTGGTCGATCACCTCCTATATAACGATAATCAAAAACCAAAAGGAGGGGGAGATTACACATTTCTACCAACTAGTAACACAATCTCCTAACTTGAACTTCACATTTTTTTGATTTGCTGAATTATTTATTTATTCACTGATTTCAAAATTTGATGTTTCCTCACATTCATCTGCCTCGTCATTATTCTCGTGGGATACATGTATTTTATTATAATAATCATACAGGTGTCCATTTGGTTTATTATTTACCAGTAATTTTTGCACCTGTTGTTTTCAGGTTTCATAGTTTATACTGGATTTTCTTATAATACAAGTTTGCAAATTTTCTGATTGTTTTCTTGTAATTTATATTGCTAGAAAGGATGTCATTATTAATCTCTGGTCTTTTTTAGTTATGAATAATTTTTAGTAGCATGATATTTATTTCAAGCTAGCTTACATTCTCTACCAAAGAATGGTTTACTATGCACAATATCATGTTACATTTGTTTATTTTTCCTATTTGCAAATATTTTAGTAACACTACCTAAATTGTAGCAATTTCATCAGCGATCTCATTTTCTTTTTATTTATCGATAATCGTAGTTTCTGGCAAGTCATGTAGTTTGTTAATGAAGGCTTTCACTAAATCTCTACTATTACTTTCTAGAGACATATTGCCAGCAGCAGGGAGGGCGAACAGACCAAGGGGTATTTTCCAAAATAAAACTCTCCAGGAAAATATCGTTCAAGGAGGGGCTGCTTTAACAAAATAAACGCTTCCACGATGATTAAAAAATACCAAATAATTTGAAACAACCCTAGGACGCGCCCTCCCTGCTGCTGTAGTTGATATCGTTTTTTTATCCAAATACTTTGTCAAGGCCGATTCGATATCGTGTTCGAAGATCGTGTAGATTTAATCGTTACAAATCCATGCGGTGATGACTAAGCGCGACTGAAAAAAATTTTGAATTTAATTATATCCATGTCGCCGCTGCACCAAGTTTGGTGAATATTTCTTAGCGTATGCGTGTCTACCCGTTAAAAACAGCTAAAACGTTACAGTTGTCTCTAATTACTTTTGGTATTTGTGTATACCGCCGAGTTACATAAATAATATCAGTGTTTTTATGTCTTCCTGGGGAAAATATCCTTGCCGGGTTTGCTTGCTTATCTAACATTACATCGTCATATACAACTAAATTGTAAACGGATCCATCAGTGGAATCTATCAATGGTGCTTCATCAATATTGGTAATAAACTCAATAATATCATTGTGGTTTTCATTTAGTAACGATGCATTTTCATTAAAATCTTTAAATACCTAATAACATCGTTGATCATCAACTGATGGTGCAGTTAAATATAATTTGTCCCATTTCAACCATCTCATTATCAAATTAAGCAGCAACTGTGTTTTTCCTCTACCAGATGGACCTATTATTATCATTCTAATAAAATTTGGTAATGCCGCGTGATGTTTAACTGGTTCATGTCTCTTTGTATTACATTCATGATATAATTATATTATGGATTTATGTTGTGTAAAATGTCGTTCACGTACACCAACAGCAAACCTAATTACAGTTGTTACGCGCAACAATAAATCAGCCGTCGCAGTTACGTGCGTGAAATGTGGCACAAAGGAATTTAGACTTGTTTCATCTGGTCAAAAACCAATTAAAATAAAATTAATTTTTAAAAAAAGAAATACGGCGGTAACATCACAGCAAAGTTGACATCGCTGCCAGGATTATTTTGGTCCAAATACAGTGGAGAAAAACATCTTCCCGGATATAATTATTGTGGTCCTTGAACCAGACTTGATATCTGACTTGATAATGATATACCAAAATTAGGCGAAAATCCGATAAATGCAATTGATCAAGCATATCTTGCTCATGATATTGCTTATCGAAGTAATGATTTACAACAAAGACATCTGGCGGACGTAAAATTAATTCATACGCTAAATTCATAAAAAAATAAATCGATTAAAGAAATATTAGCTAGTTGGTTAATTAACATCGCAATGAAAGGCAAATTAGCGTTAGATGCTGGTAATTAATATCATGGAATCGATTTATTATTCTCCGGTTGGATTTTGGAGAGGTAAAACAGCGATTAAAAAACTCGCCGCGGCTGCTCGAGTAAGACCTGCTACTGCCGCAGCGTGGTTATCTAAGCAGGCTGTGTGGCAAATTTATTTACCGCCGCCTAAACGTAACGAGTACACGCATTTTGATATTAGTGTTCTAATGATGTTCGTCAGGCTGATATTATGTTTTTGCCACATGATATCGTTGATGATAAAACATACAATTACGTGTTAACGATAGTTGATATCGCAAGCAGATATAAAGAAGCAGAACCATTATCGACAAAGACAGCAACTGAAGTCGCAAATGCATTTAGAAAAATTTAGCCAATTTTAATTCAGGTTGATCCTGGCAGAGAGTTTCTTGGTGCTGTATCATCGCTGATGAATAAAAAAAAAATTGTTAAAATACGACGCGGACACTGTAATTCATCATGATCAAGCTATTGTTGAACGGTTCAATAAAACACTTGCTGAGCGATTATTTGGATATCAGAACGCGAGAAAATTTATTCAGGACAAGAGATCTCACGAATGGGTGGAAAGATTACCAGGTGTAATATCAGCGATAAATAATGAATTAACACGAGCAATAAACATGAAACCAGCGATCGCGATTACAAAAACAATTATACCAATTCAGCGACGTGAATTTTCAACACGGCCAGTGTTAGGTAACATTAGTGTGCGATATTTATATAAACCAGGCGAAGCTGAGGGTGGCAGAAAAAGAGCAACTGATCCCGTCTGGAGTACAACAACACATAAAATATCAACCGTGACAAGATCGTCAGGTAGACCAGCAGTTTATATACTTGATTCACTTACTCCTCAGCGCGGATTTACACGTGAAGAATTATTTGTAATTCCCGCAGACACTCAATTACCGCCACCGACACTTAAATAATCAATTCCACGTCGATTACATTCCAAACACGCTAAAGTGACGTGTTCTCGTGTATGACCGCGATTGTTATTTTTCCTGTCAACGGTAAACTGTCTAGAATCATTTTTCTGATACTGCCATGTCATTATACAATTACAACCTGAACAGTGATTATTTTGTTGTTGTTTCAGCGACAGGACAAACTCGACATCTAAGTCAAATTCGTAATTATTTTTTTTATCAAATTGTTTGTAACTATATTTTTTCCTTATTACGTAATCGTTAGTATCATCATCAGTTATCGATTTATCTAAAACGATCCGCGCCAGTTGAGATATTTTTCGAACTCTAGATACAGCCAAATAGACTAAATTTGACCATTCTATGCGATCATCAACAATCCAAACCCGTGTATCAGTAATAGTTAATCCCTGCAATGAATGAATTGTCATGGCATATCATAGCCTCCATGAAGATATTTCCGCATTTAATGCTTCTTCGACGAAATTAATATCAACAATAACAATATCATTTAACACTAAATTATTTTTTTCTTGTCCTGGTACATCAGCATCAATATTTTGTCTTCGAGTATCTGCTGGTCGATAACATAATGGTACCGGGATCGTTGAAAACTTCTCTCGTTGCAATTGACATAATTCTCGTTGAAGCGCATCACGAACTATTTTTCTGCTTGCAACTATTAAATCATATGGCGTCCATAGATTTAAAAAATCCTTCATTGATGTTTCTAAAATTATTTCTCTCATTATACTACACTGAGTTTTATTCGATTGTAATCGAATTAAGTTTTTAAATTCCTTTAATTTTTCATCAAGTGATCTGTAATCAGTGTCAACTTCTTCGTAATAATCAACAAAATTCCTCACCCAGTCATGAGGAGATTCTCCATCAATGGGACTTGGTTGACCGTAATCGCCGCACATAATTACCGCGGTATTTCTCGTTGATAACCAATCAAGAAATATTTTTAATATCTCCAACGAAACAGTACAAATTTCATAACAAATAATAACTTTATTTATGTATTTATCACCCATTCGCGAGGAAGTCCGTGTACCACCGCTGTATTTGAAAAAACTTATATGTACACGAATTAAGTCCGCGGTGTTTCATTACTCGCGCTAATCTGTGTGTTGGTGTTAACACGAACACGTAAGAATTTCTAAATAATTCTACAATTTGTGTCGTTTTACCAGAACCACCTGACCCGTCCACGTAGACGGTTTTATATATTGATGCCGGATAGTGCACGGACGGCGCCGATGAAATTTCCAGCGCTGTATCTCTGTAATATTTATCTTCAACAGCAACATTAGCTGGTTCACAATAATTAAGAATAGTTTCGTATTTGATTCTCCACGTGCCCCATGAACCATCTCCGGTTAAATTCGTCAGCGTCGATAAGTGTTTTCTATCGATGATCTTAAATGAGTATACTGCGGAGACTCTCCATCGATGTAACTGAATACGGTATCTAATTTTGCTTCGTCGGGTAAATAAACGCTTTCTCGATTACAAAATACACCCCTTGACGCGGTATCAGCGATTATAAAATCTAATTCAGCATCGTTAATGATTAACCTGCAATGATGTCGTTGATGATCATATGCGCCGCCCTGGGTGAATTTACCTATTATTTTTCTACCTAGATGTTTTCTCCATCCTGTTCCGTTGGCAACCAAACTGTTTTTTGTTTTCGATATGATATAATTGCTTCGCTGATCCTCAACGTCGTTAACATCGCCGAATCCAACATATATCACAATAACACTATTGGTATCCATCGTTGTTCTGAAAAATGCCGACCAAACCAAATATAACAAATTTTATATAGACCTGCAGCAAATTCAAATGACACCACACGAGCGAATCCTGTCATGGGAAAATCCGGTAATGGACCATTAACTGACACTCGCGTCATCTCCAAATTGTATAAAGTATTTGGCACATTCGCCTAACCCTAGGAAACTTCCAGGATAACACGCGATCATGTCAAATGATATCATATCGATGAAATTATACTCGGTATTCCATAATCCGCCGTGTCCGTATTGGATGCAACTTTGTTGTATATCTTTGAGAAATTCCCGCCGCGTCGGCTTCCATAAGTTTTGTTCCCTAGCAGCTTGAGCAACAACCGATGGAACATTAAAACAATTAATCAGTAACTGCTCAGGATTTATTGAGTATTTTTCTGGCAATTCTTTAATCGCTTGAAAACAACCACACCGATACCGGATCGGACTTACTTATTTCATAAATAAAATCAAATATATCTGAGGAATAAAATTTAACAACACGATCTCGAGGAAATACTGTAACCGTACTGGTCCACGCGTGGGAATTATGATCAACAATTAGGATTGGTGCTCCTTTGGATTTATACGCGGATGAATATAAAATTTCCCCTGACAACGTCTTTACCGGCATGGGAAATTTTAATTTAGTCGATAACGCAGCAACGTCATCCACAGACGCACCTGCAGAGATTGATTCCGCCCATGTATTTATTTTTTCTCCTCGCAAATCAGTTAAACCTGATCTAAAATGCTCTATTACTCGTTCAGCTACACAGTTTATCATCGAAGAAAATTTCATCAGAGTAAGATTCCCAACATCAGGTTTATTTAGTCGATAAATTCCATAAACAACCGCGGTAACCGGGTGCGCTCGTACATAATATGGTTTATCTATGCCGGTTAACAATCCTGGTTTGGATCGCCGCTTACAGTAACAGATCTTTTTTCACCAATTACCGGATCACGTTTATCACGAGTAATCTATACATCATTGTCGTTATAAACGATAAATTTTATCCTAAATATAAATTTATCATCACCGATTGCACTAATTATTTTTTTTTGCTCGTGTGTGGTTCATGGTGATATCCACTCCGTTAGCTTTCCACGTCGACCATACATGAGATGCACCGTCATCGTAAAACTCTTTTTTTGGCGCTATTTACCTGAGTTAAATTATATTCAGCATCACTGAGGTCGAATAAACTCATTGTTATATTTTAGACAAATATCTAAATTATAATGAATCAGTGCCAATGGTTAATGGTTGGTTCGTTGACTTGATGCGAAAAATCATGCAAAGGTGAAATTTGCGGAAAACATTTAGCATGTATTCGTAGAATTGATTCAGGACCAACTAGATGTATACAATGCAGCATCGAAATACGCGGAAAAACTCGTTTTTGTGTGCGCTGCGGTGGAAAACGCTACCGAGAACTTAAAAGACATTATGACAAAAAACTCATCGATGATAGATTAATCAAATGCGAAGATTATATAAATGGGTTTTCAGACAAATTCTGATTTACACAGATAATAATTACTATATGGATGATATCTTCACAAAGCATCCAATCATTAATAACTACGAAGCATCCTGCAATGGCACAGTTAGACACTGCAAACTAAACAAATCACTTGGTAATATTAATAATACTGGTTATCTCAGATTTAAAACTGGAGAGAAAACTTATCTTAATCATCGTTTCATTTGTAAGTGTTTTCACGGACCAATCAAAGACTGTCTTGTAATTGATCACATTGATGGAAACACACTTAATAATAATTTATCTAATCTTCAGGTGGTTACTCAAAGTGAGAATAACACACGAGGAAACACTGGCGGATACAGAGAATCTAAAGCGGTTAAATCAATCAATTTATAAACCAGCGAAGAAATATACTTTATGTCGATGTATTCGGCTGGTAAATATTTTAGTATCATTTCGGCTTTGGTACGATATGTTGCAGAAAGAATCAGTAAATCGGCGTTTTCATTTTAATTTGGAAACTGGATCTCGTTTTCTAATATTCCTCTGATATTAGATGATTAAAAAAAAATATTATTTTAGAAAGTAATCGTATTTGTTATTAATTATATTTTTTTTACTTTTATAAATATAATTTAATATATAATGAACGAAGAAAAAACATCAACGATATAATTGACGCCATTGAGGTGTTAAAAATTATTATATATTATATAAATATTTCAGATGAATTATCCACCGACAGGATCATTGCTGATTTGGAATCACTACTGCAGAATAAACACGAAAGTAGATATGTTTTATCTGCCGAATACAGATTTATAAAGAAAATTCAGTCAGCGATGTATCAGTCGCTGGCTGGCATCGAGAAGATACAAACAAACGAGTTCGCTAATTTAGCTAATGCAGTTGAGAAAATAAGATCAGAGTTATCTATCGAATACGATCTAAAAAAGTAATTAGTACTCGTGTGCGACAACTAAGGAAAATACTAGATAACGACCAGAAACAATAAATAAATATATTTACTAAATTATTTTATTTTGTTAGAATTATTTTATTTATTCACTGAATAATTTTTTTTATAGTAATTTCAGGTAAAATACTACTCAAAATTAGCAAAAATCAAAAAATCTATAAATTTGACTAGTAGTTAACCCATCTGAAATTATTTATTTAAGTTTCACAAATTTGAATAGTAATTACCCCACCTGAAATTTTTTAATTTATTTACTAAATTATTTATTTACTGAATTATTGTTTTATTGAAATTACTTTATTTATTTATTTTATTTATTTACTGAATTATTTATTTACTGAATTATTTTGTTTTACTGAAATTACTTTATTTATTCACTGAATTATTTATTTATTTAATAATTTCAGGAAATTACTACTCAAAATTAACAAGAAATAAACAAATCTATAAATTTGAGTAGTAATTACCCCATCTGAAATTATTTATTTATTTATTTTTACTGAATTATTTATTTATTCACTGAATTATTTATTTATTCAGTGAATTATTTATTTATTCATTGAAATTAATTTATTTATTTACTGAAATTACTTTATTTCTTCACTGAAATTACTTTATTTTTTTACTGAATTATTTATTTATTTACTGAATTATTTATTTATTCACTGAATTATTTATTTATTCACTGATTTCAGGTAATTGCCACTCAAAATTAGAAAAAATAAAAAATCTATAAATTTGACTAGTAATTACCCATCTGAAATTATAAAATCAATAATTTCACAAATTTGACTAGTAATTACCCCATCTGAAATTATTTATTTACTGAATTATTTATTTATTCACTGATTATTTATTTACTGATTATTTATTTATTTACTGATTTCAGGTAATTACCACTCAAAATTAATAAAAAATCAACAAATCTATAAAATTGAGTAGTAATTACCCCATCTGAAATTATTTATTCCGCAATTTTACAATTTTGAGTAGTAATTACCCCATGTGAATTTATTTATTCAGTTATTTTATAAATTTGAGTAGTAATTACCCATCTGAAATTATTTATTTATTTGCTGAATTATTTATTTATTTACTGAATTATTTATTTATTCATTGATTATTTAATTATTTACTGAATTATTTATTCATTCACTTTTTTATTTATTTATTCACTAATTATTTGTTTATTCACTGAATTATTTATTTATTCACTGAATTATTTATTTATTTACTGAATCATTTATTCACTGACTTATTTATTTATTCACTGACTTATTTATTTATTCACTGAATTATTTGTTTATTTACTGAATTATTTATTCACTAAATTATTTATTTACTGATTATTTATTCACTGAATTATTTATTTATTTAATATTTAAAGGTAATTACTACTCAAAATTAACAGAAAATCAACAAATCTATAAATTTGACTAGTAATTCCCCATTTGAATTTATTTATTAAACAGTTTCACAAATTTGAGTGGTAATTACCCCATCTGAAATTATTTATTTACTGAAATTAATTATTTATTTATTTACTAAATTTTTATTTTGTTGGAATTATTTATTTATTTATACATTTCATGTAAATTACCATTCAAAATAAAAAAAAATCAATGATCATATTAGCTTAACCAGTAATTATTCATCTGAGATTACTTTATTTATTTATTTACTGAAATTACTTTATTTTGGTGGAATTATTTATTTATTCATCTGAAATTACTTTATTTTGCTGGAATTATTTATTTATTCATCTGAAATTACTTATTTTGTTTTAATTATTTATTTATTTACTGAAATTATTTATTTACTAAAATTAGTTTATTTTTGTTAGAATTATTTATTTACTGAAAATTTTTATTTACTGAAATTACTTTATTTATTTACTGAAATTATTTATTTACTGAAATTACTTCATTTATTTACTGAAATTATTCATTCACTGAAATTACTTTATTTACATAATAATTTCAGGTTATTACTATCAAAATTAACAAAAAATCAACAAATCTATAAATTTGAGTTGCAATTAACCCATCTGCAATTATTTATTTAACAATTTTATGAATTTGACTAGTAATTACCTCATCTGAAATTATTTATTCAGTGATTTCATAAATTTGACTTGTAATTACCACCCAAAATTTTAAAAAATGTTGTTTTTGTTACTTTTTGTTGGTTTTGATCTATTTATTTTTTTTTGTTGCTTTTTTTTAGGTAAAGGTTAAAAAATACATCGTACATGTATATTTATACTTAGTGTTTCACCGCGTAAATCAAGCAGATTTCCAGATTGATCTGTCAGGTTGAAACTCATTCTTGATAATAAACGATTATGACATCGCAGGTAAACCGGATTGATTGGTTCCTGCACGATTAAGAAACCAGGAGGTATATCTTTCGGTGAAAACGAATAAAGGAATAAAGAACAAATCTTTGCTGGGCTTGATTTGACAATGATGTATCTGAGCTGTAGCTGTTTTCGACGACGTCGCAACCTAGATTAACCGCGATCACATTTGTTATTTTTACCGGATTCGGTGAAGTATGCCTGCCATGCCCAGATGGATCATTATCACGCTTAAGTATATTTGTTGCAGGTAATGTTTTTCTCACGCGGATAATAAATCAGAAAATAACTCATCGATGGCATCGCTAACAGACTTTTTTAATTCAGGTGCGTTATATCCGGGAAATTTATAATTTGGCAGCGTCTCTTCCGTCAGCGAGTACTCGGTTAAAAATTTTTGTTTATTGGGTGATTTATCATCTATTATTACCTGAATCATTCGCGTGTGAAAATATTCCATATCGGCCGCGAGCTGATTTAATACTTCCACGCGTCTAATAACCTCATCACATGAATCTAATATATTAAAAACACAATCATGAAAATGCTGTCGTAATCGCCGTAGCTGTAATTTATGTTCTTTATTAATTTGTTTAAACCATTCATTAATATCACTAAGCTCAACAATTATAGTTTCTCTTAATTCTGTTGTTGGACTTCGATAATATACTTCACCAGAGATCATCCACAACATATCGTGTTTTCCTCTGAAAATAAATCTATTAATTGTATATTTTTTTATTTTATCTAAATTTTCTTGATAACTCGGATTAAATTCGTGATATGATTGCCTGTCCGTGGTATAATTAGATTTTTTAAGTTCTGGCGGCGCTGATGGTTGTGCTGGCATAATTTCAGTGCATCCTAAGACGGTTCTAATTGAACTCGAATAAATATCTACGATGTAATCTGAACTTACCTCGATGATCGAAGTTAATGTTGGTTCGTACGCAGATATTTTTATTCCATGATCTTCCCCGGTTATATTTTTTATTCTTCGTGTTAATTCATCATTGATTTCTTCGATTTGATAGACTACCTGTTGGAATCCCAACAACTGTCCAGTCAGGTGTTCCGTCGGCTTTATTTTTATTAGCAAAATCAAGAGAATTATTTCATAGTAATCCACCAAATGATTTGGATCTGATATTGGGCCAGGTGTAATAAACTCGCAACTGTGCTATCGCGATTTCGTCGATGGAAATAGCAATCGGAAAATTAACATTAAATTCTGGCTTAGTCGAACTTACCGAGATCATCGTTGTTTTGCGTTGTGTTTGTCACGATCTGCTGAAGTAATCCCGCCATTATTTATATCCGTGGCTTTAATCGTTTGATTGTAAATATTTATCAGTGTGACAAATTCAGCGTCGGATATAATACCGTCATTGAGACTTTCCGACAGCAACGAAGGTAATTTCGAGTACGCGGTCGTCGCTGTATGTAATTTATTTATGTATTCGGTGCCATCATTGTTACCGCGTGTGATTATGTGACTCACTGTTATGCGTTGGGGTGGGGTGCTCCCAAATTTATTTGAACTACTGTGGAATTCCCACCCTGGCTCGTTTTTGTAGGAAGTGAAATTAGTGATAGAGAGAGGTAAAGCTCCGAGACCCCAGTCAGCAACACCGACAATTAAATTATTAAGAACACAAAGGTGAAATCCAAAAGAATACCAATTTAATACAAACTAAACGATATTAATTTCCCAACCAATCTACTTCCTCTCGACCATGTGACAACCTATTTCATCACGTGATTTTAGTGTGAGATGGCTTTCCCCTATGCTTGGTTGCTACTCATCTGAGTTTACTACGCCAATTGCTTTCCTCCTTCCGGCGTTCTCCGATTCTTCCTGTCCTCCCCCCATTTTGTCTTCCTTCCTCCTCTTCCTTTTCTTTCTCTCTTTCCTTCAACGAGGCTTGTTACCCGCCTAATTCTATTCTCTATTTATCCTTCCGGCGTTCTCCGCCTATTTCTATCCTGTCTCTCTGAGACTCGGGACTTCACTACTCTGTCCCCAAAAGGTTCCTAAGAAAAACACAAGGACGTTAGCATATGTGTTAGCCATCTCGCTCACACTAAATCAACAATCACTCAATCATCAGATCAAGGTTATCTACATCTTTGGTCACGCATTCGCGCACATCGAAAAACACACACGTTCTTATAAAAACAACGTTGCAATAAGAGCGGTATCCTACTTATCATACAGAAATCACTAAATTGTGTCACATCAATATATATATTTCCTTAATCTCATTATTCTCAACAATCTCACAATAATCCGACGCATTTCTGTACATTACACTCCCACAAGTGTACACAAATATTCAAATATCCATATTATTTAAATTTACACACTGCAATCATTTTACAAGCTATCATTTAATTCACAATGGCAAAGTCTAGAATATCACATGAATAAATACACTAGTTTACTACGAAGTAACTGAATAGCGAAATACAATACAAATTCTGACAAGCGAGCAATCTACATAATGATAGCTCATTTCTCAAGTACGCATGTAAATTAAAAAATACAAGCGTAATTCTATGTGCTAACGATTCTAGTAAGTAAATATACATACTGCACTTAATTACAATTACAATGCCTCAACATTCTGCAACAATCGAGCAAATAACTCACTGACCTTTACGAAGCTTTCTGTCCTTAGAATGTACTAAGAGTGTTCCCGCCAAATCACGAGTGGCTCCCTCGGAGTGAGTATATTCTGTTCTACCAGTACGACGGCTTACAAATCACTAATTCGTTATTAGTTCAAATGACTGTTAAGTTCTGATTTGAATTGATGGCCCCGCCCTTCAGTTCTGACTGGATATCAATTCTAGCCCCAGTTTGTCCAGATTAACAGACGAACCTCAGGCCATCTGTCAAGCGGAGAAATTTACAATAGCATCGAGTGTCCTTTGTTCTTAGAACCAAGCTTTTAACATCCATATGGTAGTGTTAACACCTAACGAAGGGTTCTTGTACAAACAAAATCGCCGTAACAGTGCAGGGTCGAAATACTCATTGCGCTATCCCATTCCTTTGTTCCTGACTTACGTAATCGCGGGCAGGCAAACGTGACACCGCGGATAATATTATTCCAGCGCCAGCAACAGCTGCGGATACCGAATAAAGAATCACGTCGATGATAACTAATCATCGCTGATATTATTTTTTTTGCCGAGTACGTATCTATGATGTTTTCCAGCGACAGCTGCCACGCACGCGCTTGATTGTACCTGTACTTGGATGCGCTCATTATTGTTTTACCTGGTGAATAATTGAGGTGATTCAGATATGAATTCCATGCACTACCAATATGATGTTGGCGCGATTGTTTTATCTGTTTCTAACGTAAAGGTTTCTTCGACGCCTTTATTTAATAAAACAGTTAGAAAACCTAAAACTCTATCGCTGGGATGTCTCCAGCCGTATTCTTTAATTATAATTCTGAACCTTATTTTAGAAAAAACGTATAACCGATACACGCCAGTGACTGTCATGGTGTATTTGAGAGAGTCATTTTCGGGCGACCACGTTGATGATCCCGTCGACGTGATAAATATATTATTGACCTGCGATGAGGTTACTGTCGGTGGGATCTTAACAAAGCTAGTTTTCTCGATAATTCCAGGAATTAATAAATTAGTTCCTTCAAATATATCAATGGCGGTTTTGATGTCAGCGAGTTTTTTGTTAATTTCATTTATTTTCACAGTTGTTTCAGCGGCGTTTTCATTAGTTTTTCTGATAGTTTCTTGAAGGGTAGTAAATTCACCCAACGTGAGTGTCGTATTCGGTTCGTCGAATTATATCGTTTAGCTTAATATTACTTGTTTTTAATTTTCCATGTTGATCTTGAAGAATAACAACCTCGTCGGGATCTATTCCTCATATCGCTAAAAGATTATTAACGTCGTCCTTTGTTGCGTATTTTGACAAATTCACGTCGATGGGTCTCTTTTTAACATTCGCGATAACAGAGTTCTTCCGTATATGTCAAACATTATAATAATTATTGATTTAGTTTATCAGAAGTGTACTCGTGAACGACTTTGTGGTGCGGTTTAGTTGATTTAGATATCGCTGCAAGACCATTAACTGCTTCACGGCCACATATCGGAGGATCATCTAGTTTTTGAGTTGGTAACGTCGAATACTAGGTTGGGATATTTAATTGTTTTACATAATTTAGAAATTCCCGTGGCGGTGCTAACCCGTACGAGTCAAAGTAGATAATTTCACGTAGATTAATCGCGTAAGCAACCCAGTGCGTGCCAGCACCAACACTATTATCGAGATTTATAATTCCCGTCTCGGTGCTATTTGGATACGCCGGTAACTGATCTCGCATAAATACACCACGAAAAAACTTTATTTTTAATTTTTTTAGCAACGTCGGTTAAATCAAAATTTGACATCGTTGTTATCATTTGATTTTGGGGATACTACTCCGGCGGTGTTCCTGGCAGTCGGAAACTTTTTCCGTACCATGCAAATGTTCCTGGCAGTCTTAGACCGCGTCCTTTTTTTTTTTTTTGCCGTATTTTGCTCCTGTTATTTTTTGTGCTAATTTGCTACCGGCGTATCCGGCAGCACCTAGCGCGACTGCTTTTGCCGCGACAGGAGCAGCTGCCGCTAACAGCGCTGGCAACGCAGCTAACAACGGAAAGAAACCACCTGTCTTAACCATGTCTTTGATGGCGCTTGGAGAAAGATCAATTTGAACCCAAACATTGGCCGACTTAGCTTTGTTAAAGTGTTTATGTTGGGTTTTAGTTAACGATACTTTATTTGGGCCACCATGAATTTGGTTATTTTTTAGTGTTATTTTTACCCCATAGGTTTGTGTTGTACTTGATTGAAAATTTTTCATCTGATACGGAGTCAGAGTCACACTAACATGTTCGTATGGCATTGTTTATAATAATGCGATTGATCTAAATTTAGATCACATTTTTTTTTACAGGAGCATCGTAACTCTCATTCGGCCACCAATACCTTCCAAAATCATGGTTCTATCGCTGAGTATAACAGCAATTGCTTTAAAATTAGCAGCACCAGGAATAAGTATTTTAGCTTTAAAATGTATATCAACCACGGACTGTTTTATCAAATCAATATGTTCTAGTGAAAAATAATAGATCGGATATAAATTTGTAAAATCTAATTGCGATATTTGTAAACCCTTATCAATATTTTGATCGCGCCCCATAAAACTTAATAACCGATGATATGCACGTGCTACTGAATTACCATCAAAATTTAACGATATTTCCTCAGATGGTTCCTGATATCCATTTATTCGCAATGATACTTCGCTGGCATCATAATTATCAAATACGATATGACTAAATATTTGATTACCGTTTGCTGATCTTTCACTTCTTTGAAGAGCAATAAAGATATGTCTTGGTGCAGAAACACCTTGCTGTGATGATATATGCCAAGTAAAAAGATTATTTACGGTGGCATTAGTACTATCTGTGACCGTTGTCAACCATGAAATTACTGATTTACCACCTTGATTCATAAAGGAAAGTAATTTTCGTTCTTCATCGAGTGATGGAGTCATCACTTGCATCCATAATGTAAGTTTAGATAATACTACTTTACCATCAACAACACCAGCAACATCTTTTCTCCAGATAGCATCGTTGCTATCACCTTTTCGATAAAGAACAACCGTGTGTTTAGCTCCAAAAATCACCTTTCTAAAGTCTCTGCAGAATCCAAACATATGCGATAACGGAATTGCACATGAGAAATTTCTACGATCACCTTTTAACATGTTTTTACGTGTAGCAAACCCTAGATTATAACTAGGATTAGCGCTTTGTAGCACAGAAAACGCAGCACCTGGCTGAGTTATCGTTCCAGGTACTTGAGCAGCCCCAGCATTTTGAGTTAATTGTAGTTTAGGAAACTGTTCGTGATCAGCGTCATCAAAATTATCCTTGGCAAACATCATACTTGGCCCAGCTGATCTAGTGTAATCATCTGAGTACTTTGCTAGGCCTATAATCGTCGTAGCAACATCGACATTATCGTGAATCGACTCAACTTCTTTTCCATCAACCATGTACATGGCGCTCTTAAATAATGTCATAATGCCATTATTAACAAACTCGACTTTAACATTTGCTCCGTATGTTACATTATTGGCGTCAGTTGTTATAAGTTCACCAACAACCTCGATAAATGCTTCACAAGGTAGAAAGTATCTGCTTGTATCATGAACCTGAAGTTCGATTCGACCAGTTTGATCTGGTGTTTTCGCGTCATAGGAATAATACTGATTATCGCGAACATACTCGTCTTTGCTTATTTGTTCATTCATATCGAAAGCAGCATTAGATATTCGCGAGAACATTTTTATTATTAAACGTTACCTTCTAAAACGAAGACCGCTTCCTGATATCATATTTGTATTTATTTATTCTGTTCCTTGATTTATTAGCTTAGTTAGTTTTTGATTTTCTGTGCCATTTATTATTTTACTGACATCGCTGGGCATCACTGTGGTGCTTGGTAATTTAACCGCGACATGTTGTTTTCGGCGTATTAAATTTAGAATTCTGTCTTTGACGGTGCTAAATGCTTTACTGGCAGCGCTACCAATAGCAGAGGTGGCTTTATCACGAAAACCCTTTGCTTTCATTGATAACTGTTTCACGATAGGTCCGGCTTTAGGAGCTATTCTTGTGATGAAACCTTTAATGATATCACCTAATCCGTTTCCGTAAGTACCTTTGTACATGGGTGACCGCGCATTTACCACCCTGACTGGTATATACTTGCGATGATTTTTATGCACGATCATCTTATTTAATTAATTTTGTATTTAACAACTAGTCGCTGTAATCGTCAACGAGTTCATTGATAAGATTTTGGTACACGCTTATATCCACAATACCACCCTGAAAAAATCTTTGGCAAATGTCATTTGCTTCATTAATTATTTCCGATGAGTTATTTCCAGCTCGTTTTCCTTCAGTAAGGACTTCTAATCGTGATACATCAGTAACAACATTATCAGGGCAGACAGAACTATAACCACTACCGGTAGCTCCAGGTTCATCATCGGTAGATTCTTCCTTTAATTGTTGTTGAGAAGGTTGTCTTGAAGGAAATAATGGAAAAGGTAGCGAAGAAGGTTGTGGAGGAGGCTGTCGTGGGTAAAACCGTGGAGATGAAAATAATTGAGGAGGCTATGAAGGAGTTCGTGGAGAAGATAACGAAGAAGGCTGTAAAGTCATTTTTTCATATTGTTCCTGTAATGAATGAACATACTCATCCACTGCGGTTTTAAATAACTCATATTCATGTCCTTTAGCTTGACTTTTACCATAATAAATACGAAATATCCATTTGTTCCAATTATTAGGATCGATAAATTTACTAGCATATGATGGTCTTAAGTTCTCATCTCGATCACGATAACTCCTATATGCAAATCCAACTAAATTATTTGTACCCTTAATTGATTTTATCTGATTAACAGCGATGGGTTTAAATTTATCGATTATATCAACCCTAGTTGTAACTCGTCTTGATTCTACATCATCATCTTTTATATCACTCTTGAATACATCCTCAAACTGATCCTGAGGTTCTAATTCAGGTTCAACCTGAGCTGCAGATCTCGTAAAATTTTCTTTATTTTTTTAGCCCGTAATGCGGTTTCTTTTAGCACAGGAAGAACACCTTTTTTTCTTTTTTCGGGATCTTTAATATCTCCCAGCAGGATTTTATCATTTTGTTTCTGCGGCTTTTTCAGAGGCTTAAGTTACTGGTTTAAATAATAACTCATTTGACTCAGCGGAACTTTCTTTTGCGTCTTCAACTGCTTGTATTTTTCGTTTGACTGATTCTTTCAGTAGTGAAAGAGGTGAGATTAGCGTCAATGGGAATTAGCATTACAAACACCCCCTGGGCGAGATTAGCGTCAATGGAAATTTAACATTAACCACCCTGGGCGAGATTAGCGTCAATGGAAATTTAACATGGTCAAAAAACCCTGGGTAAGATTAGCGTCAATGGAATTTAACATTGGAGAAAGGAAAAACAAAGGAAATATTGAGATTAGCGTCAAAGGCATTCGAACAATGGAAAAAAAATATCGATTCTAGGGACAAAGGCAATTGAACATGGGGAATAGAGTTTGGGTCTGTCTAGGGACAAGGGGAATTGAACATGGGAATAGAGTTTGGGTTTGTCTAGGGACAAAGGGGAATTGAACATGTTAGAAAAAAGAAAACTACTTTAGGGACAAGGGGAATTGAACATGGGATTTTTTTTTTAAATTTTTTATAAAGGGATAGGCAATCGAAAGGCTATCTCTTTTCGAGAAATGTGGGTGGCCCTGAAAAGGGCCTTTGGGTTTATGTTAATATTGATATTAACATAGACGGCATCTGTCACATCTTCTTCTTCTTCTTAAACTCCTTCTAACTGCAGGTCCATACACAAGTACCCTCTTGAGGCATCCTTGTCTTTCTATGCAAACTCTTCTCATCCATAGACTGGTATCTATCCTATCAACAACAGTCCACTTGGACCGGACATACATGAGCATGTCCGTCCTAAACATCATGGAAGACACAAGGGTGGATGATTCAACTGTGGTCCACATCGTGAGGCGACGAGAACAGGTGAATCAATGCAGTGAACTGCGCTTATTTATAGGTAGAGGAAGGATTGAAACGGATTGAGTCCATTCACCAATCCGAACACGCGTTACAAAATTCAGTCAGTCCGCATCCAATCCGAAGAGAGCAGTCTGTGACGTCATGTGGTCAATATAGATTCGCTAGCGCCTGTGTGCTGTCAATCTATGCGACAGTGATTCAACATGACGGAAACTCAGAAAACGATCCATTGGGGTGCACCAGCAGTGGAGACCACCCAAGGGAACCCGGACTTACTTTCAGAAGAGGTGAATTGGGATTTTGTGGATTTTCTTACCTCGCAAGAATTTGTTCCGGAACCTTCGTCTCATTCTTGATTACCGCAAGTGGAGAATTTTAGACAGAGACAGAAAGAAGAATTGGAGAAATTTATGCAACGACAAAAGGAAGCGGAACAAGCTTTACTCCTACAGCTACAGCAACAGCAACAAGAAGAGGTAAGAAAAAAACAACAACAAGAAGAAGTAGCAGCAAAGAAACAAGAGGGTGAAAATCAAACGGCTACGGTACTGTTGGACATTTTAGCGGAGTTAAGAAGTCTGAAACAAATGTATCAGACATCTTTATCAGGACCGAAGAGAATACGACCTTCCCGAGCTAAACATGCCAACCCTGTGACTAAGCCTATCCTACCACCCTTAGTGATTTCAACCAATCATCAGAAGTAGGCCTCGGCCGTGGCAAAGGCTTAAAGCAGTTAAAGTTGATTGCTTAAACTCACCCCCTACACCAAAATAAAAAGGCCCTTTTCAGGGCCACCCACATTTCTCGAAAAGAGATAGCCTTTAAATTTGCCAATAACTCAAAAATCAACAACAAAAAAAAACATTTTACCCTTATAGTACATGTCTGTGTATGAGTGCGTGAGTGTAGCTTCTTATTTTAAAATCAAAACTCAAAGACACTTACCTTATATAATTAATGTATTCTTTTCTCCATAGTTACAATCCAATTCACAATTCACAACAGAACACTTTATAAATTACATTCACTTCTTCTGTTTCTTTTTTTTACTCTCTCTTTTTTTTAATTTCTTCACCGTCACAGTCTTTTCCTCATCTTCCTCCTCACTTTCTTCCCTTCTTCTTTTCTTCTCCTGTTTCTTTTTCTTCACCTGGCTGCTTTCTTCCTTTGAAGAATCTCTCTCTTCTTCTGAAGAATCCCTCTTTTCTTCCGACTCCTCTTGTTTCTTTTTTGGGCAATCTGGAGACCAATGTCCTTTTTCTTTACAATAATAACAAGTATCTTGACTTTTGTCTTTTCTAGCCCCTTTTTTTCTTTTTTGACGGTCTGGACACTCTGAAGACCAATGCCCTTTCTTCTGACAGATATAGCAAGTATCTTGACTTTTATCTCGAAAAGAAGGAGAGTAGTCCGTCGGCTGGTCTGAAGAGAATTTTCTAATGACCCCTCGCAAAGCTCTGATGAAACGTTCCATCTGGGTAGTCTCTTCCATCGTTGTGCTCGGTTTGAGAATGAAATGAATAGTGAAAGGACAAGACACACACCCTTTTTATATACGCTGGTTTGTCATGACTATAAATTAGTCTATGGTGTTTAAACTTGAGTCATTTGACGTTTTGCACTCAAGATGAAACGATCCTATTCATTCGAGAAGAAAGAAGAAGAAAGTAAGAGGCAGAAACGTGATCTATCGCCTCGTACCAGAGCTGAAGTCTTGGCACAAATTCATGCCAGTGATTTTGAAGAGGACATGAGTGAACCAGAATCCGAACCCTCTAAACAAAGTTCACCACCCTTAGTTAACCCTGAAAAGTACTATTCCATTCGAGAGACGGAAAAGCGCTCCTCTAGAAAATTTAGAACCACGGCTTACACCTACACAGTGAAGTTTAAAGATTTCAAGTCCGACGTACCGTTGGAGAAAGCAGAAGGGTTTATCAGGTATAACGGTACCAATTGCGCAAGTCCAGGTGGGCGGAGCTTAAGGTATATGGAACATTGTATTCAGAATTAAAGAACAACTCTAGCTGTGATTGGTGCATTATGTAAGAGTTGTACTTTCTGTTTGGCTTTAAAAAAATGTTGAGCCTCTTGGCAACATGTGAGTTTGTGTTAATTTCTATCTAGATCATATTTTGTATTTTTTATGATTTTTTTAAAATATGGTACACATGGCTGAAAATGTGCTTGTTGTGACTAGATAACTCTAACCACTGTCTAGTTCCAGTAGAGTTATCTCTCTTAAATGCAATGGAGTACCTGGTTATGTCATTGTCAAATTGACAATCTAGCATTGTTCTATATGGCAGTGTGTGACATGCATGCCCAAGTAGGACAGAAAGTATATTTATTTCACAGAACATTAGCATTGAGGTATATGGAGAAACAATTGGTACCGTGATACCTAAAGGAAAGAATAACCTCACAGTGTATCCATAGAAACGCATACATGTGGGCGGCATTTATGAACTATACTAGTTTGATGTAGGAAAACAAATGTGTGCTGAACAGTTTTGGTCAAATATTGAAAGTTCTTTAAGAATAAAATGTATGAAATCTTCAGAAAATAGCACAGGTTGGCTTTGGATGGGGACTTTTGATAACTATAGCTATGATAGATATAGACTTGTGTTACCTGATGCCTTTATGTATGTGCTGTTACCTCCTAGATTGGAATGCATGCAACAAAATAAGTTATGGAAACATAATATAGTTGATTTTGGCCAAATATTGGCTATTTTACCTGCAAAAGATGAAAAATCATGTGTACAAAAACAGCTATCTTGTTCTTGTAAGGCATGCCATAAACCAGGATAGAGAACACTCTAAGTACACTTGTAGAGAGATCACTTGTACCATGTGGGATGTTCTGGCATGAGTAATTTTTAGGTAATTTATTAAGGATATGGTATTCCTTCACACTTTGATTTGAATCGTCCTGCTCTAATTGTCCTTTTTTTTTTTTACACTTTCCTGCTTTGAAATTGTTCATGTAGTTAGTTCAGTTCTCTTGCATTCCCTTTTGTTGAAGTAGCAGTGAATACCAACAAACAAGAACAGTTTCCTTAAGTCATCATTTCCCATTGGCACTTGTATAAGCCCAATTATAATCTACTATTGACTTTCAATTAATCCTATTTCTTTCTGTCAAGCTGCTCTTGTGGAATTTCCATGTTTGGTCCAACATTACAGAATGATAACCATTTTAGTCACACAGTGCGTATTCATTCCATTCAAATCCACACTGTTCTTGAAACTTTGCATCCCATCGCAAGAATCCAAATTGGCATGAGACGATATCTGCATGGTTATGGAAGGCTGCACTCTACATGCCGGCATTGTAGAAAATATGAACTATGTGATATGAAAGAGCTGCGTCATCTTAGAAATTAAAATTACGTGACTCTTGAGGTCTCCACTAAATATAGGAGTCTAAATGTTAGGTTCTCACTTTATCAGTAATGTATTTTGAGATAATTTAATTGCAATGAAGTTAATACAGGTTGTTGATGAACTCATCTATATTACATGGATACTGTATTAGAGGTTACCACACCTTATGTATATCATTCAGTTATCTCCCTTACACCAGTCATAACATTTCAAGGAAGTAAAATCTCACATTTTCAGTGACTGGTTATGAAAATAAAGAGAAGATTTGTGAAGTATTATATTAGCCCTCAATCTTGATGCAAATGTAAGTAGAAGCAATTTAATAATTTCTCACAGTAAAGTTTACAAGTTTAAAAACTGACAAGGTATGTTCTGCTTGGATCTGAGATAAGTTTATCTCTATCTTATGCCAATTATTATTAAATTCTTATGTAGAAGAAATATACTTTATATGTATCTATATTATCTAAATTATTCCCCCTTTTATATTAGATGGAAATGAACACAACTTCACTTGAAATTTGGGTACCTGTAAGGGATGTTATAGCACAGTTGCCTTTGGGCTGTCCTTGGACCTGTTGGGCCCTGCCCCATATATTTGTCCAAGGTAAGGTCATCAAACTTTCACTTCTCATTTCTCGCATTGCTGATTTTGCCTCCTTTAATTCCTTTATCATAAGCTACCTCTCCCTTTTAGATAAACACATTCCTCCTGTTTTTAACTCCATTTGATGTGCTATACTTAGTGTTTATATTTGGCATTTTTCTGTATTTTATTCCCCTAATTTCACCCCCCAATCCAACATAACTACTTATAAGCTGTGATTTACTATATCTGGTGACTGACTGGCTTATTGAAACAATTTTATTCACATTACAAAGGAGGAAAGCTTACTATTTGTGTTACAATGAGGATGGGTAGGTGGACCTTTGTGTGAGGACTGGTGGTTAGTGACCTCTTGTATCTGCAGATAGTGTAAAGTGGTCAAAGCTTATACTTTATAATAAGATTGGATCATGTCCACCGGTCTCTGATGTTAAGTTCTGCACCTACCAAACAAATATAAATTCCTTTCTTTTAGGTGAATTGTACATTTTGAAGTAGGACAGGTACATACTATTTGGTACATTGACCTTTGACATAGTTATTACATAATATGACATAATCTGATTTATCCCATATCACCTATGTGAAGTTCAATAAGTGCTGATATGAATAAGATACAACTCATAGTTGAAAGAATTCATTTTATTTCAAAAGATGATTTTGATGGTGAAGCAAAAGTATGAAAACAATAGTTCAAACAGCTCAATGACATTTCTATACACATTCATATAAGACATAGGCTAGTACCTCATCAAATTGTTTTTCACAAGTGAGACTAAGTATATTTGTTACTTATACAGTCCAGAACTATTTCACAGATTATTGGAAAAATTAAGGTTTGCTATAGGTATAACGGTACCAATTGCGCAAGTCCAGGTGGGCGGAGCTTAAGGTATATGGAACATTGTATTCAGAATTAAAGAACAACTCTAGCTGTGATTGGTGCATTATGTAAGAGTTGTACTTTCTGTTTGGCTTAAAAAAAATGTTGAGCCTCTTGGCAACATGTGAGTTTGTGTTAATTTCTATCTAGATCATATTTTGTATTTTTTATGATTTTTTTAAAATATGGTACACATGGCTGAAAATGTGCTTGTTGTGACTAGATAACTCTAACCACTGTCTAGTTCCAGTAGAGTTATCTCTCTTAAATGCAATGGAGTACCTGGTTATGTCATTGTCAAATTGACAATCTAGCATTGTTCTATATGGCAGTGTGTGACATGCATGCCCAAGTAGGACAGAAAGTATATTTATTTCACAGAACATTAGCATTGAGGTATATGGAGAAACAATTGGTACCGTGATACCATCACCGAGATGTGGGATTCTTTGCTCACCGCACTCAAGCGACAATGTCAACCCAAAGAAGACGATCGCTTGCCACTATCCATAGATCACGACAGCTTGAAATACCCTGTTTGGATCGAGTTTAGCAGACCCGCAGAACTGACCCCTTCCAAAGTCATGGACAAGATTCAACACGTACAACAATCTAATGACCAGTTTGACATCACCGATGGTAAAGCCACACTGAAAATGGCCCACGTCTCTCCTCCTCAAGGGACCGGACAACGCAATAAGGTGTTATTGGTGAACGACCTTCGCAGCACCAAAAAGAGTTTCGTCCAAATTAACAACCCTCAAGACCAGATGTCCTTAGCCCGAGCCATCGTGGTGGGACGAACCTATGCCAACAAGAACGACACGGCAGAATGGAAAAGAACCTGGAAAACTATTCAACAATCGGACCGAGCCAAACAACGAAACGAAGCAGAACTCCTGTTGAAACAAGCTGACCTGTCCAAAGACACACCCTGTGGCATTCCTGAAATGCAAAAATTGCAAGATGTCCTAGCTCCACGCTACACCTTGAAAGGGCACCCTCAAGAAGTGCGTGGGCCTCTGTTGTTTCGAGGGAAAGACTTTAAGGACGGAAAATACATTCATGTCTCTTATCACGATGACCATTTCGATACCATTACCACTATCACTGGATTCCTGGATATATGTTTATTATTGTGAGAAATGTGACTATGGCTATAACAATCGAGAGCAACACAAACATTGCGGATGGAAATGCCCAGGATGTTTGGCCTCTCCACCCTGTCTGAGCGAAGGACAAGAAAGAGTACATTGTCCTGCTTGTCTGCGCACGTTTGTCAGCCCTGCCTGTTACCAACAACATCTGAAGACGCAAGGTTCACAGCAGAAATGTGCTTGTCAACTGCTGAGACTGTGCCCTACGTGTCGACAAGGCCTACGTACCAATAATGCCAAGGCACACGTATGTTCAGGAAAGAAAAAATGTCAGATTTGTCACCACATCGTGGACTTGGAACACCAATGCTACGTGCAAAAATACCAACCCCCACCAGAGAAAGAGGACGGTCACAAGAAGAAAGGCAATTTCATCTTTTTCGATTTCGAATGCATGCAAGAGACTGGCATTCACATTCCTAATTTCTGCGTGGCTCATCGAGCGTGCGAGAAGTGCATTCAAGAACCTATCTTCAGTCATTGCCCTCACTGCAGCAAGATTCCCGGAGGGCGTGAAAAAATCTCTCGAGGACCGAACACGTTAGCCGATTTTGCCCAATGGGTCTTAGATCCCATCGACAAGACGTGGAGCCAAGAGGACATCGAACGTCATCGTCATGCCACAGTGATGGCTCACAATTTCTCCGGATACGATGGACAGTTTCTTCTCAGATATTATACGGAACAAGGCACCGAACGTCCTAAAGTCATTTTGAACGGAGCCAAAATCATTTTCATGCAAGTGGGACAAGTACAGTTTAAAGATTCGATGAGCTATTTGGCCATGCCTTTGAGTCGAATGCCTAAAACGTTTGGAATGACAGAAATGGCTAAAGGGTACTTTCCACACTTTTTCAATACGGAAGCCAATCAACACGCCGTTCTACCCCATTTGCCTGAGGCTCACTATTACGACCCCGATAACATGCGTACCGAACAACGAGAAGCTTTCTACGCTTGGTACCAGACTCACGCCTCCGACCCTTTCGACTTTCAGGAAGAAATGCTAAAGTATTGTCGTTCCGACGTGGACATTTTACGGCGTTGCTGTGGAAAATTTCGAGAACTGTTCATGGAACACGGAGGGGTCGATCCTTTGAAAGAAGCTTGCACCATTGCCAAAGCGTGTTCCTTAGTGTATCGACAACGATTCATGCCTGAAAACACCGTGGCTGTCATCAGTCCTCAAACGACCCACTATGTCAAACGTCAATACTCGGTCAAAGCCCTACGTTGGTTACATTACTTGTGCGACAAGGAAGACAAATGGATTCAGCATGTCCGCAACGGAGGAGGCGAAAAGACCATCGGAACGTATTCGGTCGATGGCTGGGACTTAGAAAACCCCAAGATCGTGTACGAGTTTAACGGTTGCTTATTTCACGGATGTCCCGTCTGTTACCCTGATCGTAGCACTAAAAATCAGTTTTTACAACGAACCATGGAAGACTTGTACCAGAACACTTGTCAGCGACGCCTAAAGTTAGAACAGCAAGGATACCAAGTGGTGGAAATGTGGGAACACGAGTACGATCACCGTATGAAAACCGATCCCGAGTTAAAACGTGCCGTGGAAAGTGGCAAGCTGATGGACCCCGTAAACCCGAGGGATAGTTTGTACGGAGGAAGGACCAATGCCACCTGTTTGCTGTACCAAGCCGACGAAGAGAAAGGAGAAGAAATCAAATACTTGGACGTATGTTCGTTGTATCCTTACGTGTGCAAATATTGCCCCTTTCCTGCAGGGCACCCACAATTGTTCACGGAACACATCGACCTGAAAAACATTCGACAATACGAAGGCTTGATCAAGTGTAAAGTTTTGCCTCCCACGAACCTATACCATCCCGTCTTACCTCACCATTGCCAAGGCAAACTGATGTTTCCATTGTGTCGTACTTGTGCCGAAACGTGCAACCAAGACCAACCTTGTCAGCACACCCAGGAAGAACGGGCCTTGACGGGAACCTGGGTCAGCGTAGAATTGTTCAAAGCTCTGGACATGGGATACCAACTCTTAGAAGTGTACGAAATTTGCCACTTTCCCAAGACACAACAATACCACAAGGGTGACCCCAGTCAGAAAGGCATTTTCGCCGACTACGTGGATGCCTTTTTGAAACTGAAGCAAGAAGCCAGCGGCTATCCTTCCTGGTGTCACACTTCCGAAGACGAAAAGACATTCAAAGAGAAATACTATGAACAAGAAGGCATCTCTTTAGACCACATCGAGAAAAACGAAGGCAGGCGGTCGTTTGCCAAAGTGATGTTAAATTGCTTGTGGGGTAAAATGGCACAACGACCGTGTTTACCCAAGACGGAATATTTGACAGAACCTTCCCGCTACTTTCAGATGATTCACGACAAAACCAAATACATGAAACACGTGGACGTCGTTCGCGAGGATTTGATCTTGGTCAATTACGAAGAAGATCTGGACTTTGTACAAGACGACCCCTTTGGAAATGTCATCATTGCGGCTTACGTGACAGCTCATGCTCGCTTAAAATTGTACGAAGCTTTAGAACTGTTAGGGGAACGTGTCCTGTACTTTGACACGGACAGTTGCATTTACATCCATCACCCGAGTCAACAGCACCCTGACATCGAAGGAGACCGTTTAGGAGCCTGGACAGACGAACATCCCGACGACAAGATTCTAAGTTTCGTCAGTGGCGGTCCAAAAAATTACGGCTACGAATACCGGGACCCAGAAGGAGAAGTGCACACGACGTGCAAAGTGAAAGGACTGACTCTGAATTATCGTACCAGTCGTGTGGTGAACTTTGGGGTATTGAAAGAAGCCTTGCAATCGGGAGAGGATGCAAACTTTAAAGTGACCACCTATCAACCGAACAAGATTGTACGTTTACCCACTCACCACATCGTCAGTCGACCCTTGGAAAAAGTCTATCAAATCGTGTACCAGAAGCGAGTTCGACTTCCCAATCATTTCACCTTACCGTATGGACACGTCGGTATTGGTCTGTATATAAAAAGGAACCCTAGGCAAGATCGATAGTTCATTGTGACTACCAAGACCGAGCGAACAAGATGAATACTTTCAGAGAAACACACAACAAGTTTTTTAGAAAGGCACAATTCAAGTGTGGGGCTTCTGAAGTGGAATGCGATTGTGAGCCTTGCGACTTTTCAACCTGTGTTAGTGACGGTGCCAGAAGAACCCGTCACCCAGGACGGGACTGTCGTGGAGAGGCCTGAAAGACCCTTTCGGGAGGACACTTGTGTGACCTTACCCCCTACTATAGAACTGGTTAGAACATTACCCAAAACATGTTGTGCAGACACTTGTGTTTATTCCACGTTCATGGTTATCATGTGCCTTTTATCCTTATACTTAAGCCTTTGACTTTTATGTATTTTTGTCTTTCGTATTCATGTTTGAAACATTCAATAAACGTGTTCTGAAAAAAGTATTTAAACTCTTGTCTTGTTTGTTTTCGTGTCACAAGTGACATTTCTCACACTATGGCTACCTCTGCTGTCTCTGCTCCCTCTTCCTCCACTGTCAAAGTCATCGACGAACACTTAGATCGTGCCAGTTGGGAGTTGTTGTATCTTCGCCATCCCTTTAACATGCTCATTGCTGGACCTAGCGGTTCAGGCAAAACCGAATTTGTCAAACGTTTGATCGAACATAAACATCATTTGATCGATCGACCACCTCAGCGGATCGTGTGGTGTTACAATGAGTGGCAATAGGCGTACAGCCTCTTGCGAGAAAGTCAAGGCGATTCCATCGTGTTTGTGGAAGGCATTCCTAAAGAAGACGACGGCATCGTCTCTGACTCCCGTCTAACCCATTTGGTCATTTTCGACGACATGTTAGGAGAAGACGAAGAAGAAATTAAACTGTGGTTCACGCGCAAAGGGCATCACCGTAATGCCAGTGTCGTTTACATCACCCAAAATTTGTTTCAACAAAGTAAAGCGCATCGCACCATCAGTCTCAATGCGCATTACGTGGTCTTGTTTAAAAGCCCTCGAGATAAATCGCAAGTGCAAGTCTTAGCCAAACAGTTAGGAACGCCTTGGCTGACTCAGGCATACGACGATGCCACTCAAACGCCACACGCCTATTTACTCGTCGATTTGAAACCTACGACCCCCGAGGATGTGCGATTTCGTACCCACTTGTTTCACCACTGGTGCCAAGACGGAGGGCCTGTCCTATACACGTCTCCGTCCTCGACTTCATTTCACTCCACATAAAAAAATCTATAAAAACCTCAGACCCTTTTTCGTCTGTCTCACTCACAGTGCGAACATGACGTCCCTTCAGTCGCATCTTCCCGTCAAATTGATTCGTGCCTTGTATGGCATCAGTCGAGAAAAAAATCCACAAATACGAGCTCGTGTCTTAGAAGCTAGTCTCAAAGAAGTCTTACGATGGTTCACGGTGACGGCACGTCAAATACTCCAAGGAATCATTCAGATTAATCATCAAACCAAACGCTTTTTCGATCGAAACAAAGTCGCTTTGGTCCAACGGGCCGATCCCCGCATCGACACTCAAACCAAAAAACAAATCATATTGAAACCTGGAGGGAGTGGTACTCTAGGAGGGGTCATCATTCGCTCACACTTAAGATGGGATCCTAATGCCCCCAAAGTTATCCCCAAGAAAAAAGTCCAACTTAGCCCCAAGAAGAAAAAGAAAAAGACCAGGTCCCCAAGAAGAACTTCTCCAGTGGCGGGACCCTCCTCTTACCAGACACCACCCCGGGAAAAGAAAAGAAGCCCCCAGAAAATGAAAAGTCCACAGAAGAAAACTAGTCGCAGGAGAGGCACTTCGGCCAGGACGCAACCTTACAACCGTAAACCACGACCTGCCACGGCGGTGACCGCATCTCCGGCAGCCTCACGTTCATCCACTTCTCCGTTGATGACACCAAGAACTGAAGAGTACTTGGAGACGTTGATCACACCAAGAACTTCTCCGTTGATGACCCCAAAAAGAACTTCCCCAGTGGCAGGACCTTCCAATTTAGTGGCAGTGGCTGCTGCTCACAAAGTACCTTCTCCCAAAATCAAAGTCCATGAAAGATCGGGTATGTTACAAAGTTTACTGGATTTGTCCAAGCAAGAACTGGCTCGATTTAGTCCGTTGCGTACCCCTCCACGACGTGTCATGCCTGTCCTCAAACTGATACGCCGTAAAGACAATCAGTGGAGACGCGTTCCAGTATAAAAAAGACCTGTGACCAAGTCGGGGGTATCAGTGTTTTTTTGGTGCTCCTGAAGACTCAAAGATGTCACCCTCCAGAAAACCCCAAGGAAAGAAAAGAAAAGGACTACCACCACGTTTAGTCAAACATGGGGACATGTTATCTGTCCTGTCCAAAGCTTCTTCACCTCTACGAAAAAAACTCATTCAATCGGCCTCCAAGGAGGTCATCAATACCGTGTGCAAATGTTGTTTGAACGTTTTGAAAGGCACGATCCCTATGTCCAAACACCAGAAACAATGCTTAAGCAAACATCGTCACGTTCTTCGCCAAATGGTTCAAAAGAAAATTCCCATTCGTCAAAAGAAGAAGATGTTGGTCCAACGTGGAGGCATTTTGCCTCTCTTGCTAGGTTCCATACTGAAAGGAGTCTTGGGAACCATGTTGGGAGGACTGGTGGGAGCAAGATAAAAAGGCCCTCGGAAGTCCCAAGATCTCACAATTGACCCCTGACAACCCTATGGAAGGACGAAAACTAGCTTTAGTGCCTTACAAACGATGGATGGAATACCATCGGTGGCAAGAACAACGCACCCCGCATTTACCTCCCAATCCCCATTTGAGCGAGATGTCCCAGTTACAACACGAATTGCAGTCCTTAATGGATCGCCAAGATTTGTCCGAAACAGAAAAATCGCAAAAGTACGGTTAACTCTTGCAACGACTGCAACTCTTTCACCAGAAAGCTTTAGACGAAACAGCTCTACCCACTCTGAAAGATTTTAAGACCTTGATGAAAAGTCCAGCACCATCACCAGTACCAGTACCAGTACCACCACTACCAGTGACCAAGACAGAAAAAGGAGAAGAAGAAGAAGAAGGGTTTCAAACTCCACCAGAAAAAGTACGCAAGTTAACAACACCACCTACCTCCAGAATTGGATGGATTAAAAAGATGATGGCCACCCCTTCTTCATCACAAGAGAAAAAGAAAGTGAAGACAGAAGTGAAGACAAAAGTGAAACAAGAACCGATATCCCCCGCTCAGAGATCCTCCTCTTCAACACCTATTGCTGGTCGCACACGCAAAGCATTGCAATCCAAGAAAGTACCCCAAGAGAAAAAGAGTAGCATCTTCCAAGAGTGGGTGCCTTATTAACACACCAACCAACACAAAAAATGGAAAAGGTCTTTGCCAGCATTTACTACGATCCCTCGCATCCTGCAGGTTACGCAGGAGTTCAAAAATTGTATCGTGCTGCCAAAACGCGACTGAAAAGTCTCCGCTTACCTCAAGTGCAACGATGGTTACAAGAACAAGTTACCACTTTACACAAACCCATTCGACGCAAGTTTGCCAGAAGTCGCACCCGAGTGGAAGGCATCGATCATCAATGGCAAGCCGATTTAGCCGATGTCTCTCATTTGGCCAGCTACAATCGTGGCTACAAATATTTGTTTTGTGTCATCGACGTCTTTTCCAAATTTGCCTGGGTCGTGCCCTTAACTTCCAAATCGAGCAGCGAGTTAGTACTAGCCCTGCAACGGGTGTTGAAACAAAGCGGTCGTCACCCTCTTCGATGGCAAACGGACAAAGGCACCGAATTTTTGAACCAAGCTTTCCAAAAAGAATTAAAGAAACGTGACATTCATTTTTTTACCACCGAGAATCCCGAAACCAAAGCCAGCATCGTGGAACGTTTTCAACGCACTTTGAAAGAACGCATGTGGAAATATTTTACGCATCACCACACTCTGAAGTACATCGACATCTTACCGCACCTGGTGCAAGCGTACAACCAATCTTACCATCGAAGCATCGGACGTGCCCCGCAAGACGTGACTCGCGACAACGAAGTGTTGGTGTTTGAGCGTCTGTTCGGTACGTCCCCGACGAGGGCTGTCCCCAAGAAAAGTGGAGTGTTGGCCGTAGGAGATTGGGTGCGCATTGGCAAAACCAAACGCACTTTCAACAAAGGTTACTTACCTAACTGGACGACCGAGTTGTTTCGCGTCACTGGACGAGTGCATGGCCGTCATCCTGCCGTCTATAAATTGGAAGACATGAACGGAGAAGTGCTCAAAGGAACGTTTTATTTGCCCGAGTTACAACGTGTGACCAAAAAAGAAGACGACGTGTACGACATCGAAAGCATTCTCGAACGCAGAACCCGTAAAGTGGGCAAACGACGTGTCAAAGAAGTCAAAGTACGTTGGAAAGGATATCTGCCCAGTTTTGATTCTTGGATCGACGCTTCGCAAGTCATCGACTATAAAAGGAAGTGACCATCATGCCCTTTCACACAGACGCAGCTATGTCGACCACTCCTCCTTCACCTAGTTCTTCTGTGCAAGATTTACAAAAACAACCCTTGTGGGTGTGGTGTGGAGAACGTGTGCCTAAAACGCAAATCGTCTTTTTCTGCCAAATCTTCGTGGTGTATTGTGTCATCGGGGCAGCCATTGCCAATTTGAGTTTGCAACAAGGAGACAAACAATTGTGGACCTTTTTATTGAGCAGTTGCATCGGTTACCTGCTTCCCAATCCCTCCCTGAAATTCACCTCGAACGGGAACCACGGGAACCTTGTATCCAGTGCCAGTGCCAGTCGCCACTCCAACAACAACCACAAGCAGAACCCCATTTTGGGCGCAGACACGCCTCTGACATCCACTAACCCCTCGGACAGCCACAGAATTCTGGAATTATGAGTCACGAAAACCAATTTTACTTAACCTTACCCAGTGACAGTTCCATGGAGGTGTTTCCCCACAACACGTTGTGCTGTTACACGGCTAAATTACCTCAAGCCATCCAGTTAGATCACGAAGCCCATTGGGAAGTGGCTTTAGTAGAAATGATTCACCCTACACAAATCCAAAACATCACCGAAAAGCAAAACACTTTTGAGGTCGAAATCATGAACCAACAATTACAAGAAGCCATGAATGACATTGGGTTTTCAGGGGACACAAGACCATCCAACAATTCACCCTTCAATATCTACACCTTGAAAATTCCGGCAGGGTTTTATTTTAGTGGCCAAGATTTGGTGGACACCATTACTTCCAGGTTCGAGTTCGCCTTTGGCAAAGCCCTGAACAGAGTCAAAAAAAGTGTCACCCTGGAGTACCATAAAGTGGCTTGTCGCTTACTGATGAAATTTCAGGATACCCAAACGTTGTCCATCAGTTTTAATCGTGACTTGTTTGATATTTTAGGTGGAGACACAAAAATGGCTCCAAATTTTAAACCGAAGATCAACAGCAATACGGAATTTTACAAGTTTTTTCGATTCCCTGTAGAACTGAACCAAGGACTGAATTTGATGTTCGTGTACTCCGATGTGGTGGAGTATAACGTGGTGGGACACACCTCTGTACCGTTACTGCGTGTCATTCCTTTCAAAGTGGATAGTACCACGACCAGTGACCAGGAAGGTGGAAACACCTATCACGTCCACCGGGAATTTGTGCATCCTCATTATTTGCCTGTCAGCAAGTCGTATTTGGACACGGTCAACATTGCTATAAAAGGAGATTTTTGACAAAATATTCCATTCACCAAAGGAAAAGTCACGGTGAAACTCCATTTTCGAAAACGGTTCTCTCACGACTCGTAAGTCATGTATCCAGTGTATCGAGGGGTTGCACAACAGCGAGGACATGGTTTAGGAGATATGTTAAAATCGGCCTTTCGTTCGGTGGCCCCGGTGTTGAAACCGATGGTGACACGCGGATTGCACGCCTTGAAAGATGCGGCACTGACACAAGGCAAAGAATTTCTCCAAAATGTCATCATCGACAAACAAAACCCTAAAGAAGCCTTCATGAGGGCAGGCAAAAATGTCTTGCTGCAAACGGGTAAAGACACACCTATAAATGCCCTGCACGCTACCGAGCCAAGAATTCAGCAAGGACAAGGCAGAAAGAGACGACGAAGAAAACACCCTTTCACCAGACTTCAAGCTAGAAAGGCCAAGAAAAGAAGAACCGTTCGAGACTTAGACGTTTTCGATTATTGAGAAAGAGACAAAAAAATGATGCACCGAGAGTCTTGCGCCTGTTCCAAGACGGAACTGGATCTGTTTGCCATGCCCCCCACCATGATGACCATGCAAGAATCCCAATGGGTGGAATTTCATCCCGTCTCCTCATTGACCGATTCCGCTCCCATCGAGTTTGAAATCAAGGGACAGCCCGAAGATTACATCGATCTGAATAGCAGTTACTTGTACCTGAAAGTCAAAGTTCTAGATAAGGATGAAAATGCTATAGACACTGAGCCAGTAGCTCCCGTCAACAATTTCATGCATTCCTTGTTCAGCTCAATGGACTTGTACTTGAACAACAAACTGGTTAGCAGCAGCATGGATACTTACCCTTACCGTGCCTACCTGGAAAATCTCTTGACGTACGGAATAGACGCCAAGAACACTCATCTCAATGCCTGCGTGCTATGGGAACCTGACGAAGCGGGCGAATTTGATAAAACAGGTCTTGAAGCTGACCCCAAATCAAAAACGACCACCAATGATGGATTTGTAGAACGAAGAAAGAAAATCATAGGACCCAACCAAAGTTTAGAACTGATGGATCGTTTGCATTTGGACATGTGGTTGCAAGAAAAATATTCGCTGAACGGGTTGGATGTCCGCCTGAGACTGAATCGGAGCAGTACCGCTTTCCATTTATTGGCTGATACTGGCGAGTACAAAACCAAAATCCAAGAAGCCAGACTCTACGTACGTCGTGTGGAAGTGTTACCTAAAGTAGGTAACGACATCAGTCAGACGTTGAGCAACGACTGCCAAGTATCCAATCCGACGCGTAGAAGTGAAAACTTTCACCATTCCTAGGGGACAACGATCCATGATCGAAGATCATCTGTTCCAAGGACAGCTACCCAAACGTTTGATCCTTGGTATGGTCTCGAATGAAGCCTTCAACGGAGCTATCACTAAAAATCCTTTCAACTTTCATCACTTCAACGTGTCCAAGATTGAAGTCAGTCGCGATGGCAAGACCTTGTGTACCCGACCTTTCGAACCTGACTTTGAGAGGAAGAATTACTTGAGATCGTACTTGTCCTTGTACGAAGCCACGGGACAGTTAGTTACCAACACCAGTCACGGCGTTACGTACGACGATTATGACGGAGGCTATGCTTTGTGGGCTTTTGATTTCACTCCAGACCAAGGCAGCGACGAGGGACATTTCCACCCTATAAAATCCGGCCAGATTCGTGTGGAAATTCAGTTCGGAAACAGAATCGGTGATGATGATGTAACGTTGAACGTCATCCTGTATGCAGAATTCGATAATACCATAGAAATCAACAGTTTGAGAGAAGTCATTCTAGATTACTAGAAGCCATGGAAGACTGTTATCCCTCTTTACCTAGTGGAGAAGCTTTGACGATGGAATGTGAGAAGACCGTGGAAGGAGAATCCCAACACAAAGACGAAAAGGACATCGTGATCAAGTCGAGATGGCCAGAACAAGAACAGCAATTGGTCTCCTACTGTGGTACATACCTGGCAGACACAATTACGACATGGATGAAGCATGATTACTATGGATGTCAAAACATCAGTCAAGAAGAAAAATTCAACGAATATCTGGACGAAGCTTGGAGTCTGTTTAAAAAAGACGTGTTACATTGGTGGTTTAAAGACTT